>CM062807.1:752096091-752519408 GCA_031772625.1 Pinus tabuliformis | reverse complement strand
TCTTTGTTGCACATTAATATTTTTTTTACTTTGTAGATGTACGATTTAATGATCACAAGTCCCTTTCTAATAGTTTTCTCCATAACCTTTAACTTTTAACTAATAGATACGGATATTCAACTAAAACATTAGACTATGGTATTCAACAAGCTATCCACTTTAATGGAGTTGTGAGACAATATGATGTCATTGCAACCAAGAAAGTTGCTTAGAAATTATATCAACAAGCTTTTATTGATGGACACGGATCCTTAACAAAAACCCCAAATTGAGGGGTTCAAAAAAGTACCCACTTTCATTGGAGCTATCAAGATCAAGAGGGTCACTTGGGAATCAAACAAACAACATTTTACTAATGGATATGGACCATTAACCAAAGTCTAGATTGAGGTGTTCAACAAAGTATCCATTTTCATTGAAGTTGTATGACAAAACGATGTTGTTGCTATAATTGGAGCACTTGGGAATCAAACCAATGACCTTTTAATAATGGATATAAATCCTTAATTAAAAGTCAAACCAAAGTGTTCAACATGGTACTCACTTTCATTGGATTTGTAACGCAATATGGTGTTATTGTAACTAAAAATGAAGGCTACTAAGGATTGGAACACAATCACTTCAACATCAAGAGGGAGAGGACAACCCCCTCCTAGATCTAAATCCACGGTTGAAGAACTTGAGAGGGTGTGCTATCTTGGAAAAAAAACAATGACTAGAACAATAAAAAATTGAACATTTCTATTAACCTCTATTTTATTACCTTAAGTAGAAAAAACACTTCATATTGACAACCGTAAGCAAACATCTTTCATGTAATTGGTATAGCCACATATTACACAAACAAATGAGACATTTTAAAATCCACTATGAAAATGGGTTAATGGTTAGAAAACTATAATGAATTTAGTCATTATCTATTCTATCGTTCACATTTAAAAAAAAAAAACAAACAAAACTATGGAGGTACTTAAGGTTTGAGTTGAAAAAGTAATGGATAACTAGGCCAGAAATATAAAAATAAAACTACATAAAAGTTTATGAAGAAAGATAAAAAGAACAATCTTCTAATATATAAAAAAAAAATGACACTCATTATACTCATATAAACGTATACTTTAAACAAATTTAAACTACTCAATTTTTTTTTTTAATTAAAAAAGTAATATTTTTTTAGAAATAGATTAATTTGAGGAAGTTTACCCTGACATGCTTACAAGCTGTTTAGGCTTGTAGAACGGTTTTGGGGTCATCTTCTGGTTATCAATTTTATAAGAATGCCCGGCTATTATGGTTCAGATTTTATTTAAAGAAAGTTCTCTTAAAGTGATGTTTATAAAAAAAGATGATATTTAAGCTGTTTAAAAAATTAAAATTATATATAATTATTTATTATATATATATATATTAATTTAAGAGAATATATTATTTTAATAAAATATTTTAATTTTTATTAAAATTATTAATTTATATAAAAAATAAATATATTAGAAAATTTGATAACGAAGAAATTAGTAATTTTTATTAAAATTTTAAAAAATAAAAAATCAACAACTTATATCACAATAAAATAATTTTAAATAAGATTTTTTTTATTATATTTTACTTTTAACTTAAAAATGTATTTTTAAAAGACATATCTTATCTTCATATTGTAACAATGTTTTTAAAAAATATATCTTATCATCAAATTGTAACATGATTTTTGACCATGTATATCATAGTGTAACAATGTTTTTAAAAAATATATCTTATCATCAAATTGTAACATGATTTTTGACCATGTATATCAAATTATAGTGGTTTTGTTAAATATAAATGATAAAATCTTTAAAAATATTGCCTTAAAAATAATTAATATAATGTTTTTTAAATAAAATAACATTCATTACATTTAAATTTTCTCATTTCAATTTCTAAAATATTAAATACAAAATTTAAAGTTTTTAAATTTAATTAATTAATAATTTTTTTAATATATATATATATATTTATATATTTATATTTACATAATTAAAGTTTATTTATATACAAGTAATAAAAAATAAGTCTTAACTCTAGCTTTTAAAATTTTAGTGTTTAGAATTGATTTACAAAGAGTCTCACCAGTGTTATATATCATAATATAATAATTTAATTTATTAAAATTTTACTGTTAAAAAAATAAATAAAAAATCATAAGTTTAAATTTAAAAAAGAAAATAAAAAAATCATACCAAAAGTACCTTAACCAATTAATGTTGTGAATGTTATTATACGCATTGCCTTCGACCAAAAGAGATAAATGAGTGAATGGGAAGTTTGACGACCATTTTAAATTAAGGCCGAAGCATGACATGTGAGAATTTAATATAATGTTGATAGATGATCAAATTTGTAAATAGGCAATGAAGAAACGAGTTGGAGTTGTTTGGGAAAAAAAAATTAGTGTATTTTTTAATTTAATTTGTATAAAATTTGGTAGGTATTTATTGAAATCACAAGTTTATGGGTAAATTTTGTACAATAAAAATGCTCTATAGGATTTTCAAGGTGCTAATTTATATATGCATTCAAAAAACTAATTTAAACAACACAAATCAATATTTCACCACAGATTTGCCCATTGATTTCTACCAGAAATCCATTGAAAACTTCAAAAAATCGCACTTAAAAACAACTCCATAAAGAAGTACAAAATATTTGGTGTGAATTTAAAATGTGGTTTTAAATTTATATATATATATATATATATAGATAGATATAAGATTAAGTTCGGTTAAAAATTTAAAGATTTTTTTATATTTAATATTAAAATTAAATTAAATAAAAGATTTATAGATGTGGCATTGGAATATGTTTTTTTTTTTTCCTTTTTCAAAAAGAAAAATCAACAAATTTTCTATTAATAAAAAACCAATTTACATAAGTTTGACATTTGGAAATACATGGACATGATCATGTACATAAAGATCCCATGAACATCATCGCCCAATAGTTGGATATGTCTCATTCTGATGACTCCTTTTTCAGAAAGAAAAATCAACAAATTTTCTATTAATAAAAAACCAATTTACATAAGTTTGCCATTTGGAAATACATGGACATGATCATGTACATAAAGATCTCATGAACATCATCGCCCAATAGTTGGATATGTCTCATTCCGATGACAGAAACAAAAAAGGCCATATAAACTATGTACTACATCACAATAACAAAAGCTTTAGAGAAGGATCATCCATCACTTCATTTATGAATAACAAGTTAAATATGTTCAACTGAAAGGAATCATGCATGAACTTTGAAGTTCACTTGGATAAAAAGCTTTCTAATGTATCTCGCCCATCTGATAGGTGTGGCATCTACAACAAAGTTTTGTTCCTTGTAGATATGTGCAAAAGTAACCACTTTAAACATTTTCTTCAACTCTTTGATCCTGCACATCCAGTTGCTTAGTAAAGGAGGGGCAATAACAATCATTTATACAATCAATAGTGACTTTTGAGTCATCGAATCACCAAAAACATACATAGTCTTAAGATGAAGCAATCTGGCACAAAAAAGTAAACCCCAAAGAGTTATAACTTCAGCCCCAGAGTTTGTCCCTAATCCGCAATTTGGGCCTAGCCACAAGATGCATAAATGAGCATCGATTTTATTTTATTCACTGTATAAACTCGAAGCATCACCAAATGTAGAAATGATGTGGAAGAGATGCCTCTATTGAACCGAAGAGATCTGACCAAAGAGGAGAACGTCGTTAACAAACATAAGATGAGAGACAAACACCCTTTTTGTGATATGTAGACCATCAAATAGCCCCCATCTTTTTCGTTGATATCTACTTACTCAAACTATCAATGACCAATAGAAACAATAAGGGTGATAGACAACCACCCTTTTAATAGACTTTATAGAAAAGTAAAAATTAACTTTCATATATGGATTTGGAAAAATAATGAAGTGCAGTATTAAACTTTTTCCCAAAACAAATGTTCATGAAAAATAGAGAAATCAAACATTTTATACTATTGAAGGATTCAATCATAGTAATTTGATATCTGTATTATAAGAAATTCTCATAAAGCCTTTATTTAAAAAGACTTATATAAAGATCGTAAGAGCTAATTGAAAGTCAATCAAGATTAAGTTTTTTTTAGGTCTTTAGAATTTGCAATTCTCTAGTAGATTAATAAGTTAATGAAACAATGACTATTAATTTGACAATAATTAGAATAAAAGGGAGGATCTTTATATCTCTCATCATTTGTTAAACTAAATTTAACAATAATTAGAATAAAAGGGAGGATCTTTATATCTCTCATCATTTGTTAAACTAAATTTAACAATAATTAGAATAAAAGGGAGGATCTTTATATCTCTCATCATTTGTTAAACTAAATTTAACAATATCTATCCAGCATCCACTGATTTATATAAAGTTGAGACATGTGAATAACTAGCAAGGTGCTTGGGAGGAGACAAGATGGATCATAACTCCAAAAGCAAGCAGTAACAATACTCTTGTTACAAAGCTCGCAACTATGAATTATTATGAACATCAAAGAAACCAAAAAGGTGTTTAAATGTGTTATAATTGTTTCTTTGCAAGCAAGATTCTCATAATTCTTGTCCTATTTATTTGTGAAGGGAGAGGACAACACAAGACCTCCAAATTATATCCTTATCTAGATGAATAGAGTCCACTTTTGGAAATCTAATATCAAAGTGTGTGGAGTGAATTGGGTGGGAAGATGTTAAGATATATTTGCAATCTCATTTTTGTACATGATACATTTTTTTTTTTTTTGTGAATAGTGGAAATGGCAATTGGGGCGGTCTCGTACTCACATGACGTTGGATTGATTTGGTCATCTACCACTATAACCACTAGGTGCACCACACTCGCCCCTAATATGGACATAGGATAATCAATGGATCAATTCAAAGACTTCATAATATTTTACATAACATGTTTACATGATTTTCCAAGTGAGCTACCCATTACGGCTAATAATTAAATTATTTGTTATTAATATTATTATTTTATCTATACCTATGAGATTTTGAACCAATGACCTTCACACAAGGAATGTCTTAATAGTACACTCTATTGTCAATTCTTCTATGCCCCATAAAAATAGCACACTACAATCTTTTTCTTTTCTTTCTTTTCTTTTTTTCATTTTTTTTTGTGGGGTAAACAACCATAGGGATTTGAACCTTGATTCTAACAATTTACATAATACTTCATAACACTATGATCACCAATTGAATTGACCTTATAGGTTAACTACACTCTACAATCTTATTTAATTCCTATATTACAATTATTATTTTCCAACCAATACTCAAACTAATTTCTAATATATAAATTAATCCCAAATAAAACCACAGTCAACTATTTTATTTATATTAAATCTAAATAAAATCTTTATAAGTAGTCTAACAACCACATTGTTGTCTAACGAGCTCAATTGATTATAAATATACTGTGAAACCATAATTCTCATAATATATCATGAAGCCATAATCAACTACTTATAATTTAATTAGAAATGGAGTAATTCTCATATTAAACCAGCATAGATTCATTTTAAATACGGGTCTAACATGAGTTGAGAGGGATCCAATTTCTTCACGTGCAAATTTTTTATGAGCCGACATTATTTAAATCTTTTGTATAGTTAAAATTTTTTTTTTTAGATTTTTTAAAATTTTTATTTGGGCCGACATAAGCAAAATTTCATCTTTGATGATGGACGGACACCCTTACACATCATACTGGGTTGTAAAATGAGCCTCTCGGCTCAACAAGACCGCATAGCTGACATTCCCTACCGCTTAGTTTAAATATAGCTAAATTAAAATAATTTGTTTTTTTGTAAGTTTGGAAACTATGAGGCTACATCATGGTCATGTCTAAGAATAATACCCGAGTAGGGAATTGAATGAGGGTGGGGAATTGAATGAGTGACTTAACATCTAGGAGTACCTTAACAATACACCCAATCACCATCTATCCAAGACCTTGTGGACAACTAAATTAAAATAGGGAATTGTTATACATTTTATTCATTGATTTCAATTAGGATTGATTAATTTCAATCATATATTTATGAAATAAAAAATGGTTTTATTGTTTTCTTTTAATTTAATATATTGATTGAATAAATATATTAATTAATTGATTAAATAATTTTATTATTCATTAATTGTAATTGTAATTTAATTAAGTGTATTCATATGTAAATTTAAAATGTAAAAGAATTAAACTTTTGATTAGAGTAAAATAAATTGTTTTTAAAGAACATTATTTTTTATTTGAATGAGGATTGAGATATTTTGATTTTGCATTTTCTCTCTATTAATAAGTTCCTCCTGTATGTATAACAAAGTGTTGTCCAAACGGAGAAATGAAATACGATACTATGTAATGCAATATTGAGTTAGTGGGTTGTTTAGAATGTGTTACAACCATTGAGTCATTTGACTTAGGGAAGAATAGATGTCACATTCCCCCTCTAACAACTTGCTACTTGTTGTATATGTACTGAAGGATCATGGTAAATGATATTTGTTAGTAAGTCATGTTTTACTTTACTACTATTTGAACATGTCAAGAATGGAAAATGCATATATTTTCATCAATGAACCAAATTAATAAAAAATATATAGTTTTACATTTAGATTAAAATAAACATTAAAAATTGAATATTTGAATTTGAATCTTATTTTAATAAGATCTTAAATTTCATTTCAATATGAGTTAAATAATGAATTTGTAGATTATTAACAACCTAGATGTTTGGTTTAAGAATATACATTTTTTTCATATTTTTGGTTAATTGTTTTATTCATTTTTAGAGAACTTATTTTGAAAAATAAAATAAGATATAATTTTATAAAATAAAAAGAAGTAATAGACTAACAAATTTTAAGATAATTAATTACATATAATTATAATTAAAAAAAATAAGAAAAATAAATACAAAAATAAATTTATTAGCTCAAAAAGATTGGAAAATTCTTTGATATTCTATATGAGAAATATACATGTTCTCATTTTCAAAAGATTATTCATTTTCAATAACCAATCTCAATATCATTTTATCAATGTTCATCATATTATTTATGAAAATGAAATATGAGTGGAGAAAATCTTCGTCTTTCTCCCCCACCATAAAAAATAAACCTAATTATCAAGTGCATAACATATATTAAACAAAAATTAAAACATTTTAAATGTCCCTGAAGAAAAAAAAAAAAAAAAAAACCAACCCAAAAAAATAAAAATGAAAAAACAAACTAGAATACAAATAAATTAAATTATTTAATAGGAAAAAACAAAAAACAAATAATGAAGAAAAACAAATTTAAAACTTAAAAATATTCATTATACAATTAAAAAATAATTAATAAAATATATCTTCCCACTATACATATTCCATAACTTATCTTCACGATATCATAGGAAAAGATTTTAGTTTTCACCATATCATAATGAAAAGATTTTAGTTTTCAGGCCATATTAAAATATTTTCCAATCTCATTAAATATTTTACAATTTCATAAAACTTTATATTTTAATTTATGTATTTTTTTGGATTTTATATCCGTGGTTTATTTTCTTTTAGTTGAATCTCGGAGTACTTATAATAATATTTATACTTGTCAACATTTCAAATCGCAACAGAAATCCATCATCAAAGCAATCACTAAATAATAATAGAAAAAAAACTTAGTAAAAATATAAATAATATTAAAATATTTTTAAATATAATTATCACTGTAAGTACTCCGAAATTCAATTTATATATCATTTAAATCCATAAATAAATAAAAATTAAAAATACCTATAGTTCAAAATTTTAATCATACTCAATACTGAAATATCAGTGTCGAATCTACTCAAATCTAAATTAAAACAATATTAATTGCAAGACAAAGTACATGATCAAAATAAATGGAAACATTATGGCTTTATAGTGCGCGACCTTCCTTGAAATGCAACCAGACTTGTCTATGGAATGGCTTACAGCGGCGGCAACAACATGATTACAAAATAAGACCTCCAAAAATATTAAATTTAATATATATATATATGGGGTTTACCTTACAAATATACATTTTATTTTTGGTAACTATTTAAATTTCAATACATTTAGGAATGTGTTATACTTGCCATGCGGCAAGGATGTAACTTAAAGTTAAAGTTACGATAAAACTTATATTTAAATGGAATGCAAAAGTTTTGAAAATAAAGTAAATTACTATAGTTAAATTTTCAGATTTTTTTTTTAATTTATATTTTTAAAAATAATTAAGTTTTTTAAAAATATTTATTATCATTATTACTTTTATAATGGATAGATAATGTTATTTCCATTTACATTAAACTTTCTTCTTAACATCATTATTAATATTTTTCTTCAATACAAATATTTTTTTTCAATACAAATTATTGATAAATCTATAACTTGGATAGGAACTCACTTATTTTTTTAGCAATCTTTTTTGTTTATAAATTTATATTAATTTCACAATCCATTCAAACACTACACATACCTTTATAAAAACTACACTTTAGACCTATTGAATTGCATATGCATAATCACCTTTTTTTTATATGGACAAGTATGTTTACACATAGTACACTGAAATGAATTTACTTACTTTCTAATTTTTACATATTTTATAAAATTGTACAACATAATTATTAGATTCATACCTATTATATGTTTATAGATTTGTACAAAATAATTATTAGATTTATACATATTATATGTTTATGGATTTGTACAAAATAATTATTAGATTATTCTTACATATTATATGTTTTAGATATTTCAATGTATTAATTTATTATTTACTTTATTACATATACATATTTTTTTTATGGTTTCCAGAATGCATTGATTTATTATCTACTTTATTACATATATATTTTATGGTTTCAAGAAAATTAGGTTAATGTTACAGTCTTGACTCATCCTTTTACCTTCTTATTTGAATTTAGTTCTATTTACAATTAACGCCTATCTCTAAATATCATGGTAGTCGTTATGGTTCTACAATTATACCCTTCATAAAAGTCTTATTTTGACTTGTTTAAATATCAATATAGTTATCTCTATTTCCCTATTTTCTCTACCCATCATGTTGCTCTAGCTTCATCATTTGAAGATTTCAATAATAACATCATGTCTCCATTTATGTGTGATCCCTAACTTGCTCCAATAATTGGGATAATGAGATTCATATCAACCTCAAATGAAATCATTTGTTATTATACATGCCTAATTATCATGTCCTATTTTATATGTGTATATTCGTCTTTATGCACTTTGATATGTGGTATGGGTACAACACATGATGTACAGATCTCAATGATGTGATGTGTGGTAAGCATACCACACATTATTCAGATTCATACATAATTTAGTGTACCTTTTTCATTGAGATCCAAACATCATTTAGTGTAGCCATCCAAGGTCTTCAAAAATATTATTTATGGTCTTGCATTTACTCACACTCTATAAAATAATTGAAGCATGTCTTCATGTAATTGGTACCACTTTCATATTTTATTTATCTTTCACAACTTTTGTTTTTGATACATCTTATTTCTTTTTATCTCAACTATTGTTATTCTTCTTCTTTATTGTTAAGTCATTATCTACAACATATCAACATACAAGATATTTACTTTTATTCATTTATTCTATATTTTACTAAATATACATGGTTAGGAATAAGATTATGGAGCAATATAATAAAAATGAATGTTAAAATAAAACAAAGAATGACATAATACAAAAAAGGCACTAACATATGTGGTTAAGGTGATTTGGGCTATGTCTACAAAGAAATAACTAGTCCTTTCGTTTATTCCATTTAGTAAAATAAAAAAATACAACCTTCAACTCATCTATTGCAACCTCATATTCACTCTCTTACAATCTTATTTCTATCACTTACAATACTCTTTCAATAATACATTGTCACAATACAATACCTTCATATAAAAAAAGATTATCTTCTAAAAATAAAACCCCTAACGTAATTTTTACCATCACATTTATTACATAATAATAAATTACTTATATTAAATATAAAATTATAATATTTTACAAAACAATTGTGAGGTGAGAGAGTACAAATATCTCTGCATCCTGTTATCCAGTATTAAGATCGAAACCTAACTAAAATACAAGTGATCCCACTTTACAACCAACCTGCATTTAAAAAACCTCATAAAATTTGTATGTCATTGCTAACGTTTTACTTTATCATTACTTTACTTTACTATTCGAAAAGTTTGAATTCGATATACATTTTGGGTTTGCTTACAAAATTTATTTTACAACAGTATAAAACGACAAAAAATATCTAAGCCACCGCATGGCTCTTCTATATCAGATTTTAAAAGTGTTCCATCTGTCACATGCAATACATGGAGCGTACCATATAATAAAATTTCCTGCCTTTTTGGTGCCTACTGCATAATAAATTCCCTCCCTTATTTCACTTGTGAAATTTGCGATATTTTTTTAGCAACTCATTTCACATCTCTTGTCTATATGGTGTTAATTTCGTTAATTTCGTTCAGAAAATAATAGAAATTTTGTTAAGATTTTGAAAAAATTTGATAATTTTTTTTTAAAATCCGAGTTATAGCTGTCGAGTTTCAAGGTTTTTGGTGTTTTAGGTTTTTGATGGTACTGAATCTATTTCCACCATCAAAAACAAGATTCAGTGACTCTTACTGCCATTTTTTTTAAATGGTCGAATTTCGGCAAGTTTTGGTCGTCCAAGAAAAATTGATGTCTCAGTAGACAACACCTTTTCTATGTTGGTTGATGGTGTAGTTAACAACCTACCCCATCCAACACATTATGAAGAGTTTTTTATAATTTGAACTCCTATAGGAAGGCTGGCATTTTAACGTGTATATAGTTCACTTAATTTGTTTGTGCTTCAAGATTTAATGAGTATGTTTATTATGTTCCATATGTATACCTATTGAGTGGATAGGTATTTGTAACTAAAATGTGTATATATATTATAAGTTAATGTGTATGATGGTTTAATGAATTTTTTTCACCTACGCGTGCGCT
Source organism: Pinus tabuliformis (assembly GCA_031772625.1). Classification (NCBI taxonomy): domain Eukaryota; kingdom Viridiplantae; phylum Streptophyta; class Pinopsida; order Pinales; family Pinaceae; genus Pinus; species Pinus tabuliformis. Next base: position 752,508,306 of record CM062807.1, on the reverse strand, counting down.
ACAGCCCAGCCCGAGCTGTGCAGACCTAGCCGCCTTCTGACCCTGCAGGGCTCTCTCTCGGCAGCCTCCTGCTGCTGAGGCCTTCCTGATCATGCATCCCTTTGAGGAGGGTGATCCTCATTCATCCACTCAACAAGGAACTAAAGAAAATGCAGAAGCTTTCGCATCCCTGATCGTTGAGAACGGAGCTCCAAGGAACAGGCCATCCATCAATAAATTTGTTAAGAAGCTCGAAGATATACCAGAGATCTCTCTTCCACCTACTCTCCCTCGAAGAGCAGCTATCTCTCTGGCAGAACGCGGACTTGTAGGACAGTTCACGGGGTTATGGCCTTCACCCAAATCAGTACAAAAATGGGTGGAAAGAAACTGGAATGCAACTACCCAAGGGAAGATAGCAATACGATTTTGTGGAAGGGGATATTACACTTTTCTCTTTGAATCAAAGGAAGACAAAGACCTGATATTCAGAAATGGTCCATACTTCATGGACTCCAGAGGTTTATATCTGAACAGGTGGACGCCAGATTTCGACCCAGAAATGGATGTTCCAAGCGCAGTTCCAGTCTGGGTAAGACTCCCGCATCTTCCACTCCATTGCTGGGGAGATGATTTGGTAAAGGCAATAGGAAATGCAGTGGGCAAGTATATAGACAGATGTGAACCAAAGGATAACATGCATGCCTGTGCTAGAATATGTGTGGAAGTAGATCTCGGAAAAGGTCTTCCAGAGGCAATAAAGATCAAGGTTGACCAGTGGACGCATATCCAGCAGCTGGACTACGAGCAAATACCATTTAAATGCAAGGTATGTCACGAGTATGGTCATTTTGCTAATAGGTGTCTTAAAAAAAAGAATGAAAATGTAGAAGAACAAGAGAACACATGGGAACAAGTAAAAAGGAAAAAACCTATCAATAAGCAGACAATACCAAACACTCCACAGCTTCAAGAAACAAACGAAAACACTTCTCAGCCCCCAGCGAAGGTTATCCTCCTGGAACACACAACCCCGAATCCCTTCGAGCCCTTGGAAGACTCCTCTGAACCTCTCTCTCCCAGATCCCCAACATCGAATCCCAACTCCCTAGCTCTTATAACCAACTCCCCCAATCCTATTTCCTCTCCACCTCTTCCCTCAGTGGATCGCATTCTAACCAGAAATAAAGCCAAAGAAAATCCCCAAATCTGGGATCAGCAAAAAAAAGTGGGAAGAAAATCCAATAAGGAAATCAGAGATGAGGTAGCCACTAAAGAAATGGCACTAGGAACTCAACAACCAATGGAAACATTCCTTGGGAAAAATACAGGAAGCAATGAAAAAATCCAGCAAAGAGGAAAGGGAGGACCACACCAACATAATAGTAAATAATGATAGTGGTCTCTTGGAATTGTCGCGGCCTTGGCACCATCTTCAAAGTCAATGCAGCTAGAGATATTTTAATTAAGGAAAAGCCAGACATTTATATGATCCAAGAGACCAAAACAAGCAAGCAAGAAAAACAAAAAATGATTCAAAAATTAAGAAATTATGAAGGAATAGTGTTAGAGGCGACAGGAGCATCAGGAGGAATCTGCACCATTTGGGACAAAAGGAAATGGGAACTAATAACTCAAAAAATTAACATTCATTGGATTAGAACAGAATTGGGAGAACTCCATACAAAGGAGTTGTATAGCATTATTAATGTTTACTCCCCAAATCATTACAGAGAAAAAGAACAGTGCTGGAATTCAGTGAAAGAAGAACTAGCAGAAAGAAAAAATGGGAAATTAATCCTTGAAGGAGATTTAAATCTGATAAGAAACACAAAAGAAAAATTCAAGAGAAGCTCTTGAAGAAATAATGGAATAATATAATTTAATAGACATTCCACCAAGCAATGGAAAGTATACTTGGAATAATAAGAGAATTGGTAAGAATAATATAAAGGAAAGGTTGGATAGAATCCTTATTCATGAAAGCATAGCAGCTGCATTTACCCTTGTGAAAAGCAAGATTGTCCACACAATAGCTTCAGACCACAAGCTGGTAGTTATAAGCCTGGGTAAGTTGGAAAATCAAAGTCCGCTCCCCTTCAGATATAACTCAATTTGGGATAGCAAGGAAGAATTCGGCAAACAAATCAAAGATAGCTAGAAAATAAGTGTCACAGGGTCTCCTCAATACGTTTGGGAAACAAAGCTAAAGAACCTAAGGCTGCATTTAAAAACTTGGGCAAGAGAAAATGATCTCTGAGATAAAGCCAGGAAAATCGAATTGCAAAAAAAATGGACAACATTTGCAAGGAAAAAGAAAACAAAGAAGAAAGCAAAGAAGATTACTTACAAGAAAAGGAAATCTATATGGAAATTTATAAACAAAATAGGAAAGAAGAAGAGGAAAGCCGACTGAAATCTAGATGCCTATGGCTGAAATCAGGAGATAAAAACACAACCTTTTTTCATAATACAATGAAAATAAGGAGGGCAAGAAATTAGATTGAACAGATTCAAGTAGATGGGCAGGAGATAAAAGGAGCTGAAGAAATAAAAATTGCAGCTCACAAACACTTCAAAGAACTTCTAACAACAAGGGATCAGCATGCAGTTAATGAAGAATTTCTGCAACACATAAAAAAAAAAAAAAAAAAAAAAAATGATCAGCATAACAGGGAATTAAATAAAGAAATCATTGAGGATGAAGTCAGAGAAGCGGTCTGGAGCCTTCATCCCGATAAAGCCCCTGGGCCAGATGGATTTACAATGGCTTTTTATAGACAACATTGGCAAACTATTAAAAAAGATTTTATGAGAATGCTCAAAAATGTTTTTCAAAAAACAAAATTTGGAGGAAACACAAAATCCTCCTATTTGGCACTCATACCCAAAGAGTCCAACCCAGCAACCTTCAATAGATATAGACCAATTTCCCTTTGCAACTCTTCTTATAAGATAATCACCAAAATTCTAGCAAATAGAATTAAAAATTTTCTTCCGGAAATTATATTTGAAAACCAAGGAGGATTTGTTCTCAAGAGGCAAATCATAGATAATGTGATCATCGTCTAAGAGGCTATTCATAGCAGTATCCAAAGGAAGGAGAAAGGAATGATTGTGAAGTTAGATATGGCTAATGCATTTGATAGAGTTAACCATAAATTTCTTGTTGCAGTTCTAAAAAAAATCGGCTTCTCAATAGACTTTATAGAGACTATCCGAGCGTGTATATCAACTCCTTGGATAGCTCCTCTAATAAATGGAAGGCCCAGTAAATTCTTCCAAAGCTCAAGAGGGTTGCGGCAACGCTGTCCACTCTCTCCTTTCCTCTACATCATCATGGTTGAACCGCTAAGTGCGACTTTGAAAGCCAAAGAAAGGGGAAAAAATAATAGGTATCCAGATAACGAGAGGGGTCAAAGATATAAATCACTCTCTTTTTACAGATGATACCCTTCTTATGGGTGGGGCATCTAGCATAATTGTGAGTCGATTTAAAAAAGTGTTAGATGAATTTCTCCAAGCCTCAAGAGGAATTTTAAATAACACCAAATGCAGAATATACTGTTGGAACACTTCCCCAAGAGTTATGCAGCGTATATCACAAATTCTGGAAATTCCAATACAAATAAAATGGACTCATTTCACTTATCTCGGGCTGCCATTAGCAAAGGAAATGGTAAAATCAGAATTATGGAGCAAGCAAGTGGAAAAAATGAAGGATAAAATTCAGAATTGGGAATGATGTGGCTTAATTTGGCAGGAAGAGTGATCATGATTAAGGCACTCCTTTCGGCCCTTCCCATATATCAATATGCAATAATTATGCCTCCGGAAAGTGCCCACAAGCAAATGGAAATAATAATAAGAAGCTTCCTATGGCAAGGAGGAAAACAAGAAAACAAAAATTCAGTTTAGTCCAATGGGAGCAAGTTACTCTTCCCTATGAAAAAGGAGGGATAACAATTCGATTACCATGACTAATGAACATTGCTTTAGGGAAAAAAATAATTTGGAGAATGATAAATGGAAAAGACTACTGGTGGGAAAAAGTTCTAGCGATGAAATATCTAAATTGTCATAGAACAAAGCTGATAACTGACTCTATTCCAGATAGGCCATGCACTCAAATATGGAAACTTGTAAAAAAGATAATCCCTCTTATTAGAGAACAAATCTCTAAAAATCCAGGGAATGGCAAAACAATTTCTATCTGGGAGGATCGAATAATGGGGAAAAATCCTCTAAATATGAATCAGAATTTAAGAGGACTTCAGTGCTAGATGGAAGAGAAAAGGATAAACACTTTATACTCTATTTTTGAGTGGGATCAGGATAATTGGATTAGATGGAAAATACCAACAATTCCAACAAGATTAAAAAGTCAGTGGGAGAAATTAAAAACGCACCTTTCAGGGGCTGCACCCATCAATAAAGAGGAGCAAGATGGCTTTATTTGGGACCCAAATGGAGGGGAATACACAGTGAAATCTGGGTATAACCTTCTTCAAGAACATCAAAGTCAACAAGATTGGAGTCTCTGGAAGGCAGCTTGGAAAACAGAATGTCTGCCCAAAATTAAAGTCTTCATGTGGATGCTACTCAAAGGTAAAATTCTCACCTCTGAAAATTAAAAAAAAAAAGGAATACAAGGGCCTTCTAGATGTGCAATGTGTCAAAGGGAGGAAGAAACAATTCAACATCTTTTCATGAATTGTATGGTGGCTAGAGAGTGTTGGAATCATTTAACAAGTCCCTTGGAAATAAACATAAACTTTTCAACTCAGCTGACAGCACTACATAAAAATTGGGACAAAAGCTACCCGTACACAAAAAGAAAAAAGGCAACAATAAGTAGGATTTGGAAGTGCCTTCCCTCAATCTTGTGTTGGCAGATTTGGTTAGCCAGAAACAAATGTATTTTCAAGGAACAAAAACCAAGTTTAGGCAAGATTCTTTCAAAAACTTGGAGCCAAGTTTTAGAGATAATAAGCACAAATGGAGTATCAAAAATGGATCAGAGCAGCCTACAGCAAGAAGAAAAAGATTGGTACAGTAAAGCAATTTTAGAAAACAAAACAGAAGCAACAGCAAAAAAGAAAAAAGCCTCCATAGCCAAGAGTTGGAAATCAAGACTGGATGATAAAGAATTTGAAAAATGGATGAAAGAACAAAAAAGATACATTCTCTTTTTTTATGGAGCTTCAAAAAATAACTCAGGAAAAGCAAGAGTAGGCGGAGTCATCATAGATCCAAATGGAAAAAAAATCATAAATTACGAATGGAGTCTTGGAGAAATGACAAACAACAGGGCTGAAGCATACAACCTTCTATTAGGCACAAGGCTTTTAAAAAGAAATGTGATTAAGGATCCTATAATAATAGGAGATTCGGCAATCATAGCAGCAATGGAAACCAAAAAGGACTTCAATAACACTGTAATCAACAAAATATGTCAAAGGATTAGAACCAACATAAAAAGTTTGGGAGATATAACTCTCAAGCATGTTATGAGAAATCAAAACAAGGAAGCAGACAGCTATGCCAACAAAGCAATCGAAAGAATAGTTGGAACTGTAAAAGAAAATAATGAAGTTTATGTAGAAAATATACCATGATTTTCACAACCATAATGAGGATTGAGAAAGAAGAAATAGGAAAGAAACATATCAAAAGGGAAAAAAAAAAAGGAAAATCAGAACATCACTTCAAGAAGCAGACTGCCTGTAGAAAACAATGAAGATTTGAGAATAGAGGATATCAAGTGCAATCAACATAGTTCAAAACACAATATCCTCCCAATCCCAAAAAAGCTCCAAAGCATGATTGATAAAGATCGCAGTTGTCCTTTACTTCTGAGCGAAGATGGTATCAGTCATATCAACCACAGGCAGCATGATCGAAAGTGCCATACAAGTTTAAGTCATATCTCAACGGGCATATGTGCAAGCAATCAGGTTATTCGATTCACGACGGTCACCTACAACAACAGGTCACTTCTTCATCCTGAGATCAATAAATTGGTGGCATCTCCTAGTAATATTCACTATTTGGAAAATTCTCAGTATCATCTATTAGGCCACTCCGTTAATAATCTCCGCAGTCAGCTTGAAGCTTATAGGCTGAAGCCCACAGGAACCCGTCATCCTCCCTTCCCCATTCTTTCAAGTTGTGTACATAGGAGCAATCCTTAGCTCAATCATTCAGTAGTCAGCTCTGATTCCTTTTTCGAACAGATCTTTGTCTTCCCCTGTTGTAGCTAGCCCGAAGCTTATAGATTGAAGTCCATAGGATTTCCTCCCTTCCTTGGTCTCTCAAGTTGTTCACACAGGATCAATTCACATCGCTATCACCCAATTGATAGCTTCGTTTCCTACATTGACCAGAGCTCTGTCTTCCCCTGTCTCATTCATATGCACTCATACAACTCCTCAGTCCTCAGGCTTTAGACTCTTTACTCAATCACTCTAGAAACTATCCTTTTCTATCAGCGCCCTCAAAACTCTGTCTTTGTGGAGCTAATCTCTTCGTTCTCATTTCACAATCTGCCAAAACATCACCTCTCGGCCAACATCTTAAAACACGACCACTATAAGGATTGGTTTTAGTTAAAGCAGAGACAAAGATACAGTGGTTTGAGCGAAGCTTTGGAGAGGTGTCAACAAAAGGATCTCATTGTTTAGAACTTCTTCAACAGCAACAGAGGAATAAGCAGAAATCATCCTAGTAACAGGGAATTCACTGGAATCAAAAAAGAAACAACCACGACATCATTTCAAAGTAGCAGAATGGCTTGCAACCCACTAGAGAGAGCAGAAAAGAATGACAGTTGCCCAACTTGTAAGGCCAATAGGTTTATGATTGGAAGATTCAACCAAGCACTAAAGGACCTTAGGGCCGAGATGAAGACTGTCAATGTGTACAAGCAAAGAGACATTGATCTTCAGAAAGCTGAAATAGAAGAACTAAAAGACAAATGCAAACATCTGGAAGAAGTTGTTGAGTACATAAAAAACCTCAACCAAAGTCAACAAGGGGATACATCTTCCAGGTATAGCAAGAAGCGCAACCCCTAGCAGGAGGAATTAGTTAACCAATTCTGGTGATTGTGTCTCTTTTTTCTAATGCAATGCAAATATAGCTTATTCCTAGGACAGTTTCTAAGGCAGTATGCCACTTTAGTTTTTGAAGTTCACAGTTTCAAGGTTGCAAATGTAGTGGCGAGGACTGTGCTCCCTTTTTGTGCACAACATTTGAAACAACTATCTTCCGAATGTACAAGGAGCTCGCTCCTTTTCTTGTTTGCAATATAACAAAAAGTAACCGATTGTTTAAAAAAAAATAAAAAAAAATTGTGTATGATGGTTTTAATAGAGTTTAGTCTCTATTAGATTTTAGGTTCAAATTTTATGGGGAGGGATTGAGGATGGAAGCTACCTTTTGGAGAATTAAACTATCCCAAGGGGCATCCAAGCTCGACCGAGATCCACATAGTCCTAGTGATAAGATCCCACTGTGGATACATCGTTCTTCCATCCAAAAGATGAGCTAGCCCCAACCTACACTCAATCTAGTTACAAAAAAAGTGTATGATGGTATTTATGTTTTGAATATGTTAGAGTTGGTCTTTTCCAACTAGTTATAACAAGTTGTAAGCTCACATAAAGATTTGTATCTACCCAATTGTCATAGATACCTTTAATCAACATTGGGCCTCCTCCATTGTTATAAATGGAGGACTTCTCTATGCATCTTTATAACAATGTGAGCAATATAATACTCTTACACAGTATCAGAGTTAGCGTTTCTTGCCATGTTGAATTTTTTGGGGAGCTTGTAATTTTTTTCCTTTTTTCTTTTAGATTTGAATGGGGTTTTCATTTTAGATATGAATCTACAATGTCTCTCACCATCTTAATGCAGTCTGTCTTGCATATGGAGCACCCTCTCCAAATTCAAATCAATCTATGATCTACAATAGAACATGTTGAAATGGAGTATAGATCTGACAAATCTGATATCAAGGTTTTTAGCTCTTGGATTTAAGGGATTCATGTCATAGATTGGTATTCTAAGTGTCTAGTTGATAAAAAAAATTGTGCATTTCTCACTTTTGGAGGAAGAATACAAATAACTTTGTGCTTAGGGTTTCTTATTATCAAATTTTCTTTCATGATCTATGGTGTACTTGCTTGATTAGAATGTCAAGATTGGCCATGGAATTGGTTGGGCTCTCTACGACATGTATTTGTACCATTCAGGTATGTGATCTCGACCCTATTAGCTTGTTTCACAGACTCATTCCCATGACCATTATCATGTCCTTGAAAGCAGTGGCCATGGTGGAGAGCCACTGGACCCAAAATTTGGGATCCTTTAGACATTATTTATGAATTCTCAAGCCAAATGAACTTCTTGATCCCATTGTTCAATATCACAACAATAAGAAAAACACCAAATCTCATATATCCTTCAAATCATTTTCTCTCTTGTGTAGAAGCATGGGAACATGTGCCTTTTCTCTTGTTAACATTCAAGCTAGACAACAAAGCAAATTTTCCATCCACATTGTCATTCTTCAGAGACAAAAATCAATCATCCACAACTACATCTAATAGCAAATCTCCTTGGATCATAGTGATATGGTCATCTATATTGTTTCTTGGCTTGACCACAAAAACCAAGCTTAGATCTACACATGTGTTAACCTTCTTTTGCAGCAATTTATTTTTATAGCAATGGAAACACATTTTCCAACTTGGTGCTATAAATATGTGAAAATACTACAGGAACTTTGTGAAAAAAGGAGTCGAGCAACTTCGCATTGAGGTTCTTCATTTACAATCCCTAGTTGTTGTCTTACAAAAATAAAATGCCACACTTAAGAAACAGTTCCAAAGAAGTTTGATTGAGAAAATCAAGAAGATTGATAATCTGGAGTCAACCACAGGAAAATATTTCCATAATCTTGGAGAAGAGCTTCAAGAAAAAATTGACCTCCTTGATGATTTGAAGGAGGAAGTTGAGTCCTTGTCTGGCTCAAAAAATGAAATTTTGAAGAAGAAAATTTGTAAGCTAGAGGAGAAAAATAATCAACAAGGTATGGAGGTTTGTTATTTAAAAGCCTCAATGGAACTACTTCATGAAGAAGGGAGCCCTCTTCAACCAGAGAACAATAGATTGTTAGATCACAACCAAACTCTGAACAAGATTGTGATGTGTTGTCACAACAATTGATTGAGAAGGATGAGGTCAGTCACCTTCAGAATGCTCAAAAGGAGAATTTTATTGATGAGTTGTCAAGATCACTTGTTGATGTTGATAATGGTGCCTTTGTTTCACCTAGTTTTGAAAATCATACAACCAGTATTGGGTCCCGACTGCTGAGAAAAATGGGATATACTAAAGGAGGACTTGGGAAGAATGGATAGGGCAATGTTGTTCCTAATAACCCTGTAATGCAGATATCAAGACCGATCTTTCCATATGATCTTGCTATTGCCTCATTTCATACACCCAAATTTATTGAGACTAAAGAGGTGTCATTTCTTTTTGAAGGAATTCAGATTGAGGTGTTGAAAGAATATGCTCATGTTGATTGTGATAAAAAAATCGATGACATGGTTGTTAATGTAATTCTATATAGTAGTATTGTTGCACCCCACTTTGAGCCTACAGAACCAAAAAACATGCCACATCAATATCCTCATAATGATCAAAGGAAATAACCTAGGCATTAGCATTTTTGGTCACATAATAGCCTTAAATTCAAATCATTACAGAAGAGATGTGAAAGGATGAACCGTGGACCATTATCAACCATCAAGATTGATTATGGTTGGATTAATGGATGGTCATGGAATCATTTGAACAAATGTTTGCAGACATCATATTGTTGGGTCTCATTAGTTGTTCAATCATATAGAGTTCCTCTTTGTAGTTGTTGATGTCAGTTTTAACCCTATACAGATAACACCTGCAAACAAATTCTTAAAAAAAACTAAAAAAGATACAATGGCAATCACAGAAAATGTACACATAGATTTTTCTCCTAGAACCCTCAACAATGCCCACCAGATTGATTTTTTATTATATTCCTTTCAATGTTACAATACATTATATACATGTCGAAGCATTCATAAACCCCCAATCCATTAAAACTGGATTAGAATATAGTTGTAGTTCATTTAATCGGATCTACAAAACCATGTGAAAAAAAAATTGATTATTAGTTGTGTTTTAGGGGGGAATTTGTTGATGAAAGAGACTGTTGATTCTCGATCCTCCCATAGTTTTGTTTCGAGAGGGGGAAGTTTTATGATGAAAGATATTGTTATTGTTGTGTTTCCTGCAATCCTAGTATTTTCTTCTTTGTGATAGTGACAATGTTCGGACATCTTCAATATTGTTGTTGTACCATGTTTGAGTTGAGTTTGTCGTACTTATAGGCCTCATTTTTTGTTTTTTGGTTAATGGTGTTTCTTATATTTGAATCCTTTATCTTATTTATTTACTAACACCTATTTTCTCTAAAGCATTTCTAAGAAGTTGATAGTCTTTGATGCTCTTCTTCCTAGATACAACATTTTCTACTTCAAATATCAGCCAACCTCATTGAGGTTTCATGGCTCTTATCTTCGCAATTTTGGTATTTCAACTTCATACATCCTCATTGGAGCAAGCCTCTATTATTTCCATTCAGTGGATCCTTATGGGACCTACAATTTTAGCTCCATGCTTATCTGAGCATTGTCATCTTTCTCTCTTTTGGAGAGGAGTTCTTTTTCCTACGGGTTTTTCTCCTTTTCCCCAAGGAGAGTTTGTGCTTAGGTACCTTATCAGGCCTCATTATCGAGACCCAATTTTTTCTTTATGTTTACTTTCGAAATTTTTCTTAAGGGGGTTTGTTAGATTTGGTCTTTTCCAATGCTTATTTTCCCAATGAGCTAGCTATAGTGAGTTGTAAGCTCGTGTAGGGATTTGTATTTGTCTAGTTTCCATAGTCATCTTTAACCAACATTGGGCCTCCTCCATTGTTCAAATATAAGTCTTCTCTATGTATCTTTATAACAATGTGAATTACAATACTCTTACGAAATCAAATTGTTTCAAATATGAAATAGTGTATTTTACATATATTAAAATCCTATTGTGATATAATTAACCAAGTCAATTTAACATTTTATCATAAAAATAAAAGTTTCCTCTAATGTCATATTAATCTTGAAATTTAATAATTATAATTTTAATATTAATTATGCATTAAATATTATAGCTTGGGTGGTTGGGTCAACAATATGTTTCCCTTCACTTAAGTTCAATTTCCATAAATGATTTTTTGACCCATTGTGATAAGGTCCGAAGGGTAGACACCCTCACGAGTGGCACCCTTATTATAGGTGTGTTTCCATGATACCTTGGCCCCTGCTAAGTTATAAGTTACCTGTTAGGCATTGGAATGAGGGTTGTTGGCAATAACCTAGGAGTTATAGTCGCAATAGTAAACTTTGAGCTTGAACCTTGACTAGATAATCCTAATGAGTTACTAATTCCTCTACATCTAAAAAAAATTAATATTACTACACTAACATCGCTATCGTTAATATTTATATGCATCAAATTATTGCTAATAATTATATAAATTACAGTATCTTTGATCAATATAAAAAATAAAATAAAACATCATTCATACTAAATATGTTTTGTATGTAACTTAGCAAAAATACATTTTGGGTAAGAGGTTAAATTCCAACCAAAAGTAGAATTTGGTTTTGTGTGTGGGATGAAGGTTAGATGCTAATGTCCACAGGGTCTTGGATAGAAAATTATCAGTTGCGTTGTTAAGGCACTCCTATATGTTAAGTCATTGGTTCGATTCCCCACCTTATTCTGGCGTTATTCTTAGACATAGTCTCACCATTGTTGAACTTACAAAAAAATAGATTAGATGCTAATAAAAAACACATGTTTTCTCTAGGTAGATTCAGTAATGCCCACAAGTAGCATTGGCTTTCTTACATATATTATTTACTTGAAGCCACTTTTTGAGGTTAGGGTATGACCTAAAACTAATTTTGATTGTTAAGAGATCGTTTTCATTTAATTTAAGGAAATAGGTTGAAGACCCCCAAGGCATTTAACGAGAATGTAAGTCTACCCCTTATGAACCTATTATCACTACTCCAGATCTCCAAGGCTGAGGAAGAGTCTAGCTGAGGTAACCACAGACCAATATTTTGACTTGGTAGCTAGCCCTACCAGGTCGGAGAGAGCTCTCTCCAAAGGATCACAACCAATAGGGCTGGATGAATTAGGGTTTTAGGCTAGGTATAAAGTGAAAATGTTGTTTTGATTTGAATTGATTGGGTTAAACACTAGATGAGTGAATTAGGTCAGGGAAAAAGAAAATCAGAATTGCAGACATCTGATGGGGCAAAGTAGGCAAGTAATTTAACACTTCGTAGTATTTTGATGGAATGTTTAGACTGATGAGGTGCTAAAAAGAGCATGGAAATCATGAATTCTTTTTAAACTGAAGAAATGAAACAAATTATGATGATTTTTCCAAAACATAGCATAGAAGATGAATTTTGCTTATCATACTTGAAAATCAAACATATTTAGAAGTGAAATGGATCATGGAAAATACAAAACATTCACACACATGTAACTGAAGAAGAAACAATGTCAAAATACCATGCCATAGGAATCCCACCAAAATAGCTGCAACTCATCCAATATATTCCATGTCAAAGTTTGAATACAATAGTGTCTCTGATCACTAGTACAACATCCAACTGAGTCCAACCTCTAGAATGACTAAAAAAGTACATGATACAGGCCTCAAACAAACTCCTCCCAGCTTCAGGGGTCGAATCCATGAGAGGAGGAGGAGTTCCACCAAAAACTGAACTGATAGCTAGAGTGTAGGGTGGTCAAAGTGACTCATCCCTAACTTAAGTGAACTGATTCATTACACCTCATTGAGTCCATTTACCTAATGTATTTACCCTAGGTAACAGTAAAAACATGATAATTACATTTACTTCATCAATTACATAAGTGAAAATTGATTTCCAAAGGTGAAAATCAAAACTGGAGCAAAACAATGAAAAATCAGGGAATTTTGCACTATGCGTAGTGCCAATGCTCTATGCACAACGCCTTAAGCCTGTGCGTAGTGCCAACTTCAAGCTGATTTTTGAAGGGGTTTCTGATGTCCAAATTGAGCTCAGGATAGCTCATTGGAAAGATTATCCTGTCTAATTTCTAGAAATTCCCTTGGTTCCAAAAAATGATAATATTTGACCCTCCAAAAGGTCAATCTCCCAAGACTGCTTCTGTGCGCAACGCCTCGCTGAAAAAGAGGGCAGAAAGGTGAATTGTGAGGTGTTTTTGGCCATTTCTCCCTGTCCAATGGTCCAAATTTGATGTGCTAATAGTAAAAAGTGTATGTTCTTGGCCTTTTGAATCCAATAGTAGTCTTGGTTTTCCATTTGGAGGCCTCAAGAAGATGCGCAACACCTAGGGCGTTGTGCATAGGACAGTTCACCTTTGCCAAAATTGTCCAATGTTGCACAAAAAACCCAAAAATGTCAAAAGTGCCAAAAATATTGTCAAAATTGGTGTATAAGCTGTTGATGAAGTGTTCGAGGCATAGAAAGAGGCCTCAACAAGGATATCCAACTTTCCTTTCTCTTCTTGCACCTTTAGGGTTTCAAGCTTTGACTTCATTTTCTTGAGCTTGGACCTTGCTATTTGGCTTCTTTGGAAATAGTACTTTTCCATCCTCCTATGTATGTCATTGTCCCTTTTAGCCTTGTCTAGGATCTTTTCAAGATGGTTGTTCACCCTCTCAAGCCAATGCTCCCTATTTTCATTGATCATTATGGCCAATTTCTCATTTAGGGTAAGCTCATTTGCTAGTTTAGCTTCTTTTTGTTTCTCTAATTCCAATGCTCTCTTTAGGCCTTTAGTTCTTGGCCTTTCCTTGGCACTTGTTCTTCCATCTCATCATCATATTCTCCATATGCTTCATCAAGTAAGGCCTTAACCTTTTCTGCCTCTCTTTGTGCTTTTATGAATTTCACTTCGTCAATGAAGTGCTTTGTATTCAACTGCTTATTCTCTTGCTTGTAGAAGTTAATGACAAATCTGGCCCTGTCAAGATTAGTTTGGAGTTCTCTAATATTGGCATCCTTCCCCTTGAGGACTATGCTAATGTCCTCATAGTCATCTTTCTCACTTAGATCAACAAGCTCAAAATCATGTTTTGTCTCATGGAGGTCCTCCTCCTGCTACTGGATCTCTACCTCTGTCATCTTTTCTTTACCTTTGTGTACCTGCTTTGTTGATGAAGAAGGCAAGGCCCCTCCCACAATCTGTGGGGAAAACACCTGCCTATGGCCTCTCTTATAAGTATGTTCCAATGTGCTCAAATCTACCCTCTTAGGCTTTATGACCTCAACTCTGCCAGGTAACCCTGCATGATCATGAAATGGTGATGATGGTGGTGAAATAGGCTGAGATGATGGAGGGATAGATGTAGTGGGCTGAGATGGAGGGGGTATGTCTTCATCATGATGATCAGTGGGATGAGATGAAGATGGCATATCTTGAGCATGTGGAGGTTTTAGAGCAGTGAAAATATGATTGGCAATGGAAGTGTCCCATGCAATGTTCAGCTGGTTAAGGTGATGGAGGACAATGATCATGATCAAAGAGTGATGGAAAAGACTGTTCATTTGCTGCTCATACCTTTTTCCCTAAACTGTGCATGCTATTTTCTCAATGCCCCTGAACAAATAATAAGGGCTATTGAGCATTCTGACTCTTGTGAAGTGCATGAGCAATTTGATATGGTATGAATAAAGTCTGGAAAATATGCCTTCACAAGTGAAGTACTTCATGATGATTTTCATCATGGGAGCATATGTACCAAGAAGGTGGCTGAAAGGGAAGAATCTCTTTCTCTCATTTCTATATCGAGGCTTCAAATATGGCTCATAATACTGATGATCTAGGTTTTGAAACCACCTTTCACCCACATTAGGTATTCCAATAGTAGCAACAATAATGTCTAAGGATATGGTGAAGGTTACCCCAGCAAGGGTCACTTGATTGTCTTCAAGATTTGAAATGAACACTCTAGTCAAAACAGGATGGCTTTGGACTATTTGTACCATCACACAAAAATCAAAACATCCGAAATTCTTGAAGGAAGTGACTGTTATAGGCGATTCCATTAACTCTCTGGTGTTGGTAGGTTCAAACCTCAATATTCTTCCTCCTTTGTGTGGTTTTCTTTCTTCTTGGTCTTCTTCCTTTGAAAAATCTATGTTTTCTTCCTCCATTATGTGTTTTCTTTCCTCTTGCTTGAAACCCTAGGGATTAGGAAATAGGAGTGGGAATGGGGTAGGAAAAATTTAGGGAGTGGAGGAAGGGATTAGGGAATTTAGGGAAGTGATGGGGGAGTGAAATGTGTATGGGATTTAGAATTTGATATTTAATTACAGGTATGTAGTATGGCTGCCTATGGATTTTGTTGCCTAGGACTTAGGGTTTAAGGGAGAATGCACTTCGGATATGGATTTAGCAACTCAAGGGTAGGGATGGAGTTTATTGTGATGTGGGAAGGGGAGTAGGATCTTAGGAATAGTTTTTTTTTAGGGGTGTAGGAAAAAGCTAGGGTTTTCAAGGCTCTAGAATTCCCAATTTTAGGCAATAAACTTCATAGCATGAATGATGACTTTGAGAGGTGTAAGGAGGGATGAACAAGGTTGTACTTACTTGATAAGAGGCTTAGAAACCATGTATTGAAGGTTAGGAACCTTTGTTTGCAGTTTGAGAGCTTGTGGGAAAAATTTGACTGGTGCGGAACACCCTTAGTGCATGCGCAGTGCCTTCAACCCGTGTGCAGTGCCTTAAGACTGTGCCCATTGACTTTAACTTGTGCGCAACGCCTGCAACCCATGTGTAGTGCTTGCAGTCCGTGCGCAACGCCTGCCTCTGTTTTTCTAATTTCACCCAAAATCGTGAGGAATGGTGCTTTGGGGTTTTTTCAAGCAATGATAGGAGGCAAATGGAGTTGGGTTAGATGCTAGGAAGGCCTTTATACATGAGTGAAATTGATCATTAGCTTTAAAAACCCACTTTCTAATGTTTCTCTTCTCCTTTTGAAATGGTTGCTCTTTCCTTTCTAACTTTATTATTTGCAGGTGGATGATGCTAGAGTGTTGGGACTCTTCAAATTTGATTTTGCTTTGGATGGATTTGGCACATATTTTTCTTAGTTGGCAGCTCAAGAATAGTATCTTATTACATATAATGAACATAAAATTACATAAATTGGAAAAAATATTACATCTCTGTTTTTTGAAATAAAATTACAATCTGAAATAGAACTGATACTTGGAATAAAAATTAGAACTTGGGAAAACATAGCCACATGTTTACCAATCCTCTTTAAATGACAAAAGGATATTATTTTTCTCACTCTTATGCTTTTCGTTGGCTTTATGCAATGAAATGGAGTATTATTGGACCTTGAAAGAATGAAACCTAGTGACCTAATAAGACCTTGAATGAGCAAACTCCATGTGGACTTGACTGACGCAAAACATGATGAAATGAGCCTTTATGGTCAATGTATGCTCAGTGAGACACATGAAGGTGGGCTAGCAAATATTGATTTTAGAGAGAGAGTAGGACTTTTGACATAGGGCTACCATCAGTGAGTAAAGTTTTGAATGAGGACCTAGGTGGAATGACAAAAATTCAAAATGGGACCCTAATATGATATAAAAGAGGAGTTTTGATCACTGATAACAGTATGCAAAAACTGACACTAACAAAACTAACAAATTTGGGTAAAACATAGAAATTGTTTATAATTTTATGAATTTCTTTCTTGGAGTTGTTTTTAATGGGATATTTTGGATTTTCGGTTTTGAAATTTGGAGGGAAAAATTGAGGTAAAATTTTAATTTGTATTATATATTTTGATTTCGATTGTATAAAGGTTACTCATCACACTTATGATTTTAATAAATTTCTATTAAATTTTTAAAGAAACTAAATTTAAAAAACGCAATTTTTTTTTCTAAAACGTCTTAAAAAATAACTCACCTAACAAAATTTTTACATACCTTTTTCCATATAGAATATGATTGTCTAAATAATAAAATGTTCTTTTACAACTAAATGAAGTCATATCGGAAGTCCACGCGGCAGAAGCATGATAGTTATCTTTAAAATATGGACTTATTATGTAAATCTTTTTTACCTCCGTAATTAAGTTGGAAAGTAACTTTTAGTTTCATAAGTATGATTGTTAGTTATCTTTTATAATAAATAATGATATACAATATTAAAAAGATAATTAATATTTTAAATAATGGGTTTTAAAGTGATAATACATTAAATATTTAAATAATTTATTATTAGAGTAAATATAAATTAAAATTTATTAATAATAAGTTGAATTTTTAAGATTTTTTATATATATTTTATAGGAAGAATATAAATGTTTTAGTTTGAGTGTTTTTTTGGGATTGTTTAATAATAAAGTTTGAAATCATTACAATAAAGCTTGTTATGTTATTGAATTTAAGTTTGGAGGATAATTTATCTCTCTCAATTACTCAATTGATGTGATATTTAGTTTAATTATATAACATATAAATGTATTTATGAACCAAAAATAAAAAGTTTAACTAATTAAAAATAATTATTAGAAATAGTATTGTAATTTGTAAAACAAAAAATCAATGTTACATTTCTTGGATCATGTTACATAATAATGCCTCTACCACATGGGAGACAAAGGCTTAAACCAATAGTCTTTTCCATAATCCTTCCTTCATGTTAGTTCTATGATGGTACTTGCTTATCATGACACTTCATGCAAGTTTTAGGGATAATCCAAGGGAAATGAGGGAGATCTCACTTTAAGGTACATAAGGTGAGGGCATCCAATGTGATGATGCCCTTGGCATCAAGATTGTACCTAGTTAGAGTATCTCTTAATGGAGAAGTAAAAGAGTGATGATGAATGAAAATGGCATGATCCCTTTTAACCAAGAGCACTTCAATGGGTTCACTACTATCTTTAGCATTCCTACACCTACCCTCGTTGGTTTGTTTGACTTGATTAATATAGGTAGCTTTACTCCCTATGTTGTTGGTATTCCTTTCTATTTTTAGATTTCCTACTCAGATTATTGTGGGGTTTACTCTAGTTTTTCTCCATGTTATCTATGGGCTCTTTGTCCCCTCCCCTCTACTTATATGTTGCGACAACTTTTGGGATGGTGGCACTATAGGATCTTCTTAATTAGATAAGTACAATTATTCTACTCTGTTAACACCAAGGTTTACCTAACTTTCTTTGTTGTTTTTCTAGCTCCCAATGAGAGTCTTGATTGGATAGATTTGGGGATGGTAGCATTATAGGATCTTCTTGCTTAGACATGTGTAGTCGTTCTACTCTACAAAAATGAAGGCCTATCAGACCTTCCTTGCTTCTTTTCTAGCTCCCAATGAGAGCCTTAGTTGGTCGACTCTCTAACAATATGGGACTTTGGTGGTGGAGGAAAATGGGAAGCATCAGTGGTCGTTCTAGTTCTAATGGTGAGGTTGGAGGTGGTTCTAGTGTTATTAGTGATGTTAGTGGTGATCTTGGCTTTGCATCCAATGTCTACCAATGGCGGGTTTCTCCTTGTGTGCAGGGATATAATATCTAGAGCCTACACAAAGAACAAATGACTTATAAAATGGCTAACAAAAGGAATTATGAGGCTTCTGATTCCAATCAAAGAGTTGCAACAAGAAAAGGGAAGGCCAAAGCCTCCACTTGCAAGCATGTTATGCCTTCTTCTCCAGGCACTAGGGTGGTAGAATCATCCATGCAAAACCATCAACAATTCAACCAAGATATAACTCAAAAAATTATTAATGAATTGGTTGATGTGGTTAAGCAATGATGCCTTCAAATGCCTAAGCAATATCTTAAAGATTAATATAAAGATTGGATTTTGGACTCTAGATTTTCAAGGTCAAAAGACACCGAATGTTATGGTCCATGGCGTTTTCCTGGATGGCCAAGACCCTTGTGGACATCACCCTAGAAAACTAAGGTCATAAGGAACCTAAAACTATAGACATATTGAGAAGGTTCGAGACCATGTTTATAGTTATATGCAGAGTGGTTTTCCATGAGCTTCAAAGTCAATGAATGAGAACCAAGCAAAGTAGAGGGCACCATGGAGGTTAATAACACATTTGAATCACATGGTACTAGCTCAAATCTTATTGTTATTGAAGATGAATCTTGACATAAACCTTTTAGAAAAGCTAAAGGGATATAAATGACCTCTCTGCCGAATCCTTTGAACGCACCCATCCATAATGCTACTCGTTATCAGTGTTTTCATGTTTCTAGTTGTTTATTTGTTATACTTAGTGTTTTGGTCCATTATCTTTTAAAAGTTAGTCTACTACAATTTAAACAATCTTTATATGCATAATATGAAATACTTAAAGAGGTATTTGCAAATATGATAGAGGTGTAGTTTTAGCCTCAAGGGTTAGCTCAATTGGTTGAGTACTTGTAGTTAAGCACCTTTGCTATTGAGAGGTCACGAGTTCGATTATCTCGACACTCTTGAAGTCAAGCTTTGTGTTTGAGCAAGTGAGAAGTGATCCCTTTAGATGGATTTGCTTAAAAAATATTCCATGGACATAATAAGTCACCGATATCTAAGGACCATGTGGCATGAACCACATTGAAAGATAAAAATCTAATTTCCTTTTTAACCGACCCCAACTAACTATCATTATACTATTTTTGTATGATATTAATATATAAATGGTATGGTTTGCCAAAAACAACTAATGTTATATTTTTGTCTAACAATATTCGAATGCCATACCATTAACTCTATTAAGTTTAAAAAACATACTAGAACTAATATTGTAACTTGTAAAGTGAAAAATCTATTTTACATATTTTTCTAATAATAAACTTGAAATGCCGTGCCAATAGCATTTTTAAATGAAAAACCACTAATCGTACGTACGATGTACATGGATATATCTTGAAGGTTTGGAATAAAAGCACAAGGGTCAAAATTGGATGGCTGAGAAAAATTTCTTTAATCCAACTTGTGATAGGTTTGCTTTTACTAAGTTACAATGTCAATAAGGGTTTTGTGTGTACCATAAAGAATGTCTTACTCTTAGTTATATGTAAATAAAAAAGTACAAATACATAGTAAATAATCCTTACCTACATCATAAGTCGTTAATTGGTATAAGTATAATATTGGTATAAGTCTGGGAAAAATTTAAGTGTGAAACTCAAAATGATACGTATAGTGATATTGATTATGAATTTTATTTTTATTTTTTACTTCTTTCTTTCTCTCTTTTTTCTCTTTGATAGGGTGTTTGCGCAACAAAGTTTTCATGATGAGAGACATAATGGAAGCATTTTGGACATTTAGTTTAATGATAAAATGGTTTTACAATGGAAATTTAACGGGGATATCATAGTTATTAACATGCGGGTAATTTATTTGGCGAATTGGGTGGCGGTCTTTGGTGATAGAGATATGCTCCAAATTTGGCACCACATTCCCTTCAGGTGGCAAGACTTGGGATCGAAAGCCTCTTCACTCAATAAGTTGTATCGACTTAATTATGTGCAGGTGGGAAATAAGTTTATCGTGTACATTAGTTCCTCAAGATGCAAAATGTTTTTTTCCTCTGTGCAACTCGGCTGCCCCTCATATTGCAAACTGGTTATGAGCACAATCACCTTTGACATATGAGGTAATCTCATTTATGAGAAAATAATGTGTAAAAGTCTTGAAAGAAGGGAATACAGTCTATCACATTACATCTTGCTTGCTATGAAGAGCATCTTTGTTCATTACCTCAGGCTACACGCTTCGTCCCTCACGTCCTCAACTCGTTATTATTGCATGGTAATGGACTCAGGGTGGTGAAACCATTGTGCTAAGGTTGCGGCTTGGGTTGTTGCGAAGGTATTCTACTCTTGTATCTTACTTGAATTCTTACAGTATATTTGTGTCATAGTTGTGTGAAGGTCAAGTCATCTCTTCATTGTATAGTTTGTAACAACTCATTCACTCCTTGGTCTCTTTTTGCATTGCTCTTTACGCAGAGGGAAAATGTTATTTATTCTCTTCCTTCATAATTTGGGGTCTGGTCCATTTTTTGAGATGGTGGAAGTATTACCCTCAACAACTCCTCAGAAATCGAACCCTGTCGGGATCTCTTTCATCTGTCCAATGTTGGTCTATGAATTGTGGTACCCAGGCACCTTCTCCATTTGTTTTTAATAGGATATATGGTCTAGTTATTTGTTCAGTATATAATGTCTGGTTATATAGTCTTCCTCCTTTACTATACAGTTTCACGGAAGGTTGGGGTTACCAGAAATATTCACTAATGCAAAAGTCTTGGGTTATTAAGTGATTTAGTTACTCCATATAACTCTATCCATGTTGTTCCTTTAATGTTTGTAGCCTCTTTTGTTAGAGAATCTATCTATCCCATGTCTTAGTCACTTGTGTCTCGATCCATCACAGTAGGTTAGTACACCACATCCTCTCTTTATTTGCATTGCAGGTCAATTGGCTATATGGCTCCTTAGTAGTGCCTTCCTAGTCATAGGGGTGGCATGACTGGGTCACCTTCGTCGAGAGGATGATGCTTATTCGGTTGGGAATCAAACACCAATTTATTTGAGGAAGCTCCCCTTGAGGTCCGGAAGGAAATCCTTCATCTAGAGGCAAAAGAGTTTGGTGACCGTGTTTATTTCTTGGACTCGGAGATTGGAGGCAACAGCCTCAAATGGGTTCCAGACTCGGGAAAGTTCTGAAAGTGAAGGCTTCATTTCCTACACTCCATCACCCATCATCAACTACTAAAAAATCTTCTCAGCATGGTTATCAGAGACAAGCAAGTATACAACTACAACTTATTTCCAGGCCATAAGGAGATAGAGAGACTTCTACAAGATATTAGATATAACTTAGATGATATAGTGGTCGGAGTTTCACGAATGGAACGTTATGTTGTCTCTTATTCATGCATTGAATCGAATGAGCACCATAACGTGCCAACAGTCATCAACGCTCCAACACAAGCCTCTCCTCACACCAACTCTTCCACCACATCGCCAGTAATCATCTTGGACTAGCAAGTCCATTGAAAAATTTGTCTACGAATCTACCATGGGTGACAAGTTATGTTTTTTGTAAACGCTATCTTAATGGTTTTGCAAAGCCTAGTCTTTTGGATGACTATAAGCATTATGGTAACTTATTATAGTTTTGGTAGGACTAGTAAAAATGAAGAGTTATCTGTCAAAATCTACAATCCTTGGGATTCTCAACTTAGTTTTGGGTAGTTGGTAGATTTGGTAATACTTATGATAAACCTCGAGTATAATCAAGATTTCCCAAGTTACTCTTTTTTGGAGGTTTGCTTGAAAAGATTGTAATGTAAAAAAAAATGATAATCAATAGAAATCTACTCAACAAATTTACAAAAAAAAAGATTATGAATCTTTTTTAAACTAAAATATATAACATCCTTATTGAAATAAAGATATCATCCATACTAGAATAAAGTTGCAACCACATTGTACAACAAGTTCATATAATTTAAAGAGATAGAATTTGTTATGAGGGATTCAAAATTTCTAAAATCTATAAAGAGTATACCTTACAGTTTACATTGTTCTTGCAATTTTATTCACAAAACTAAAAGTCCTAAATATATAAATTCTCATAAACTGGCCTAGAAAATGTAATTGTTAATACATAAAAACCTAAACCTTTTAATGAAAAGCATGCCCACTGTAGACTTCTTGCAAGACCATAAGATAGAATAGGTGCAGTAAGAACAAAAGTGAATAAACACTATCTAGTGTACCACTAGTAAACAAAGTCAACAACCTCTATAATAAAGGTAGACACAAATATTTGTAGAATAAATCAAGGCTCCATTAGGTCATATACTAGAATAGATAGAATGCAAAAATATTCCCCCTAACAAACAAAAATAGCTCCACCTTTATTGCAATTACCCATGACATCGTCAATTGGGTATATATTGAGTGGTTGTGGGATGGAGTGTTACCCTCACCACCCGAGTTCTATTCTCATAAGTAGCATGTTGAGCCCATAATGAGTATATTGTTGTAATTAATTTAACCCATGTTGTTGACCTAGCCTTATGCCCTAAAGAATCTAGGGTTCATCCTAGGTACCATCCTTGGAATGAGAGGAAGTGTCTGAGGGTTTTCCTTAGTATATGTTACTTGGAAATAGAAAAAGATCTATCTCATCACCCTAAATTTCACTCCCATAACTAGACTTGAAGGTATCAATGTGAAGTATTAGAGGGCGTGGGAGGAGTTATACCCCACTTCTTGTGAAGTGACGAGCCTCATTATTTCTCTACTAATACAAGTTGCATTCCATTCCTAATGTTTGGATAGATTAGATTCAAGGGAGATAGTCTGTGATAGAATCTCCCCCATTTTCACTCAGTAAACCTTGGTTGAAAAATGCTTCCACAATTTCCATTGAGTCCTATGAAGGACTTGGAAAGACTTAATGGAGTCAAAACAATATGAAATTCTTTGAATTATAAGAATCAATCTCAAGAGACATTATGTTAGAAGAAACCAAGTTTGTCATCTGTGAAATGTTATTTGAAGAGCCACTAACACCTATGAGTTCTTAGGATTTTCTCCATTGTTCTCATTATTTTTAACCACTTATATAGAACTAAGGCTTATGCCTAGTTGTTATATGTTAGTATCAAACCACGTGCGTAGATATATTGTCCCTCAAGGTGGTAAACAACCCCCTTGCACTTGCCACCCTGGATTATTACTATTAAGCATGAAATTCAAAAAATAATTATCTTTATAAAAAATATTAATAAATAAAATAAATCATAAATATTGTGGATATTTATTATTATTTTTAAGCATGACATCAAAAAATAAATATTTTAAACATCAATTATCTGTCACGTAATTTTTTTCTCTCGAGGAAATCCTTGCAAAAACCCTTTTTGAATTCTATCATGATCCATAAATGGTATGGAGCCTAACTCCGATGGACTAAGAGAGTTAAACCTGTGACCTCCTCAACTTTAAAGAAGGGATTCCACATTTAGCTTAAATTGAACTAAACCTTAAAACTCACACATTAAATTAATTAATTAAATAAAATTTAAAATATATACCTTATCAAATTAATCTCCATTTTATCAAAAAAATACATACTTAGATTTAAATAACACAATGCTTAGTTGTCTAATAAAAATAAACAATGGCCACCCCCATATGGAGTGCCTACTCCAAACCACCCATGTGATGATGACACTTCCCAATGCATTAACATTATTTGCCATTATTGGCTAGCACCACTTGGGAGCTCGTACAGATCTTGAAGAAGTTGGTGATATGCTGGGAGTTAAGGCCCATCACTTTATATTGAAAGGGTGTTCATTGATGTTATCCCTCGTAAATATTCATCATTACTTCTTAGAGGCTTCTCACTGCAATGATAGCAGTGTTTTTGGATCGTCGGCGGGAAAGTTTCAAAATCCATGCATGTTTGACTTAGCATCAGGATTTCCTTATATTTTGGGTAAGTTTCCCCAATTTCTCTCAAAGCCTCAATTCCTTTTTGCTTCTCTCTTTGATCTTTTTTCCTATACATTTTATTAGGAAGCCTCTCCTCTTCAGCTCCCCCAACTTAAGCCTTTGTAGCTTGTCCTCATTTATCTTACCTCTGGGTTCATTAGAGCTTGGTCAAGATTGGCTATGCCAAACCATCCCTTTTCATATTCCTTGATGGTGGTATTTCATGTGTTTGGCTCCTCTATGGTTTTTTTCCCCTGTGAGTAGTGCCCCCTTCCATCAATTCCTCATATTGTTGTAAAATATGCCTCAACCAGGCACCTCATGTCACTTTCATGAGAGATGTGGATGAAGGGAGCCCCCTTAGTTGAAAGTTTAAGCTAGCACAGTGGCCTCCATTGCACTCTACTAAGAACATACCTCTAAACATACAAGAAAGAAAAAGGGCAAGGGTAGAAAGATGTCTTTTGTAATACATAGAAGGGGCAATGGAGTCTAGAATTGGGCAACACTAACTTAAGATGTTTTGAGTAAAATATTCATAAAAAACATTAATTAAATAATAATATTAACAATAAATTAAATAATTTAATTATTTAATGGCTCATTAATTATGAAAGGGCATATATCAAAATATATGACCACTCACCTTTGTGGCCAGTCAATCTCTATATAGGCACACCACCACGAAGGATGTAATTACCATTCTATTCTTATTAAATAATACAAAAAATTACTTATTACACATATATACACATACTACAGGCAACTATACTCTTGCGTACTAGTTCTCTCTTATAGTGGTATCAGTGCGAGTTGATTCTCGGAGCGCTTCCCCTACTACACAACTCTTCATACACAGTTTTGTCATTCTTTCCTTCATCTGACTTTGCTTCATATACTCCTCACTGCTTCGTTTTGCTGCCATTTGCGTCCCATCTCCACACCACATTCCGCCAACTTCACACAACTAGCCACTGCAATATGAATCAAAGTATATCTACGTGTTGTGCCAATATCAAATCACATCCCATCCGATCACTATATCGTCTCATTTATCTTCATCATTGACCGAATCTCATTCCCCGGACAATGTCTCTCCTTAGCCCTCGTTCCTTTCCTCGTCGCCTTTTGCTTCCTATATTGTTCCCCGACCATGCCAAATCTATCTTCTGCCTGGTTCTGACCTTTTTCCTACACACTGTTCTGCCTCGTCGACCGTCTGCCATCCGTTGTTAACCTTGACCCATTTTGTTGCCAATCTTCTAACACCTCCGTATGCCTGGTGATCGATCTTCTGTCGTTGGTCGTCGCCACCAGTTTCGTTAACTCTCGACCCTTGCTCTTCCAAACGCCGCGTTGTATCAATTCACGTGCCCATACCGGTGTAATCAACATATCATAAAAGACTATATACCACTATATAATTACATTCTATATAATTACTAATGTAATTATATATTACATAATTATGAAACTATATAATTAATTTAGTGATTAATATGTATATATATATATATATATATTTAGTAAAAAAATATATATATTTAGTATAAAAAAAATAGTTTAAAAAAAGGAAGGGTGGGTTCCGCCAAGAAAAAAGGCAAATGGCGAATAACCAATTATTACAAGCTAATCTTAATTGTTGTAGAGACAACATTAATGACGTGCGGTATCGTCTTGGAAATTTAGAAAAAGCACAAACATAATTTGACGAGGACCAAAAGAAGTTAACATTAATGATGGAGAGGATACTTGAAAGAGACGACAAGTTTGAGGAAAGCACCAAAATACTTGACAACCATAAAAAATGACTTAATCAATTAATGGAAAAAGTGGACATGCTAACAATCCAAATTATTCAAGGACTAGAATCCAACACGCAAGGTAGGATTATGCATGGACTTGTTGATCCACCTAAGATGTGTTTTTCAAGTAGCCAGTGTTACACTAAAATTCTGGAAATAGACTATCAATGGATTAAAAAGGAGCTCTGAAAATATGATGGAAAAAACCATAAAGGCGTTATTGTCTGGGTTAATAAAATCAAAGCCAATTTTGAATCAAACTCGCCAATAGGCGAATGAGAAAAAATCATGACCGCATCCAACAATTTGGAAGCAGAGGCATATGATTGGTTCCTATGGTGGTCTGGAAAATGTGACGCTTGTTCCTTTCTGTGGAAGAACCTTGTGGATGATTTTCTATGAATGTTTTATAACGAAGAAGAAGATGATGTCTACGAAAGATTTTTTCTTCTTAACCAAAAGGGGTCTATAAGTAAATACACCCACAAATGAGAAGTATTGGCTACAAGACGAGGAGGATTCACTGATGAACAACTGCTTAAAATGTATAAAAGTGGACTTAAGGAGTATAATCGTGCATAATTGAAATTGTACAAACCTAAAACTATTGAAGACTCTACACATGCGGCAAGGTTTATTGAACAAAAAACATAAGTTCAAAATGTCATCATTCAAGGAGGGTGAAGACCAACAACAATAATCAGGTAAAAAAGATTCAAATAAATGTAGGTATTGTGGAGAGAAATAGAAATCAGGACACAGATTCCTTAACAAGAAATTGTATACTTATGAAGTTGAGAAGGAATCAGACACTTCTAGTAATGAGTCGACAAATAATAATAATAATAATAAATAAATAAATAAATTGTTGCAATTGTGGAGAAAAATGGATGTTGGGACATAAATGTGAAGACACATCCTTATGCTACTATAAAATAGTAGATGGAAGGCAAGTTGAAGTACAAGAACCCAATGAAGAAATCGTTGTCACACACAAAGAAGATTCAAATCTTGAGGAACTGTCATTAACTGCAATTTCATGTGACTGGAAAAACCATGATGAATATTGAAATTATTCAAAAGATCAAGAACAACAAGCAACTACAAAATACATTCCACCACGGCTTTGAAAGAAGAGAAACCACTATCCAAAAAGAAAGAACATTAAGCTTACTACACCACCAACAAACATGACAAGGATATTACACCCTAAGGTTTAAAGGGCTCATAAGAGGCAGAAATGTCAATATACTTGTAGATTATGGCAATACTCACAATTATATAAACATTCATCTGGCTAGATAACTTGATCTTTGTATATGCCCAATCAAGGACCTAAGCATGATTGTCGCTATTGGGCAAAAGTTCGAAGAGGAAGGAGAATGTCTTAAAGTTTCAATCCAAATACAAGAACTAGAGCTACAGACAGAATTGTATGCCATACCACTCAAGGAAATGGATATAGTGCTAGGAGCAGAATGGTTAATACAATTAGGTAGCTATACTATGAACATTGAAGGACAATTCATGGAGTTTAGTTAGCAAGGACGACATTATCAATTATGTGGTGTTAATGCTTTCGTCTTCAAGAAATATGCAAATACACATGAGGATTTCACCAACTCACAAGGCACAAACAAAGACAAAATAAAGGATGGCACTCCATAGCAACATTTTCAACTAGAGAAAACCCTTCATCTCTAAAGGGGGTGGCAATGTTATGCTTGGAGGACAAGTCATCTCTAAAGGGGATGGCAATGTTATGAATAAAATATTCATAAAAGATATTAATTAAATAATTTAATTAATTAATGGCCCATTAATTATGAAGGGGCATAGGTCAAAAGATGTGACCACCCACCTTCTTTGTTAGACAATGCCTATATAGGCACATTGCCACGAAGTATTGTAATCACCATTCTATTCTTATTCAATAATACAAAAAATTACTTATTACACATATATACATAGACTATACAACTATACTATTGCATACCAGTCCTCTCTTACATAAGATAGACACAATATATGTAGACTATTAACCTTTATTAGCGGATCAAAATAATAATGGGAAATCTCATGGTAGAAAGAAGCGAACAATAGCAAGAGATACTAGTTTATATAGATGCTCTACAACTATAGGTGACAAAGTTGGACCACAAAGTGAGCACACTTGCCAAGAAAGTAGAAAACCTAGAATTCTCAATCAATAATGAAGAGGAGGTTGAAGCTTTAACTCAATAGGGAAAATCCTCCTAATCCCCCCAGCACAATAGTTAGATTCTTTGTTTTTATTTTTATATGTCAAAGCAAGCTTTCCATCCTCCTTACTAACTTTAGTATTAGGTGACTCAATAGATTTACTGACAGTTTCAAACTATATGTTTTATATTTTTCAATTATCATGGTTAAACTAATCATTTTGACAAAGACATATACATATGTTACTAGTATGATTTCCCTAATGGTAGACTAGTAATCATAGAATTGCGATTTTTTATTGAAAGTAATATAGCTTGAGTGGGCATAGTGGTTAAGAGCATGCATTTCCTCCTAAGAGGTCACAAGTTTAAAACCAAAGGGGGGTAAATTATGCATGCCTTTGTAGACTTAGTAGTCAAATCGTTGCTGGGAGGTGGGTCCCTTGTCCCATAAACAAGGGGGTCTCATACACCTATTTGGTATTTGACTTAACCATGACATTAAAATTAGATAGTAATAATAACAATAAAAATAATATAATTTTGAAGACTAACTTAAAAAAAAATTAATAGTATAACCATAATTGTCAATTTATTAAAAGACATTATAATATTATATTTTAAATAATTATATTAAGAAAAATAAACTTTTCGTTTTAGTTTATTAACTTAAGTAGGTTAGAAACCTGAACAATTTAGATTATATGATGATGATGATGATGGTGGTGGTGGTGGTGGTGGTGGTGGTGGTTAACGTCCACTGAGACCAAATTGGTCTATCAAACCTATAATTTTCTTAGTTTTTAATTGTCTTGCTCCTCGTCTTTCTTGGCGAGATTGGTGTTGTAGCTTTCTTTTTTTTCTCTACGGTCTTCCAACTTCCTTTATCTTGCATCTCCTTCATCCCTTCTGGTTCTTGGGACATTGGTGTCTTAGCTTTGTGATCTATTGTGTTCGTCCTTTTGAAGATAGTCGAAGAAGAAGTTTGGTCTAGGAGATCTGCTTTGCTGTGAAATGAAGATTTATTTTGTGCGGTATTTGAATCCTCATAACTGTTGATGCTTGAGGTGTTGTCGAGTTCACTTTTTTTGTTATTGGGCGGGGCTTTCCCCCTGCTTGTCTTCAGAGTTGTTTCTTTCTTGCCCGATTTCTTGTGATTCAGAGTTTTGTAAGTTTGGCAGGACATATTTTCAACATGTCCAATATATCAAGGAATTCCTTAACAAAACAACTAATCATCGTCTATCCAAAAGTTCATAAACTAAATTTTATATATTCCATCTTAATAATATTTATAAATAATTAAAAAAATATAATATTTTATATATAATTATAATTATTTTAATTAAAAAATATAATATTTTTAAAATATAAAATATAATATTTATGAGTTTTAAATAAATAATAATAAGATAAAATATTATGAAAATACATTATTATTTTAAATACAAACTTCTAACCTAATTCTAATTCTCATTAATTTAAATATAAATTTCTAAAATAATTTCAATTCTATTTTTAATTATATTAAAAACCAAAATCCCCGCTTCCAAAACATTTTAAACATCATTAATTCCACACACAATCCAGAGAATAAATCTTTCCTTCTCCACCACCTAACCTAACCTAACCTAACTATGGTCACTTCATTTAAAACGTCTCCATTTAGAACTCCATCAAACGATATAAAAGTAAGGAGGGTTTGAAACGTCTCCATTTACAACTCCGCCAAACGATATAAAAGTAAGGAGGGTTCGGCAGAACAAAAAGAGACACCGCCCAAGTATCATACTAACATTTAAGCAGAGAGTCGACGTCGTCATCCAGATGCACGTGGAAAGTGAACCACATGATGTTAAATTTTCAAAACATTATTTTTTATTATTAGATATGCATTTTATTCAAAATGTCACAAATGGAGTTGTTCCACAAAGTATTTATTTAGTTTTAGTGAAGTTTTAAGAATGATATGGTGGTTTTATTCTTGAGGTTACTACTAAAGCATTAAATTTTACAACCTTTTGTTAATAGATAATATGTTTAATTTTACAACCTTTTATTAATGGATTATATGTTTAGGCAATAGATTAATCTAACATTTGATGTGGTATATATTTCATTAAAGTTATTGTGTTGAAAGGTTCTGTCCAATTCCATATAGAAAAGATGTTGCCCTGTTGTCTTATTTTACTATTGATTTTATTAAATATTAAATAGTATAAAATAAAATGAATAATTATAATATTTTGATTAGTTAAAATTAAATAAAAATATTTAAAAAAATAATAATAATTACTATAATGATAATTAATAATTAAACTAATTTATATTTATTTTAGAGTGAGAAGAGATTTGATCTTTTTTGATGCTTGATAGATTTGGAGTTAGGATAGATCTAGGATGATCAGGTAATATGATGGAGTCGCGAGAAATGTTATATGGAAAATGTATCAATAAATAAATTCTTAATCAAAAGTTTAATTACATATTTCATTAAAGTTATCGGGTAATATGGTGGAGTTGCGACAAAGGTTATATAGAAATGTATCAATAAAATAGTTTTTTAATTAAAGTTTAATTATATATTTCATTAAAGTTATCAGGTAATATGGTGGAGTTGCAACAAAGGTTATATAGAAAATGTATCAATAAATAGATTCTTAATCAAAATTTTAATTGCATATTTCATTAAAGTTATCGAGAAATATGGTGGAGTTGCGACAAAGCCTATATAGAAAATGTATCAATAAATAGATTCTTAATCAAAAGTTTAATTATATATTTGTAATTATAAGATAATATGGTGTTTTTTCTGATTAAGAATGTTATTTAGAATCAAAATGATAACTTTTATTAACAATTATAGATCCTTAAAAAAAGGTACTTTATAGTTGCTAAGAAATAACTTTGTTAGGGTTTCAAGAATGGTTGGTGTTGAAGGGTTTGAAAATGCAGGGTTTGCAACAATATGGAGCTCAGGTCTAAAGAGTTTCTCGATCCTAGTGAAACCAATCTCAGGGGAACCCTTTTTTCTATGCGTTTAAAACACAGATCTTGTTTTCTCGCTTGTGAAAAGGTTACAAGAGAAGATGTACATTCCTCATGACTACTTTTGGCTCATTCATGAAGGACGACAAATTTAGGATCAAAAGCTCCTCAATGAATACGACATTACCAAGGATGCCATGATTTACGCAATAGAAATAATTTGAGGTGGAGCCAAAGGGGGAGGTGCATTCACCTCAGCCCTACGAATATCATTTAAAGATGTTCTAAAATCAGGGCCTCCCTCACCAAACCCTAAAGATCTCTCTGGATCTACATTTGTGGTGGAGTAGTTAGTTGAAACCCCTTCTCTTGAGGTGAAAAATACTTCATGTGGTTTCATAGCTACAAATTATGAACATAAAGAACTTATTTATCGTTTCAATGGATTTTGGCCTTCTTCATCAACTCTTGAGGAGTGAGTTCACCAGCATTGGTCTCCAAATATTGTGATACATTTCTACTCAAAAGGAAATTTTATTGTTATTTTTCAGAAGTTAGAGGATCGACAAAAGGTTTTTAATAAGGGTCCCTGGTTTTGGGGTTGATCTGGTCTCTCCCTTCAACTCTGGTTTTTGTATTTTAATCCTCTATCTATGTCAAATATGGCAACACCAATATGGGTGAGGTTTCCCAATTTTCACATCCATATGACACATCCCGCTATCATAGAAGATTTGGGAAATTTGTTAGGTAACTTCATCAAATTTGACTCGGAAAGGATTATGAAAATAATTCACAAATTTATTCACATTTGTGTTGAAGTGGACCTCAATAAAGGATTGTTAGATAAAATCCTCCTTAAATGAGGAAATAAGGTTTATTCCCAAATGGTGGATTATGAAAATACGACCTTTCACTATAGATCTTGTTAGTAGCCTGGACATCTACAGAATGTTTGCCCATATTCACAAGGCACTTCTTCACATGTTAAAACTAAGAAGAAAATTTGTGGATGGAAAGATCCAAGAGGACCCAATGGTTCTAAGTCCATTGTGGCTCACGGGTCGGGTAATTCTCAGAATCAGAAAACTCTTGAAGCCAACACTGCTTCGGCAAACCCAACTCAGACTCATGATATGTCATCTCAACCATCAGGGGAGGAAGTTCACCCGTCAGTTTGTTGGGTCCCTATAATACTAGTGATTACCCCATTACTATTGTAGTTATACCCCTTATTTATATTTTTGTGCCCCTATTACCCCCATATTGTTATTTCTGTGCCCCATAGAATCCCTCTATTGTTATTTTTGTGGCTTTATATTATTATTGTTAGGTCGGCTGGATTATATTGTGACTCCTTAGACTCCTATATATAGAAAGGAGGTTTTGTCATTTGTATCATCCAAGAATTGTTCATTTATGTAATGTAAAGGAGGTTGCCCCCTCGAAGAGGCTGAATTCTAAGGCGTTGATCTATCTTTTCTATCTTTTCTTGAGCTGGTTTCATAACATTTGGTATCAGAGCTTTGGATTCTAGGGTTTCGCTGCTCCAAACAGGTCATCGTGGCATTTTCGCTATAACTTTTTTTCTGTGACGTTTCAGAAGTCGCAAAAAAAAACCCATTTGAGAAGAATTGGCGCTGAACCTTGGGTCCGAATTTCAGAGCTTTTCGCGCGATATTTTCGGAGATATGATCTGAGGAAGTTGGTCTTTTTGCAGACTCCTGAATTACATTCAAAACAGGTGACCTGGGGAAAATCGTCATAACTCTCTCTCTGAGGATCGGATTGAAATTTCGTAAAAAGGTACAGAAAGAGGACGGACTGTAGTTTCTTGTATGTGTGTTTCAGATTCAAAGGTTGAAACAGTGACTCGTGGCACGTCGTACAAGTTCGCTCTACTGAACCAGTCTAAAAGCAAGTCACTGTGGGAGATTTCACATAACTCTTCCTTGGAGAATCCAATTTGGCTCAGACTTGTGGCATTGGAAAGAGGACGCAGAAGGCTACTACAGGTAGCAATTTCAGAACTGGATGATCCGAAATTACAGAGATACATCAGATTCAATATCAGGCTTCTATAAAGTGAAAAAAGGTGTGTAGTTTTTTTTTAATTTTTTATGTAAGCTTGGTTTAACGGAATTCAAAGGGCATAGTAAAGCATTATTATCGGTAACTGATGCCCCGAGGAAAGAAAATGCAAACACCTAGTAAGGAACCTGAAAGCTCTAGCATGACTCATGAAGAAGAGGAAGAAATGCTACATGATATATCAAAATTACAAGAACAAGTGCAACAAATGTCACGCTCACAAAAGCTAACAGAAGCTAAGATAAGTGGCGTGGAATCTAAGATAAATGGCGTGGAATCTAAGATAAATGGCGTGGAATCTAAGATAAAGGGCATGGAAGCTAAGATGGAGGATTCGATGGTAAATTTGAAGATAGATTTGAAGACAGACATGGAAGAATTGAAGAAATTGCTACAAGAAAGGGTCACTAATGGTGAAAAGGTAGTAAAGGAAACTCATGATGAGAACAAAAGAAATGTTAATCATGATTCCATAGACTCTAATGTTGGATCGAAGACTCACCATGTTCCAAAAATCGATATGAGGAAGTTTGATGGCAAGGATCCCGCCACATGGATATTACAGATGGAGCAATTCTTCGATCTCAATAATGTGCAAAACACACAAAAGGTACGTATGGCAACTTTATATTTGGAACCAAATCAGTTTGTATGGTATCAATGGCTTTGTTCTCGTAAACAATTTATCACTTGGGCAATTTTTACGGAAGAATTGATAGCACATTATGAGGATACAAAAAGCAACACTTTTTTTAGCCAATTGATAAGTCTCAAACAAAAGGGTTCAATAATGGAGCACATTGAGGAGTTCCAAAAATTGAACATAAGGGTAAAAGATATTCCAGAGGAGCATAGGATTGATGTGTTCATAGGGTCTTTAAAGGATAATATCCAACATGATGTGCGCCTTTGGGAACCTGATTCATTAGAGAAGGCATTCAGGTTAGCAAGAAAAATGGAAAGCAAAATTATGGCAACTAGGAAGCATACCACTCACAACTATAAAGACGGAAGTGTTGTTGCCCATAGTCTTCCACAACCTACAAGGTTGACACCACAACAATTGGAAGAAAAAAGAGCAAAAGGGCTTTGTTACAATTGTGATAGCAAATACACAAAAGGTCATAAGTGTGCTGAGAAGAAATTATTCTACATAGATTGTGAAGAGGAAGAAGAAAAGGAGCAAGAAAGGTCAAAAGAAGAGGATATATTCCAGGAACAAAGCCTAGATGAAGAACAAATAAATCCGACCATATCTTGTAATGCATTGGCGGGAATTACCACTCCTCAAACCATCAAGATAGAAGGACAAATCAAGAAGAAAAAGGTAATAGTGTTGATTGATTCAGGAAGCACCCACAATTTTATTCATTGTAGGGTAGCAAAAGAATTGAATTGCTTCCTATATCCAGCACCAGAGTGTCAAGTGATGATTGCAAATGGAGGAACAATAAATTGCTCTGGAAAGTGCCATAATATCAAGCTATCCATGGGAGAATATGTATTGACTAGCCCAATGCTTTCCATTCCAATGGGAGGTGCTGATGTTGTACTAGGAGTCCAATGGCTACAATCCTTGGGTACAATAGCTTTTAATTTTCAAGAACTTTTCATCAAATTTTCTTCGGAAGGAAAGGAAGTTGAATTAAGGGGTATTGCAGGGAAACCAGGAAAGATAATCAGCTCTAATGGTATGACAAAGCTTCTAAAAAAGGAGCAAAGAGGTGTAATTGCACAATTATGTTCGCTAGATGTTTCCACATTGGAATCATCTATTTCTCCAGATCTCCAAAAAGTCTTGGACAATCATTCCAAGGTATTTGAGACTCCCAAAGGTCTCCCACCTATGCGTGATCATGATCATGCTATTCATCTGATTCCAGGAAGTGTTCCTCCAAACATCAGGCCGTACAGATATCCCTATGTCCAAAAAAGTGAAATTGAACGTATGGTTGCAGAAATGCTAGAGGCTGGTATAATTCAACCGAGTCAAAGTTCTTTCTCAGCTCCAGTAGTATTGGTGCACAAGAAGGATGGATCATGGCGCATGTGTCCAGATTATAGGGAGCTCAACAAGCTCACTATTAAAGATAAGTTCCCCATTCCTGTCATTGATGAATTACTGGATGAATTGCATGGATCAATTTACTTCACCAAGTTGGATCTTCGTTCGGGATATCATCAAATCAGAATGAAGATTGAAGACATTCCAAAAACGGCATTTAGAACTCATGAGGGTCATTATGAATTTTTGGTCATGCCTTTTGGCCTTACCAATGCACCTTCAACATTTCAAGGTTTGATGAATTCAATTTTCAAACCATTCCTTAGAAAATTTGTGTTAGTATTTTTTGATGATATACTAATCTACAGCAAGTCTTGGAAGGATCATGTTGAACATGTTGACAGGGTGCTACAACTATTGGAGGAGAAACAATTATATGCAAAAAGATCCAAATGTTTCTTTGGAGTCCAGGAGGTGGAATATTTGGGTCATATTGTATCTCATGAAGGAGTTAAGGTAGACCCTAGCAAAATTAAAGCCATTAAGGAATGGAAAATCCCCACATCCATAAAGCATCTGCGAGGATTTCTTGGGTTGACAGGGTATTATCGCAAGTTTGTTAAGAATTATGGGAGAATAGCAGCACCTCTAACAACATTATTGAAGAAAGATTCATTTTCATGGACTCCGGAAGCAACAAAGGCCTTTGAACATCTTAAAGAGGCAATGTGCCAAGCACCGGTCTTAGCTACACCGGACTTCACAAAAACCTTTATTGTGGAATGTGATGCTTCAGGAAATGGAATTGGTGCTGTTCTAATGCAAGATGAAAGACCCATTGCTTTTGAAAGTCGTCCAATCAAGGGAAAGTTTTTAAGCAAAGCTATTTATGAGAAGGAAATGTTGGCAATACTCCATGCACTTAAGAAATGGCGACCCTACCTAATGGGAAGACACTTCAAGGTAAAAACGGATCATGATAGCCTTAAATACTTTTTAGAACAAAGATTATCCTCTGAAGAGCAACAAAAGTGGGTCACAAAGATGTTGGGTTATGACTTTGAAATCATCTACAAAAAAGGGAAGCAAAATGTGGTGGCAGATGCACTCTCAAGAAAGGATGAGGATGTGGAAGCATTGTTGTGTGCCATTTCTATTATCCAACCAGATTGGATAAACGAAGCAAGGGAGGAATGGAAGAATGACGAAGAAGTGTGGGCACTTATTCGAAAGCTACAACAAGATTCCAGTACTTCTGATACATTTAGCTGGCAAAATGATTCGTTATGGTACAAAGATCGCTTATACCTCTGTAAGAATTCCCAGCTAAAACAAAAGATTCTTATGGAATTGCACACTTCTCCCTTAGGAGGGCACTCAGGATTTTTAAAAACTTACCACAGGGTTAAGAAGGAATTTTTTTGGGATGGCCTTAAATCAGATATTCAAAAGTTTGTGGCGGAATGTTTGGTTTGCCAACAAAATAAAGTTGAAACAATTAAGACACCGGGTCTATTACAACCTTTATCCATTCCAAGCCAACGTTGGGAGGAGGTTTCAATGGATTTTATCACAGGTTTACCCAAGTCTGAGGGAAAGAGTGTCATCATGGTGGTAGTTGACAGACTTACCAAGTATGCACACTTTTGTGCATTATCACATCCATTTAAAGCCAGTACAGTTTCTACTGCATTTATGGAAACAGTTCAAAAGCTACATGGAAACCCAAAGATTATTGTAAGTGACAGAGATCCCATTTTCACTGGAAATTTTTGGACAGAATTATTTTCTTGTCTTGGTACTCAGTTAGCTCATAGCTCATCTTATCATCCTCAATCTGATGGGCAAACTGAGATAGTAAACAAATGTTTGGAAGGATATCTTCGTTGCTTTGTATCTGATAAACAGACACAATGGGTCAAATGGTTGCCTCTGGCTGAATGGTGGTATAACACTTCCTTCCATACAGCAACAAAAATGACCCCATTTATGGCACTTTATGGGTATCAACCACCATCCATCACATCATATTTAAGAGAAAATTCTAAGGTTCAGGCAGTGGAACATCACATCGAACATCAACAACAAGTCCTCCAACTCTTAAAGGATAACCTCGTGTTGGCACAAAATAGAATGAAACAACAGGCAGATCAACATCGCAGTGAAAGAAGTTTTGATGTAGGTGATTGGGTATTCCTACGGCTACAACCATATAAGCAAATGTCCCTAAAGCAAGCTAAGAAGGATAATAAATTATCACCAAAGTATTATGGTCCGTACAAGGTGTTGCAAAAGATTGGTACTATGGCATACAAATTGGAGCTTCCTGCAGCTTCTCGATTGCACCCAGTTTTCCATGTTTCATGTTTAAAGAAGGTTATAGGTGACAAGCTCCCAATTCAAACAATATTGCCAGAACTTGACGAGGAAGGAAAAATTATATTGGAACCGGAAGCAGTCACAGAAACAAGAACTCGACAGCTACGAAATCGATCAATTTCAGAGTATCTTATCAAGTGGAAGAACTTATCCGCTGAAGATTCCACATGGGAGGATGAGAATTTTATGCAGAAGTATCCAGAACTACTCAAGCGTTGAGGACAACACTTTTTTGAAGGAGAGGGGCATGTTGGGTCCCTATAATACTAGTGATTACCCCATTACTATTGTAGTTATACCCCTTATTTATATTGTTGTGCCCCTATTACCCCCATATTGTTATTTCTGTGCCCCATAGAATCCCTCTATTGTTATTTTTGTGGCTTTATATTATTATTGTTAGGTCGGCTGGATTATATTGTGACTCCTTAGACTCCTATATATAGAAAGGAGGTTGTGTCATTTGTATCATCCAAGAATTGTTCATTTATGTAATGTAAAGGAGGTTGCCCCCTCGAAGAGGCTGAATTCTAAGGCGTTGATCTATCTTTTCTATCTTTTCTTGAGCTGGTTTCATAAGACAGTTAGTACAACACAAAATCCAGTTGTAATTTTGGCATATGCAAAGAGTGGGAAAAAGTGTACCCACGAATCAGACCATTCAGATAGTGACAAGAAACCAACAAATATGCCAAAGCACTCGGTAATGGAAACATCTCAGGGAAGGAAGTGGTTGTCTCAAACAATCCCTCGACTTGGATAGATGTTTAGAAGAGGAAAGGTAAGAAGGATAAGCCAATGTATAATCCTGAAACCTAAGTCCAAGAAAGGAAAATGTAATATTGTGTATTATGACTAAAAGAAAAATAATCTATTATAATGTGATGTAATTCATTTTCAATGAGTGAATATATATAATCGAAATATTTAATCAAACTCATTTTTGAAAATCAAACCACGACTTTTAACTAATGAATATGACATCTTAACCGAACTCCAATTCCAAAAATTCAACAAAAAAATACCACTTTCACTATAATTGTTGAACAATATGATATTGTGACAAAGATAATGTGAATATTTTTTATTAAAGTTTTACAAATATGTATTAATAGAAAAATAAAAATAAAAATTAAAAATAATTATTATTGATTATTAATATTTATCATTATTATCATTTATGCTTTAAGTTATATATATATATTTTTTTATATCTATATAATATATATAAACCAAACTCTATTGAAATATAAAACAATTAACACTTCATTGTAATACGTGTAATCTCATCCTTCACATTCCACTTTAAAATGTAAAGGGTAATCCCATCCTTCACATTCCACAAATCCATAGCCATGACCAATTGCATAAGATCCATAACCATGACCAATTGGATAAGTATTATACCTACATTCACATTCCATAGATCCGTGGCCATGACCAATTGCATATGTACTATATCTACACTCACATCACCATTACTCATATTTGTCACTAAATTTCTTTCATTTAATGTAAAACAAATATAGTATTAATATAATTGGTATATAATTTAATTTAAAATTTTAAAAACAAATTAAATTAATTAAAAGCTATATTTAGTTTAGAGTATGGAGTTAATGTGAAATGTTAATAAAAAAAATTAGGGGTAATTTACTTCACAAAGCATGTAAATATATTAGGTAAAAATTATAAGGTATGTGGTTCAATCTCCTAATTAACCTATGTCTATGTTAGGGTAGGTGTGGTGCATCTAGTGTTTATAATAGCATTGGACATGATTGACCTCAGGTCACATGAGTACGTGACCGTCTCAATTGCTAATTCCACTAGTTTTTTAATAGTAATTAGTGAATCAATAATTTTGGATAATTATTTTGGGCAAAACCCGGGATTGAATCACAACGGTTGCCACTATTCACGTCAATATCAAATTTTCCTACTCCTCCAAGCTTATAGGAATTACAAGTCACGATTTTCACCATATTCAATTTTTTATCACACATACTAACCTGTCTTCAAAGAATAAAACCTAGGTAGAAAACAAATTAAACCCGATAAAACCCAGATAAAAAATAAATTAAATCCGTTAACTACCACTCGAACTATTGTCTTTTAACTATTAATTCTAATAATGACCTAAAAATATATTAATAAAAATACAGAATCTAATTAATTTATTGAATTTATTGTAAATACAATTTACTCTTAAACCATCATTTTAGTATTAAGAATATGACTTAAAGCTTATTTTGATGGTATAAGAAGTCAAATTTCTTAAACTTAAAAAAAACTATTTGAAGTGAGAACAAAAATATGATACCATAATAACTAAATTTTATTAACCCATACAATTATAATTACAAGCACTAATCATTAATTGTTATCAGAATCTTAAAATTATATTAAAAATATATAATAAATTAAACTGTAAAATATATCACATGATTTGTCTCTAAATGAAAAGGAATGGTCAAAGTTGTCATCCCAAAAATATAATAGTGTGCAGGGAAAAGTAAGTGGCATGTGAATGTCGGTGCACGCATCGATGTTAGCAACTTCAACGGCAAACGAGATAAATGATGGAATGGCAGCTTTAACAACCAGAGAAAGGTGACACCGAAGCATAGAGTTGAATAAATTATAATCTTCCCGCAAGAAAGAGTGACATGTTAGCTTAATTGATTCTAAGATAAGGATTCGTCTACCGAGGGGAGGAATTGTCGGGATTTTCAAAAGTCGTCGGAATTCAGGTAAAAATATTTCAAAAAATTCTGTAGAGGTAGTGTTTGAATCATATTTTTGATAGTGGAAATGAATTCAGCACCATCAAAAACGTCTAGAACACTAAAATTTTGAAGTTTAACAACTATAACTTAGATATACAAAAATCCTTACTGGATTTTTTCTAAATATGCGGGCAATTCCTCCAACTAATTAAACTACGGATTAAGATAATGTGCATAAGTGATCATTCCAAAAAGAGAATGAAGAAATATAAAAGAAAATTAAATATTTGCTTATAAACCAAACTTTTAATATATTAAATTTGTTTGGGAAACCAATAATGAAAAGTTATATCATTAAAGGGTTCGTTTTGGCATAGACTTAGCCCACTTGATAAAAAAAAAGTAAAATCAATATTAATATTAATGTTAAGAATAATCCCGGATCCGGGTGGCATCACCGACTCAACAGTTCTCCATGCAAGGAGTTAATGCCCAGTACTGCCAGCTGCAGAGCAGCGTGGCCTCCCGGGACGTAAACTCATGTGAGCAGGGAAAGAGTATTAATGTGGGATCGGGTGGCAGATTTGCATTTATGTTCTGCGTTGATCGACGCAACATTCCTTATATTATAATCATGCCGCTCCATTGTTCTCTCACCAAGCCTTGTGCTCAGTCGCGCGGTAATGGAACCTGGTTTGCGGAGGCTGTGGGTGATGGTTTAAATTTGGTTCACTGCCGCGAGCTCCAAGCCATCTCTCTCAAGGGTAATTTCTCCCCTGTTCTGGATTCATGCTCTCTGTTGTTGTCTGCAAGTTTTGTGGTTGTATGTAAGCTCTGTTATATTGTGGTGTCGGTCGCAAGCTCTGTTGGGCATCCCTCTTGCCTCATTCGACTCCGTCCTGTTGGTCATCCCGTCCATAACCCATTTGTGTCCTACCTCCTGTCTGTCATCATGGTTCGCTCGGGCAAGAGGCATCGTTCAGGGGGGCGTCGTGACAGTCGTTTGCATCCTCCAGTCGGTCATGCCATGGAAACGACGTCAGAACCTTTCAATCCCTCCCCCGTCCATGAAGCTGGGCATTCTGTAGGTTCTGGTCCTAAACCTATTCCAATTAGTGCTTTCCAAACCACGCACTTTAAATTTCAAAGTAATTTGCATAGGCCCCTGGTCACTGCCCACATCACCCTTATACTCTCGGAAGAGGAAAACCTTGTCTCCCCTCTGGCCTGCATCGCCCCTGATCCTTCTCCAAGCAGTGAGAATTCCTTGGACAAAGACAACATGGAGAATTGGAAAAAAGAGAAAGCTGAACAGGAGGCTTTTCTCAAAAATCTTCCTCCCCTTGAAGATACAGGACCTGCAGCTGAGGACAGGACTCATGGCGAGGCAGATCATGCCATAGCAATCCCTGACAGCGATTTAAGCGGCAATGAAGGTTTGAAGACTGGTGATATAGGTCTGGATGAGAAGAAGGACCATGGCCCAGCAAAGGAGAAGTAGCGCCACTTGGGACTGTCTCTTTTTGTTTCGGCTTCTGTTTCAGGCTCGTGGTCAAGTTTCTATGCAATTGTCCTACTGTTTTTTGGCTCCTAGATGGGTATTTGGTGACTCTTTATATGCTGGGTTGCAATGTTTTTTGTGTTTCTGTGCTGGCTCAGTTCTCCTTCTCGGCAACACATGTCTCTCTCTATGTCTGATATCTGGTTTCTTGCACTTTGTAACTGGTTTCCCCAGCTTATGTCTGTAACGGGGCAGTTCTGTTCTGTCGAGTGCTGCCATGCCTCGATAATATGTAAAATTATTTTGCCTTTCAGTTAATAGAAGTTAGTATTTGCAGAGAAAAAAAAAATGTTAAGAATAAATTAAATGAAAGGGAGACAATGTAGTATGGTATATTTTTATAGGTTTCTAAAGTAATTGGGAATGAATTTTGTGGCCAACATTGTAAAGGTGATTAGCAATAAAGTAAATGCATTGGTTTTTTCTCCCTATGTTGTTGGTATTCCTTT
The DNA here is from genome assembly GCA_031772625.1 of Pinus tabuliformis. NCBI lineage: Eukaryota > Viridiplantae > Streptophyta > Pinopsida > Pinales > Pinaceae > Pinus > Pinus tabuliformis. The sequence continues at coordinate 752,465,425 of CM062807.1, read as the reverse complement.
TTATTTTTAGATTTCCTACTCAGATTATTGTGGAGTTTACTCTAGTTTTTCTCCATGTTATCTATGGCCTCTTTGTCCCCTCCCCTCTACTTATATGTTGCGATAGCTTTTGGGATGGTGGCACTATAGGATCTTCTTAATTAGATAAGTACAATTATTCTACTCTATTAACACCAAGGTTTACCTAATTTTCTTTGTTGTTTTTCTAGCTCCCAATGAGAGTCTTGATTGGATAGATTTGGGGATGGTAGCACTATAGGATCTTCTTGCTTAGACATGTGTAGTCATTCTACTCTACAAACATGAAGGCCTATCAGACCTTCCTTGCTTCTTTTCTAGCTCCCAATGAGAGCCTTAGTTGGTCGACTCTCTAATAATATGGGACTCTGGTGGTGGAGGATTATAGGAAGTATCAATGGCCATTCTAGTGCTAGTGGTGAGGTTGGTGGTGGTTCTAGTGTTATTAATGATGTTAGTGGTGATCTTGGCTTTGCATCCAATGTCTATCAATGGTGGGTTTCTCCTTGTGTGTAAGGATATAATATCTAGAGCCTACACAAACAACAAATGACTTATAAAATGGCTAACAAAGGGAATTATGAGGCTTCGGACTCCAATCAAAGAGTTGCAACAAGAAAAGGGAAGGCCAAAGCCTCCACTTGCAAGCATGTTATGCCTTGTTCTCAAGGCACTAGGGTGGAAGAAGCATCCATGCAAAACCATCAACAATTCAACCAACATATAACTCAAAAAATTATTAATGAATTGTTTGACGTGGTTAAGCAATAGCTTAAAGATGAATATAAAGATTGGATTTTGGACTCTAGATTTTCAAGGTCAAAAGACACCAAATGTTATGGTCCATGGAGTTTTCTTGGATGGCCAAGACCCTTGTGGCCATCACCCTAGAAAATTAAGGTCATAAGAAACCTAAAACTATAGACATATTGAGAAGGTTCGAGACCATGTTTATAGTTATATGCAGAGTGGTTTTCCATGAGCTTCAAAGTCAATGAATGAGAACCAAGCAAGGTAGAGGGCACCATGGAGGTTGATAACACATTTGAATCGCATGGTACTAGCTCAAATCTTATTGTTATTGAAGATGAATCTTGGCATAAACCTTTTAGAAAAGCTAAAGGGATATAAATGACCTCTCTGCTGAATCCTTTGAACCCACCCATCCATAATGCTACTTGTTATTAGTGTTTTAATGTTTCTAGTTGTTTATTTGTTATACTTAGTGTTTTGGTCCATTGTCTTTTAAAAATTAGTCTACTACAATTTAAACAATCTTTATATGCATAATATGAACTACTTAAAGAGGTATTTTCAAATATGATAGAGATGTAGTTTTAGCCTCAAGGGTTAGCTCAATTGTTCGAGTACTTGTAGTTAAGCACCTTTGCTATTGAGAGGTCACGAGTTTGATTATCTCGACACTCTTGAAGTCAAACTTCGTGTTTGAGCGAGTAAGAAGTGATCCCTTTGGGTGGATGTGCTTAAAAAAATATTCCATGGACATAATAAGTCACCAATATCTAAGGACCATGTAGCATGAACCACATTGAAAAATAAAAATATAATTTCCCTTTTAACAGACCCCAACTAACTATCAATATACTATTTTTGTATGATATTAATATATAAATAGTATGGTTTACCAAAAACAACTAATGTTATATTTTTGTCTCACACTATTGAAATGCCATGCCATTAACTCTATTAAGTTAAAAAAGAAAATACTAAAACTAATATTGTAACTTGTAAAGTGAAAAGTCTATTTTACATATTTTTCTAATAATAAACTTGAAATGCCATGCCAATAGCATTTTTAAATGAAAAACCATTAATCGTACGTACGATGTACATGGATATATCTTGAAGGTGTGGAATAAAAGCACAAGGGTCAAAATTGGATGGTTGAGAAAAATTTCTTTAATCCGATTTGTGATATGTTTGCTTTTACTAAGTTACAATGTCAATCGTCCTGGAGTATGTCGTAAAACTGCTTCTGCTCGGCTAAGAGCTTGTCTTCCTCGGACGTAAGGAAACAGGTTAACGGCCCAAGACCCAGAGGCATCTGGCAGGAGTGAAAGCCTGCTCCCTTATGGACCACCAGCGGGTTATTACAGGTGGCGTGGTTTTCCTTGATAACAGTGATGAGTCAAACCGACATTCGCGGATAGCAGCCAGAGATGGCTGTCCTCTCTGTTGGTTTTGACACCTGAGTTTGATAGGTTTTGCCACCTTCGGAAAAAAAAGAAAAAGAAAAAAAAAGTTACAATGTCAATAAGGGCTTTGTGTGAACCGTAAAGAATGTCTTACTCTTAGTTACATGTAAATAAAAAAGTACAAATACATCGTAAATAATCCTTCCCTGCATAGTCTGGGAAAAATTTAAGTGTAAAACTCAAAATGATACGTATAGTGATATTGATTATGAATTTTATTTTTTATTTTTTTCCTTTTCCTTTTTCTTTCTTTCTTCTTTTTTTTTTCTTTTTCTCTGATGGGGTGTTTGTGTGACAAAATTTTCACGATGAGAGCTATAATGGAAGTATTTTGGACATTTGGTTTAACGATAAAATGGTTTTATGGTGGAAATTTAATGGGGATATCATAGTTATTAACATGCGGGTAATTTATTTGGCGAACTAGGTGGTGGTCTTTGGTGCTAGAGATATGCTCTGAACTTGGCACAACATTCCCTTCACGTGACAAGACTTGGGATCCCAAGCCTCTTCACTCAATAAGTTGTATCGACTTAATTATGTGCAGGTGGGAAGTAAGTTTATCATGTACGTTAGTTCCTCAAGATGAAAAATGTTTTTTTTCCTCTCCGCAACTCGGCTGCCCCTCATATTGCAAACTAGTTATGAGCACAATCACCTTTGACATATGAGGTAATCTCATTTATGAGAAAATAATGTGTAAAAGTCTTGAAAGAAGGGAATACGGTCTATCACATTACATCTGGCTTGCTATGAAGAGCGTCTTTGTTCATTACCTCAGGTTGCACGCTTCGTCCCTCATGTCCTCAACTCGCTATTATTTCATGGTAATGGACTCAGGGTGGTGAAACCATTGTGCCAAGATTGCGGCCTATGAGGTATACTGCTTAGGTTGTTGCAGAGGTATTTTACTCTTGTATCTTACTCAAATTCTTACAGTATATTTGTGTCATAGTCATGTGAAGGTCAAGTCATCTCTTCATTGTATAGTTTGTAACAACTCATTCACTCCTTGGTCTCTTTTTGCATTGCTCTTTACGCAAAGGGGACAATGTTATTTGTTCTCTTCCTTCATAATTTGGGGTCTAGTCCATTTTTTGAGATGGTGGAAGTATCACCCTCGGCAGCTCCTCAAAAATCGAACCTTGTCGGGACCTCTTTCAACTGTCCAATGTTGGTCTATGAAGTGTGGTACACAGGCACCTTCTCCATTTGTTTTTAATAGGATATATGGTTTGGTTATTTGTTCAGTATATAATGTCTGGTTATATAGTCTTCCTCCTTTACTATACAGTTTCATGGAAGGTTGGGATTACCAGAAATATTCACTAATGCAAAAGCCTTGGGTTGTTAAGTGATTTAGTTACTCCATATAACTCTATCCATGTTGTTCCTTTAGTGTTTGTAGCCTCTTTTGTTAGAGAATCTATCTATCCCATGCCTTAGCCACCTGTGTCTCGATCCATCACACTAGGTTAGTACACCACATCCTCTCTTTGTTTACATTGTAGGTCAATTGGGTATATGGCTCCTTGGTAGTGCCTTCCTAGTCATAGGGGTGGCATGACTGGGTCACCTTCGTCGAGAGGATGATGCTTATTCGGTTGGGAATCAGTCACCAATTTATTTGAGGAAGCTCCCCTTGACGTCCGGAAGGAAATCCTTCATCTAGAGGCAAAATAGTTTGGTGACCGTGTTTATTTCTCTAACTCAAAGATTGGAGGCAACAACCTCAAATGGGTTCCAAACTCGGGAAAGTTCTGAAAGTGAAGGCTTCATTTCCTACACTCCATCACCCATCATCAACTATTAAAAATTCTTCTCTTCATGGTTATCAGAGACAAGCAAATATACAACTTGTTTGCAAGCTAGAGGGAGATAGAGAGAATGCTACGGGATATTAGATATAACTTAGATGATATAGTGGTCAAAGTGTCATGAATGGAATGTTATGTTGTCTCTTATTCATGCATTGAATCAAATGAGCACCATGACGTGCCAACAATCATCAACGCTCCAACACAAGCCTCTCCTCACGCCAACTCTTCCGCCACATTGCCAGTAATCATCTTGGACTAGAAAGTCCGTTGAACAATTTGTCTATGAATCTACCGTGGGTCACAAGTTATGTTTTTTGTAAATGCTATCTTAATGGTTTTGCAAAGCCTAGTCTTTTGGATGACTATAAGTATTATGGTAACTTATTATAGTTTTGGTAGGACTAGTAAAAATGAAGAGTTATCTGTCAAAATCTACAATCCTTGGGATTCTCAACTTAGTTTTGGGTAGTTGTAGATTTGGTAATACTTATGATAAACCTAGAGTATAATCAAGATTTCCCAAGTTACTCTTTTTTGGAGGTCTTTTTGGAGGTTTGCTTGAAAAGCTTGTAATGTAAAAAAAAATTGATAATCAATAGAAATCTACTCAATAAATTTACAAAAAAGAAGAAGATTATGAATCTTTTTTAAATTAAAATATATAACATCCTTATTAAAAGAAAGATATCATCCATATTAGAATAAAGTTACAACCACATTGTACAACAAGTTAATATAATTTAAAGAGATATAATTTGTTTTGAGGGATTCAAAATTTCTAAAATCTATAAAGAGTCTACCTTACAGTTTACATTGTTCTTGCAATTTTCTCCACAAAACTAAAAGTCCTAAATATATAAATTCTCATAAACTGGCCTAGAAAATGTAATTGTTAATACATAAAAACCTAAACCTTTTAATGAAAAGCATGCCCATTGTAGACTTCTTGCAAGACCATAAGATAGAACAGGTGCAATAAGAACAAAAGTGAATAAACACTATCTAGTGTACCACTAATAAACAAAGTCAACAACCTCTATAATAAAGGTAGACACCAATATTTGTAGAATAAATCAAGGCTCAATTAGGTCATATACTAGAATAGATAGAATGCGAAAATATTTCCCCTAATAAACAAAAATAGCCCCACCTTTACTGCAATTATCCATGACATCGTCAATTGGGTATATCCTGAGTGGTTGTGGGACGGAGTGTTACCCTCACCGCCCGAGTTCTATTCTCATAACTAACATGTTGAGCTCATAATGAGTATATTGTTGTAATTAATTTAACCCATGTTGTTGACCTAGCCTCATTCCCTAAAGAATCTAGGGTTCATCCTAGGTACCATCCTTGGAATGAGAGGAAGTCTATGAGGGTTTTCCTTAGTATATGTTACTTGGAAATAGAAAAAGATCTATCTCATCACCCTAAATTTCACTCCCATAACTAGACTTGAAGGCATCAATGTGAAGTATTGGAGGGGATGGAAGGAGTTATACCCCACTTCTTGTGAAATGATGGGCCTCATTATTTCTCTACTAATACAAGTTGCATTCCATTCCTAATGTTTGGATAGATTAGATTCAAGGGAGATACTCTGTGATAAGATCTCCCCCATTTTCACTCAGTAAACCTTGGTTGAAAAATGCTTCCACAATTTCCATTGAGTCTACTTGACTACGAAGGACTTGGAAAGACTTAATGGAGTCAAAACAATATGGAATTCTTTGAATTATAAGAATCAATCTCAAAAGACATTATGTTAGCAAAGAAACCAAGGTTGTCATTTGCGAAATGCTAATTGAAGAGTCACTAACACCTATGAGTTCTCAGGATTTTCTCCATTGTTCTCATTATTTTTAACCACGTATATAGAGCTAAGGCTTATGCCTAGTTGTTATATGTTAGTATCGAACCACGTGCATAGACCAATTCATATTGTCCCTCAAGGTGGTAAACAACCCCCTTGCACTTGCCACCCTAGATTATTACTTTTAAGCATGAAATTCAAAAAATAATTATCTTTATAAAAGATATTAATAAATAAAACAAATGCTAAATATTGTGGATATTTATTATTATTTTTAAGCATGACATCAAAAAATAAATATTTTAAACATCAATTATCTGTCATGTAATTTTTTTCTCTCGAGGAAATCCTTGCAAAAACCCTTTAAGAATTCTATCATGATCCATAAATGGTATGGAGCCTAACTCCAATGGACTAAGAGAGTTAAACCTGTGACCTCCTCAAATTTAAAGAAGAGATTTCACATTTAGCTTAAATTGAATTAAACCTTAAAACTCACACATTAAATTAACTAATTAAATAAAATTTAAAATATATACCTTATCAAATTAATCTCCATTTTATCATTAAATACATACTTAGATTTAAATAACACAACGATTAGTTTGTCTAATAAAAATAAATAATGGCCACCCCATATGGAGTGCCTACTCCAAACCACCCATGTGATGATGACACTTCCCAATGCATTGACATTATCTGCCATTATTGGCTAGCACCACTTGGGAGCTTGTACAGATCTTGAAGAAGTTGGTGATATGCTGGGAGTTAAGGCCCATCATATTGAAAGGGTGTTCATTGATGTTATCCCTCATAAATATTCGTCATTCCTTCTTAGAGGCTTCTCACTGCAATGATAGCAATGTTTTTGGATCATCAGTGGGAAAGTTTCAAAATCCATGCATGTTTGGCTTAGCATCAGGATTTCCTTATATTTTGGGTAAGTATCCCCAATTTCTCTCAAAGCCTCAATTCCTTTTTGCTTCTCTCTTTGATCCTTTTTCCTATACAGTTTATTAGGAAGCCTTTCTTCTTCAGCTCCCCCAACTCAACCCTTTGTAGCTTGTCCTCCTTTATCTTTCCTCTGGGTTCATTAGAGCTTGGTCAGGATTGGCTATGCCAAGCCATCCCTCTTCGTATTCCTTGATGGTGGTATTTGATGTGTTTGGCTCCTCTATGGTTTTTTTCCCCTGTGAGTAGTGCCCCCTTCCATCAAGTCCTCATATTGTTGTAAAATATGCCTCAACTAGGCACCTCATCTCACTTTCATGAGAGATGTGGATGAAGGGAGCCCCTTTAGTTGAAAGTTTAAGCTGGCACAGTGGCCTCCATTACACTCTACTAAGAACATATCTCTAAACATACAAGAAAGAAAAAGGGAAAAGTTAGAAAGATGTCTTTTGTAATACATAGAAGGGGCAATGGAGTCTAGACTTAGGCAACACTAACTTAATATGTTCTGAATAAAATATTCAAAAAACACTAATTAAATAATAATATTAACAATAAATTAGATAATTTATTTAATTAATGACTCATTAATTACGAAGGGGCATATCTCAAAATATGTGACTACTCACCTTCGTGGCCAGTCAATGCCTATATAAACACACCGCCACAAAGGATTGTAATCACCATTCTGTTCTTATTCAATAATACAAAAAATTACATATTACACATATACACATACTACATGTAACTATACTCTTGCGTACTAGTTCTCTCTTATAGTGGTATCAGCGCGAGTTGATTCTCGGAGCGCTTCCCCTGCTACACAACTCTTCATACACTCTTCATTCTTTCCTTCATCTAACTTTGCTTCATATACTCCTCACTGCTTCGTTTTGCTGCCATTTGCGTGCCGTCCACACCACATTCCGCCAACTTCACACCACTAGCCACTGCAATATGAATCAAAGTATATCTACGCGTTATGCTAATATCAAACCACATCTCATCCGATCACTATCATCTCATTTATTTTCATCATTGACCGAGTCTCATTCCCCGGACAGTGTCTCTCCTTAGCCCTCGTTCCCTTCCTCGTCGCCTTTTGCTTCCTGTATTGTTTCCGACCATGCCAAATCTATCTTTTGCCTGGTTCTGACCTTTTCCCAACACCCTGTTCTACCTCGTCGACCATTTGCCATCCGTTGTTGCCAATCTTCTGACACCTCCGTATGCTTGGTGATCGATCTTCTGTCGTTGGTCGTCACCGCCAGTTTCGTTGATTCTCAATTGTTGCTCTTCCAAACACCGCATTGTATCAATTCACATGCCCATACCAATATAATCAACACATCATAAAAGACCATATACCACTATATAATTACCAATATAATTATATATTACATAATTACCAAACCATATAACTAATTTAGTGATTAAAAAATAAAAATAAAAATATATATTTAGTAAAGAAAATAAATATTTATTATAAAAAAATAGTTTAGTATTTAGAAAAAAAATGGTTTAAAAAACTTATTTAGTTTAAAAAAGAAGGGTGGGTTCCGCCGAGAAAAAAAGGCAAATGGTGAATAACCAATTATTACAAGCTAATCTTAATTGTTGTAGAGACAACATTAATGACGCGCAGTATCATTTTGGAAATTTAGAAAAAGCACAAACATAATTTGAGAGGACCAAAAGAAGTTAACATTAATGATGGAGAGGATACTTGAAAGAGACAAGAAGTTTGAGGAAACCACCAAAATACTTGACGAACATAACAAATGACTTAATTAATTAATGAAAAAATGGACATGCTAACAATCTAAATTATTTGAGGACTAGAATCCAACACAAAGGTAGGATTATTACACTAAAATTCTGGAAATAGACTATCAATGAATTAAAAAGGAGCTCCCGAAATATGATTGAAAAAACCATAAAGGTGTTATTGCCTGAGTTAATAAAATTAAAGCCAATTTTGAATTAAAGCCAATTTTGAATCTTTCCTTCTCCACCACCTAACCTAACCTAACCTAACTATGGTCACTTCATAACTATGGCCACTTCATTTAAAACGTCTCCATTTACAACTCCATCAAACGATATAAAAGTAAGGAGGGTTAGGCAGCAACAAAAAGAGACACCGCCCAAATATCATACTAACATTTAACCATAAAGTCCACGCACGTGGAAAGTGATGCACATGATGTTAAATTTTCAAAACATTATTTTTTATTATTAGATATGGATTTTATTCAAAATGTCACAAATAGAGTTGTTCCACAGTATTTATTTAGTTTTAGTGAAGTTTTAAGGATGATATGGTGGTTTTATTCTTGAGTTACTAAAGCATTAAATTTTACAACCTTTTGTTAATAGATAGTATGTTTAATTTTACAACCTTTTATTAATGGATTATATGTTTAGTCAATAGATTAATCTAATATTTGATGTGGAATATATTTCATTAAAGTTATTGTGTTGAAAGGTGCTGTCCAATTCTATATAGAAAAGATATTGCCCTGTTGTCTTATTTTACTATTGATTTTATTAAATATTAAATAGGATAAAATAAAATTATTAATTATAATATTTTGATTAATTAAAATTAAATTAAAAAATAATAATAATTATTATTATTATAATTAATAATTAAATTAATTTATATTTATTTTAATTTTAGATTTAGCAAATGCCAAGAGAGATCAAATTTAAGATGCAAACTTATTTTAGAGTGAGAAGAGATTTGATCTTTTTTTATGCTTGATAAATTTGGAGTTAGGATAGATCTAGGATGATTAGGGAATATGGTGGAGTCATGAGAAATGTTATATGGAAAATGTATCGATAAACATATTTTTAATCAAAAGTTTAATTACATATTTCATTAAAGTTATTGGGTAATATGGTGGAGTTGTGACAAAGGTTATATATAAATGTATCTGTTAAACACACATGGACAGCAAAGACAATGTGAAAGATAAATCATGCAATTCATTTTTTTATTAACATGAGATATACATTTATAGTACAACATATGACTCTTGGGTTTCAGATCCCAAGGTCTCTTGGACTGCTTTGGTCTATTCGGCTTCCACACTAACCCATTTAGGATTAGGTGTCCAACATTCCCCCCCTTAATCCGAAGGGTTATGTATGAGTCCAAGAAGAGAGCTGTAATACAAAATGTGCAAAAAATGCATGGCAGCACTAGGCTGAATGTGCTCTATGAAATGTTGGTATAAAGGGCAGTGGTTTAAGGATGACCACCAACACTGGAACGCTTAGTGCAGTTCCCGGAACTCTTCCAAAACTGGCAAGAAGCTGGAGTCTTCTGCTAGAGGAAGTGCTCCTATTGTTTTGAAGAGGGAAACCTTCAACCATGAAAGGGAGGCCTCACCTCGCATAAAAGGTAAAACTTCAACCTGAAAAGGGAAGTCTCAACCTGTGATGGTTTAAGGATAACCAACAACTCTGGAATGCTTAATGCAATTCCTGGAACTCTTCCAAAACTGGCAAGAAGCTGGTGTCTTCTGCTAGAGGAAGTGTTCTCAATTGTGTTCCCGGAACTCTTCCAAAACTGGCAAGAAGCTGAAGTCTTCTGCTAGAGGAAGTGTCCCAGATTGCCAACTAAAGGCATGTTCACGGGCATCTTTGTCTCTGGCTACAACTCTGAAACTGGTGTGGCAGGTTGTGGCTCAGGCTCGCTTGATGTGACTTTGAAGCTTGTAGATGACCATCATTTCCCCCCTGTCAGATACAAGGTGAGATGATGGAGGAGACTCGACTGCAAGACTGTTCAATATTCTGGAACAAGTTCTGACATGTGTTTGGAATATCTTCCTGGCTGTTGATGCCCATTGCCAAGAAGCGATCCATCCAAGATGAATCTTTGTTCTTGCAGGACGTTTGTTTCTGAAGCATCTGTGTGAAGGATGGCTAGTTTTATGACAGTGCTTACATGGATGAAGATCAAAACAGTGATCTTTCAGATGGCCAACTCGGTCACAATGTTGGCATTTTACAATCTGTTGTTGTTGTTGTTGTTGTTGCTGCTGCTGTGGAAGAGGGGCAGAGTCTGGAACAATTGAAGCTGAACTGTCATGAGGAGTAGGCGCACTGTCATGAATGAATCCAGCACTCTGAAACTGAATGGGCTTGGCATAGTCTGGAATATGAAAGGACAAGTCCTTGTCATATCCAAGACCAGTTCTATGCTTGTTGTGGACAAGCTGTTCCCAAGGTCTGATGATGGGATTGGGAAGTGCAGACTGAGTTTCTGCATCTGCATATACAACTGCTGCTTTATTTGAATGAACTGTAACATTATTGTCTTGCTGTTTATGGGAGTCTGTTTCAACCTTTTGAAGAGAAATAGGTTCAGAATGATGACTCCACTTGTGTAATTCTTCCTGCTGTAGCTTTGTCTCAAGCTACAAAAACTCTATCTTTTCTTGTGCATTTTGTATACATTTTTGAATGTCAGCAATAATGTCTTTATTGATTATGATTGCGCTGTCAGCAGTGGATACGATTAGAGTTCTCAATAACTCTAATATTCTTTCAAGCTTAGCCATTTTTCTACACCTTAAAAATCCTCCAAAATCCCACAGAAAAATGTCAGCTGCTAAATATCTTCAAGTTACACAAGAAAGCCCTGTAGCTTAAAGGGAAAAAAAAAAACAACCAGAGATATCTTGAAACTATGAAAAATATACAAATATCACCGAGTCCTTCTATATTGAATCCTCTAATATTTTGAAGAAATCTCTCGACTGCTGCAAAACTATCAGCTGCTAAATATCTTCAAGCTACACAAAGAAAATCTTGCAGATTAAAGAAAAACGCAGGGCAAGCGCTGGTGGCTTAATGAGCAGACTATTGCAACTGTGGCACTTAACAAATATTTTAGTTCCAAAATGTGGCGGCAAGATTATTGATATTGTCAGCAGAGATTTGAGAACAGAAGAAGAAAGCAGATGCTTTTAATACCATCAAAAAACACTCTTGTGGAAATTCTTCTTATAATCTTAATTGGTTCATTTGCTACTGCACTGCGTGGATGGTGGTTTGCATCATCTTTTTTTGCTCGACCGAGAAAAGATTTATTTCGACATCTTATTAACAACACTTCAATAAAAATCTCTGATATGAACAACCTTTAAGAAAATACACTAATTCGGTCTATAATACCACGAAGCTTGCAAATCAATACATATCTTCCTTTGATCTGTATGCGTTCTCTAGCGCTACCAAACCATTTCACTGTTCTGCAAACTAGACAAGTCGCTCTCTATTGCTGAAGAGCAGTTTTCGTTTTCCGCCGAACGGGAGGAACTCCACGCTTTTACCCAAATCGCAATTACTGGCAAATTCACACTATGCAGAAGCTATCTTTCAGATTATGATTATAAAACCATTTCACAATTAATCAATCACTGTATATGAGAGTTTCAATTCAACAATAATCCAATTCACAGAAAAACAGAGCAATTTTGCATATTACAGATGGACTTCGACGACCAAATAATCCATCACGTCAAATCTTCGGCCTTTTCTGAGGGCTCAACAAAGCTCGAAACTCTGATACTCTCCAACGACGATGAAACCGTTCTAAATTATCTTGATAAGAGGTCCAGGGTTCAAAATCCGGGACAGGCAGTGACGGATTATGTTAGAGCTTTGTTTTTCATACTGGGAAGGCCCGCCAGGGAGGACAGTTCTTCCAGGTCGGCGAAGCTTCTCATGCTCCTGAACTCTGTCATTCCCTTGGACTTGAATAATAAAATGCCAAATGTTGTAGAAGTGTTAATCAATAGTGGAAGATAAATCAAGACATTTAACTTTGCTTTTGCATAGATTGTTTTCCAGCGGCATAACTAAAATCCAGAAGAAATATATGTTTCCATATGTGGCTATACCAAAACTTCAGCTAGAGATAAATCACTTCGTGACTTCCTTCTCTCCAAAGTCTCCATGCAGAAACCTGAACCAGTTTATGTATAAGCTCAATGTCTAAAATTGTCAATGCACAGGCCCGAAGACACCAAGAGTAATGAAGACACTCAATGACATATAGCTACACACTCAATTCCATTAGATTCCAGCTTGCAGATAATGTTGAGATCCCCTAGTATGGTCGATTCTCTTCAATAGCCATTGTAATACCAACGAACTTGATAACAATCCAATATTGTCCCGGGCAACGAATCAGATTTCTTATTATTTGTTTTCACCATATTTATGAAATTTGGTTCCCTCTAAGAAGAATGGATGACTCAAATCTTCTGAAGCTTCAAACGTTCTGAATGCTCAAACTTGAGAAGTCCTTGTAGCAAGTCTATAAGTAGTACATATGAATGGTCCACAGTCAGGCTGTTGTGATGAGGGCGAGAATGTTTAAATGCCCAAAAATCAAATGCCAATGATAATTTTGTAATAAACTTCCAACTTCAATACTATATAATGAACCACCGAGACCTTAGACTCAAACTGTTCGAGTGAACCATCACCGTGTAGAAAATCTACATCGCATTATGCCGCCTTCCAACTCCCAAACATGCATTCAGAATCATGGTTATATCCATACTATTCCAGTGAAGCCATAAAAGAAGAAAACCAGGAGACATAGTTCGAATCATGGTTAGCTACCAAAAGATTTCATTCAAGTCATGAGTTTGAAACAAGTTTCTGGGTATTGGGTCCAGAATCAATGGGCGTTGGTGGTGCAAGCCCTTAAACGAGCCAACGAGAGCCAACTTCAACAATTATATGGCAACCATGGGTTGGCCGATAGACTGTTTCAAAGGCGTGAATTGTTATCTGACAGGACAGAGCAGCGCATGTAAGAGCTGTGAATTTGTCAAATCAAGATATGACCAGGCCGAGTTCTATGAGTCAGGCCTATATCTCTGAGTAGCAACGGATTCTGTAGAACCCCTCTCCAGCAGTCGGTCGCTCTCAGTGACGGGACGGAGGGAAGCACATATTAGCGCAGTCACGGCGGCGTCCGAGCACACGATGCAGTGACTGTTGTGATTCAATGCCCAGAGAAAAATAATAACTATACATAGAAGAGGGTTACTCTGCTATTCATCCGAACGATATAACTAACTGAGCTAAAAAGATCAACACACCACAACTAGAACCGCCATAGCATTTGGAACTTTTATTCGACGCAAATTATCAACGTCTAATCGATAGACCAGCGTACCAAAAAAAACGTTAATCTACTCAAAGTCGACAACAGTCATTTTATGCAACAGCCATTACATTCACATACCTATAAGATCACACTATTCACTGAATCTTCATTAATACCAATCTCGATATTTCCGCTGCTCGGCTTTGATTGTCATAACTTTAATTACCTCCACCAACATATTCCCCAAACCCAGATTCAGTCTGTTCATAACGTCCAGCAGTTCCGGTCAATCCGTGACGCTGTCAAGAGCAAACCCCGCTGCCTTCAATGGGAATTGAGGCGAACCGTCTACCGCCTCAATGAGCGTTGGGTCCAACGCATCTCTGGGCAGCGACAGAGGTGGTGCAGTGCACCATCATTTCTGGGCAGGCAAACGTTCAGGCAGAGGCGCCAGGCAAACGTTCAGGCAGAGGCATTATTAGAGGAGTTACAAGGAATCTGGGACCTGCGCTCTGATACCATGTTAAACACACATGGACATCAAAGACAATGTGAAAGATAAATCATGCAATTCATTTTTTTATTAACATGAGATATACATTTATAGTACAACATATGACTCTTGGGTTTCATATCCCAAGGTCTCTTGGACTGCTTTGGTCTATTCGGCTTCCACAATAACCCATTTAGGATTAGGTGTCCAACAGTATCAATCAAATAGATTTTTAATTAAAGTTTAATTATATATTTCATTAAAGTTATCAGGTAATATGGTGGAGTTGCGACAAAGGTTATATAGAAAATGTATCAATAAATAGATTCTTAATCAAAAGTTTAATTGCATATTTCATTAAAGTTATCAAGAAATATGGTGGAGTTGTGACAAAGGCTATACAGAAAATGTATCAATAAATAGATTTTTAATCAAAAGTTTAATTATATATTTGTAATTATAAGATAATATGATGTTTTTTTTTTTTATTAAGAATGTTATTTAGAATCAAAATGATAAATTTTATTAACAATTATAGATCCTTAAAAAAAGGTACTTTATAGTTGCTAAGAAATAACTTTATTAGGGTTTCAAGAATGGTTGGTGTTGAAGGGTTTGAAAATGCAGGGTTTGTAGCAATATGGAGCTTAGGTCTAAAGAGTTTCTTGATCCTGGTGAAACCAATCTCAGGGGAATCCTTTTTTTTGTGGGTTTAAAACACAGATCTTGTTTTCTCGCTTGTGAAAAGGTTACAAGAGAAGATGTACATTCCTCATGACTACTTTTGGCTCATTAATTAAGGACTCCAGATTCAAGATCAAAAGCTCCTCAGTGAATACAACATTACCAAGGATGCCATGATTTACACGGTAGAAATAATTTGAGGTGGAGCCAAAGGGGGAGGTGCATCCACCTCAGCCCCACCAAGATCATTTAAAGATGTTCTAAAACTAGGGCCTCCTTCACCAAACCCTAAAGATCTCTTTGGATCTACATTTGTGGTGGAGTAGTTAGTTGAAACCCCTTCTCTTGAGGTGAAAAATACTTCATGTGGTTTCATAGCTACAAATTATGAACATAAAACACTTATTTATCATTTCAATGGATTTTGTCCTTCTTCATCGGCTCTTGAGGAGTGAGTTTACCAGAATTGGTCTCCAAATATTGTGATACATTTCTACTCAAACGGAAATTTTATTGTTATTTTTCAGAAGTTAGAGGACCAACAAAAGGTTTTTAATAAGGGTCCCTGGTTTTGGGGTCGATCTGGTCTTTCCCTTCAACTATGGTTTCTGTATTTTAATCCTCTATCTATGTCAAATCTAGCAACGCCAATATGGGTGAGGTTTCCTGATTTTCCCATCCATATGACACATCTCGCTATCATAGAAGATTTGGAAAATTTGTTAGGTCACTTCATCAAATTTGACTCGGAAAGGATTATGAAAATAATTCATAAATTTATTCACATTTGTGTTGAAGTGGACCTCAGTGAAGGATTGTTAGATAAAATCCTCCTTAAATGAGAAAATAGGGTTTATTCCCAACCAGTGGATTATGAAAATACGACTTTTCACTATAGATCTTGTTAGTAGCCCGGACATCTACAGAATTTTTGCCCATATTCACAAGGCACTTCTTCACGTGTTAAAACTAAGAAGAAAATTTGTGGATGGAAAGATCCAAGACGACCCATTGGTTCTAAGTCCATTGTGGCTCACGGGTCGGGTAATTCTCAGAATCAGAAAACTCTTGAAGCCAACACTGCTCCTGCAAACCCAACTCAGACTCATGATATGTCATCTCAACCATCAGGGGAGGAAGTTCACCCGTCAATTAGTACAACACAGAATCCAGTTGTAATTTTGGCATATACAAAGAGTGGGAAAAAAGTGTACCCATGAATCAGACCATTCAGATAGTGACAAGAAACCAACAAATATGCCAAAGCACTCGGTAATGGAAACATCTCAAGGAAGGAAGTGGTTGTCTCAGACAATCCCTCGACTTGGATAGGTGTTTAGAAGAGGAAAGGTAAGAAGGATAAGCCAATGTATAATCCTAAAACCTAAGTCCAGAAAAGAAAAATGTAATATTGTGTATTATGATTAAAAGAAAAATAATATACTATAATGTGATGTAATTCATTTTCAATGAGTGAATATATATAATCGAAATATTTAATCAAACTCATTTTTAATAAATAAAATTATCGTCATTAAAAATGGTCACTTGAAAATCAAACCACAACTTTTAACTAATGAATATAACCTCTTAACCGAACTCCAATTCCAAAAGTTCAACAAAAATACCACTTTCACTATAATTGTTAGACAATATGATGTTGTGACAAAAAATAATGTGAGTATTTTTTATTTAAATTTTGCAAATATGTATTAATAGAAAAATAAGAATGAAAATTAAAGATAATTATTGTTAATTGTTAATATCTATCATTATTATTATTTATGTTTTAAGTTATAAAATTAATTAATAATATATATATATTAAATACATAATTACAAAAACAAAAAAACAACTATATTGAAATATAAAACAATTAACACTTCCATGTAATCCTATCCTTCACATTCCACTTTAAAATGTAAAGGGTAACCCCATCCTTCACATTCCACACAAATCCATAGCCATGACCAATTGCATAAGTATTATACCTACATTCACATTCTACAAATCCATAGCAATGACCAATTGCATATGTACTATATCTACACTCACATCATCATTGCTCATATTTGTACACATTAAATTTCTTTCATTTAATGTAAAACAAATATAGTATTAATATAATTGGTATATAATTTAATTTAATTTTTTTAAAACAAATTAAATTAATTAGAAATTATATTTAGTTTAGAGTATGGAGTTAAGGTTACATGTCAATAAAAAAAAATTAGTGTTAATTCACTTCACAAAGCATGTAAACATATTATGTAAAGATTATAAGGTATGTGGTTCAATCTCCTAATTAACTTATGTCTATGTTAGGGGTAGGTGTGGTGCATTTAGTGTTTATAATAGTACTGGACATGATTGATCCCATGTCACGTGAGTACGTGACCACCCCAATTGTTAATTCCACTAGTTTTTTTTAATAGTAACTAGTGAATTGGTAACTTTGGATCATTGTTTTGGGCAAGACCCGGGATTGAATCACAATAGTTACTACCATTCAAAATATAAAACCCAGGTAGAAAACAAATTAACCCCGTTAACTACCACTCAAACTATTTTCTTTTAATTACTAATTCCAATAATTACCTAAAAATATATTAATAAAAAATACATAATCTAATTAAGTTATTGACTTTATTGTAAATACAATTTACCCTTAAACCATCATTTTAGTATTAAGAATATGACTTAAAGCTTATTTTGATGGTATAAGAAGTCAATTTTCTTGAACTTAAAAAAAACTATTTGAAGTAAGAACAAAAATATGATACCATAATAACTAAATTTTATTAACTCATAAGAATATATTACTTATCAAAATCCTGCAATTATAATTACAAGGACTGATCATTAATTGTTATCAAAATCTTAAAATTATATTAAAAAGGAGTTGTCTATAATGCGACTTTTTGAAGATTCCGGTGACGGAATCCGGCGAAGAAATTGAGGTCAAATCTTGATTTCTTGCAGTTAAAATGGTTTTTTAACTGCATATTTGGATTCAACACCCTGAAAAACTCCTGGGACGCTTTCATTGTGCAGAAACTAGCTATCAAACTTGCGATTCGAATAATTCCTGCCGGATTTCGACCGGAAAAATCCGCCGGAAAGACCTTCAAAAAGTCGCGTTATAGACAACTCCTATTAAAAATATATAATAAATTAAACTGTAAATATATCACATTGATATGTCTCTAAATGAAAAGGAATGGTCAAAGTTGTCATCCCAAAAATATAATAATGTGCAGGTAAAAGCAAGTGGCATGTGAATGTCGGTGCACGCATCGATCTTAGCAACTTCAACGGCAAACGAGATAATGGAATGGAAGCTTTAACAACCAGAGAAAGGTGACACCGAAGCATAGAGTTGAATAAATTATAATCTTTCCACAAGAAAGAGTTACATGTTAGCTTAATTGACTCTAAGATAATCTCTCGCGGTGGAGGAATTGCTTAGGCAGTCAAAATGTCAAAAGTGGTTTGAATTCGAGTAAAAATATTTCAAAAAATCTTGTAGAGGTAGTGTTTGAATCATGTTTTTGATGGTGGAAATAGATTCAGCACCATAAAAAACGTCTAGAACACCTAAAATTTTGAAATTTAACAATTATAACTTGGATTTACAAAAATCCTTGCCAGATTTTCTCTAAATATAACCAAAATTTTCATAACTTTCCGACCAATTCCTCCAACTAATTAAACTACAGCTTAAGATAATGTACATAAGTGATCATTCCAAAAAAGTAATGAAGAAATATTAAAGAAACTTAAATATTCGCTGATAAACCAAACTTTTAATATATTAAATTTGTTTGGGAAAACAAATAATGAAAAGTTATATCATTAAAGGTTTCGTTTTGGCATAGGCTTAGCCTAGTTGATAAATTTTTTTTCAATATTAATGTTAAGAATAAATTAAATGAAAGGGAGACAATGTAGTATGGGATATTTTTATAGGTTTCTAAAGTAATTGGGAATGAATTTTCTTGCTAACATTGGAAAGGTGACTAGCAATAAAGTAAATGCATTGGTTTTTTCCCAAGACTAATGTTGATGAAAAAAATTAGGAATTAAATCATTTATAATGTTGGGATTTAACTATATAGTAATTTGGCATGTACTATAAGATAATGTTATAAGATTTTTGTTCAAGAAGATTTTTGTAGGACTAATTAAAGGCCTTAGTTTGGAAACCATTAGAATAATTGTTGTTGGAAACCATTATATTTCTTATTTTTCATGAAACTAAACTCAGTAATATCAACATGATACATATTGATTTCTAGGAAATTAAGGCAAGGCACTTCTAAATGAGTGATAATATTTTCATTACAAAGATTGAAATTATGAATTATTATGAACATCGAAGCAATGCTCATTTAGAAGTAGGGCTCTCGTACTTCTTGTAGTCTATATTTGTGAAGGGAAAAGACAACATTAGACAACCAAATTAGACCCCCATTTACATGACTACTATAGAGGAGGTTTGAGCCAGTATTAAAGTTTGTGAGGCAGATAAGGTAGAAGGATGTCAAGCTATAGTTGCAATCTTGATTTTTGTATGTAATGCAAGATAATAGAATTAAGGAGGAGTGTTAAGCATAATTCTTTCCAAATAGCACAAGCACATGATACTTTGGATTTAATGTTGTGGAAATTGGATTGGTGGCATGAGAAGTGGGAATACGAAGTGACCATAGAGGCTTAAGAGAATAATAATCATATCATCGACATCTCTCCACAATTTGAAGGGAATAAATAAAAAGAAAAGGCCATTGAGGTACTCATCCATGGCATTACCACTTGACAATCAATATACTGGTACAATTTGAAATGAATTTGGCAGATGCATGGAGAAAAACAATAGTTTAGAAAAGACACAATCTTTGAGGCACTCTGGAACTCAACATAGTTAAGCAATTTGCCTCTTCTTAGGTCAATGTCAAAATAGAAATCTCAAGTGGGGATGATCATATGTAATCTACTTCAACAAGTCCAAATGTTTTCTAAATATTTGTCTCTTTAATCAATTTGCTAGGTAGTGTTCATGTAAGGCTTCAGAAATAATTACATTTTCAAAGGACCAATTCAAAAGATAAGAACATATCTTAACATTTGATGTTTTAAAAAAGAATCACATTTTATGGCTAATTGATGATCAAAATACCAACAACAAATGCTAATTACTAAATCATCATGTAAACTACTAACATTCTCATTTTCTTATTGTTAATTATATTCTACTTTGAGAATTAATAAAGCATTATCATAGACCTATATTAGGGTGACATTTGGAATGATAGGATTTTCATAATCCTCCTAGTTTTGTTAATAGTATTCTCATCTTATTATATTGAGGATGAATACGATTGTCTTTTACCTAATTTCCACATTGTATGGTTTGAATCATTGGCAATATGTGTATGATCCCTCTTGAGCTATAACTACCATCCTTTACTTTTACCCCTATTTGTTAATTTTGTTTGATTATATTAACATTGTTCAATAAATAAATGTATGGAAAAAATATGTAAAATGAAATCCCACCATATGGATGTACCAATGTAATAGTAGCTTATCATGTTTTGGAATATACAGAACAAATACAAACTAGAAATGAATTTCTAAGTATGACAATAATACAATTAACAATATTAATCCTAAACTAAAAAAAAAAGTTATTACATTAAATACATATTTACACTTTTATCTAACTCGTTATGTCATTCATTTTTGAAACTTTAATAAAGAGAATTTCTCTTCAATAAATTGATATTTTATTTTTAATTGGATTTTGATGGAGCATAAAGGAACATTAGGGAATTGTGGTATCTTTCATGATTCCTAAAATCAATATTGAGGGCATCACATGCATCCAATATAGGTATGAATACTAACAAACCAACAATAATTCAAGCAATGGAGATTTGAGCATGGATGATAGATTGCTTGTAATTCTATGCATTCTAGATATAGGATGGCTCATAGGCTATAATCCAACTATGAAGAAGCTCATCGTGATTTCAAGTTCTCCATCCACAAAGATCTGTTGGGGGTTGGCTTTATGCACAAATATATTTAAGAATCTTATAGAGAAATTTTAACATCTCTCTTACATTTACACAACATGAGTAAGAATTTGAGTTAGAAATGCATTGGAAATTATGGGGGTTGAAGGATGGGCAGGGGAAAAAAAAATTATCACCAAATTATACCTTCTCCCTATACCAACAATCACAAATAGGCATGAAAGGCTCGTAAGAAATTACATGCAAAGCACATCAAATAAGGGGATCCATCTAACCAAGAAGATCAATGAACGAAATCAACAATTTCTCTGAATGTGTCAACCCATCATCGTGAGGAAAACTTTGGAAGATTAAGTCTTCTAAATCAAAAGGGTAAGACTCAAAACAAGAGACACATTCATAATGTAAAAGAGCATTCCAACATTGTGAGGAAAAGGAAATTATTAGATAAATAACTCTTCTATTAAAAAAATAAAATATGAATTGGTTAGAAATGTCCCTTCAATATATGTTATGAAGAATATCTCATTTCTTTTATTAGCTTATTCAATATAATTAAGCTAATTATAAAATAATTGTAACATTTACATTAGTTGTCTTCTCACTCGTATAAATAACATAATGTGAACACTCATGTTATCAACGAGGAAGAGAATACCTTATACCCAAATCCTCTTTTAAGCAAGTTTAAGTTAGAGAATACCTTATCCCCAAATCCTCTTTTAAGCAAGTTTAAGTTAGAAAATACCTTATCCCCAAATCCTCTTTAAGCAAGTTTAATTCAGATACAAAGGAAACATAATATGTTATGAGGGTATGTTCCCTTTATATGATAGTATGGTTACTCAACCAACCTAGTAACTTGATATCCATCTTGTAGAAAATTGTACTTTCAAACAAAATGACATGAGAAGAAATATAAGAAAGATTAAGCATAATTGGCGAAGGATGCAACAAGAGCTATGAAAAGTGGCATTGAAAAAAAGTATTAAAAATACTAATCATAATTGGAAAGGGTTGCAACAAGCGTCATGGAGTTAATGGGAAAACAAAATTAAAAGGCTGACAGACAACTTCATTACAAAGTCAATACAAAAGGCTAATTCCAACCATATGATAAGAAATTAAATAGCTCCTTCATTTTCCTTTTGACTCTTATGGTGGAACTTCTCACGTTAGCTTTTACTTTTGGAGAATATAGTTGTCACACATAATGTAAGTACAAATTTTGTAGCGTATGAATTTTTTTTTGATAAGTATAATACAACTAGCATTTTACACCAAGAGGTACAAAGTAATGCCGATAGGAGTAGTGGGGATATGGAAGTAAGTAAAAGAAACATTTGAGTAAAATTCTACATATGTGTTGTACGACTCAACAACCCCCCATTATAGTTAATAATAGAATTAATAAAGAATGGGGACTGTTTTAAAATTTAGGATATAATCCAAAAATTTATAATAAGATAAGGAAATCTTAGTTTTAAGATCCCAAAAAAAATTAACTAAAAAGAGAGATAAAATTTAGGTTTAACTTTAAAGCCTCGACGTGAAGGTATTATATCGGAACATCCTAATAAATCCTTTTAAGAAAAATGGAAATTAAAACCTTTCCCAAATAAATTTTAAAGGTTTAAGGCCTAAATATAATAAAAGCCGACATATATATGTAAATAGTAATAAAGAGGTCGACATCATAAAACTGCTACGTAGCATATTGGGATCTTGCGAGCGCATTTTCATTTTATTGTCCATGACCAGACTTCTGAAGCCTCTGACTTGCGACTTTATTTACACCATATCCATTCAATTTAATTATTTACACCATAACCATTGCAACTTTTAATGTCCATGACCAGACACACAGCTTTAAAACTTGTGATATGAAGGGTGTGACGTGGCGGATGTGATATTATATTAAGGCGTGTTATGATGGAGTAGTCGGGACCGCAAAATGTATCACAATCAAAGGTTTCAAAGTGACAAGCCTTCAAAAGTTGCGATATCAAGGATGTGATATTACATTGAAGTTGTTATAATAAAGGAAATCGGGTCCGCAAGACATATCGCAATCGAAGATCGGTGGATCTAAGGGGAGGTCTCATTCCAAAAGCTCCGATTAAGGGCAGATGTGATTTTATATTAAATATGTTTTGATAAAATTAATCAGGTCCAGAGGTAAATGATATCGCAAGTTTTAGTAGGACAAGCATCTGATTTCTCCAATAAAAATCTCCGATAAAGTTGACATGTATCAAAGCCCATGTGGATCCACGTTGTGTCAATTAATGGTGAAATGCAGTGAATTTATGGTTTTTGATATTCTAAATGCTTTCATTAATACTAATGATTGCCGAAGATTTGGCTCATAAAAGTCTTGGATTCATCCATAATTGGTCATTTGCTCTAAGTTATTCGATGTAGGTAGTCATTGGCCATTCTTGTGTTTTTCCTTGCGGGCTAGTCTTCATAAACCGAATTCAACAGAAATGTCACGATCATCTAAACCGAGAAGGAAAATTCCTGTTCAACAACAACAAGTTGATCCTTCTCCCGAGGTCACAAAAATGCCTGCACTATTTTTCGACACCACATGCACCCCTGATTCTGGTGCCGCGAGTTGGGAGGCCATGTATAAGTTTTTTGAAGATGAAGAGCCAAGAGTCACTAGAAAAACAATGACCGTAGAGGATACGGTTCCTGTCTTAGACAGTACATACTGTAGAAATTCTGCAAATTCTCTACAAATCTAGCTCTAAGATCATGTAGAAAATATGACTGTAGATTAACTCGATAATGCAATATAACCAAAGAAATACTATAATCTACTTCTACTATCAATTTGCGGAAGCTTAAAGATTGAGCAAGATCGAGATGCACATATAACCAGAATAAGAAGAATAAATCATCCAAGACACATGAAAATACTTTGGGGAAAGCCTCAGCTAAAAACCCAACTATCTGTATTATCATACAAGGTGGAAATATATCAGAATTATACAAAGCCTTAGCTCTCACAGCTAGCTAGCTCTTAGTACAATCCTCCTGGATGCTCACAGGCAATCAAAGCTTCTCACAAGCCTTCTCCTCTGCCCTCCAAGCTCCTATTTCCTTGCGCAGTTCCTCTGGGATGATTCTCCTTCACCTAGTGGAACACTACTCTCACACACTGCTCTAACACACTGTCAGAACTGTGCAATCCTCAAGGAACCTTTCCTTGACTGCATGGATGAGTTTCCTTTATAGGAAAACACATGCAACTGATAGTAACCTGTCCTTGACATTTAGCTCAACTAGGTCTTTCTCAAAATAGACATGCATGAGTTTCTGATGAGAGAATCTTCAGTTATCTGGAGTACACTTGTTGAGTGCATGCATGCATCAACTGACTGATAACTCACAATTAGTTCCTCAAACAGTTTGGAACTAATTTAACTAGAATTAACTCAGTAAACTGAGCTAACTAATTACAACTCAAATATAACTCAATCTTATCTCCTTAATTAAGGGATAATCTCCTTATTTTAAGGGATAACTATTGCATGACTTCAGAAAGACTTCTAACTTGAATTTCTCCAACTAATTAATCCATAATGAATTAATTAATTGTTTTTCAAGGAGCCGGTGAGACTAAATTCGAATTTTAATTCACAATTTTAATTCAATGACAAATTAAAATTGGAATATTGTGGATTCTATTTTTATCATTTCTTTTTGCTATTTTCAACTCTCCCTCTCAACAAGAAAGGAATTCAACTCGATATCGATCCTAAACCTTTGGAATGTTCTGCATGTAACACTTCTCTCTAGTGTTTTTGCTCCAGCAACTCCTAAAAAAACATCCAACCTGAATCAGTATGATGCATCTGTCATCAAAGTCTCTGACTGTTATTGCCTCTGTCGACTAAAAACTCTGCACTTCTGCAGACTCTGCCTTTCTGCACTATTGTCAATCCTTCTTTGCGCTCTTCAGTATCTAACTTCTCTAGCCTTTGTCCCTTTGATCTCTGATTGTATCAATCCCATTGATTCCTCCCGCTACTATGTACTTTGGGCTCTTGTAGCAAGGTATGATCCATGAGATAAAAACTCTCAATGGACCCTGCCCAATTTCAGCCTTCTTGAGACTATCACTTCACATCACCCCACCTCACACCTGTAGGTATGGTTGCATGTGATCCCTTTGCTGACTCTAATTTTGGCTCCTCCACAATTGTCTGAGACTTCTTCTGGGACTGCATGTTGAGAGGTAATTTACTCTCCCTCTCAACCACCAAGTATCTAACATTTTCCTTGCTCCTTAAGGCTGTGCATGCATCTTGAACCTTAAGAGCATGCAAAATAAAGGATGGCACTCCATAGCAACATTTTCAACTAGAGAAAACCCTTAATCTCTAAAGGGGGTGGCAATGTTATGCTTGGAGGACAAGTCATCTCTAAAGGGGGTGGCAATGTTATGAATAAAATATTCATAAAAAATATTAATTAAATAATTTAATTACTTAATGGCCCATCAATTATGAAGGGGCATAGGTCAAAAGATGTGACCACCCACCTTCTTTGTCAGACAATGCCTATATTGGCACACCGCCATGAAGTACTGTAATCACCATTCTATTCTTATTCAATAATACAAAAAATTACTTATTACACATATATACATAGACTGCATACAACTATACTCTTGCATACCAGTCCTCTCTTACATAAGATAGACACAATATATGTAGACTATTAACCTTTATTAGCGGATCAAAATAATAATGGGAAATCTCATGGTAGAAAGAAGCGAACAACAGCAAGAGATACTAGTTTATATAGATGCTCTACAACTATAGGTGACAAAGTTGGACCACAACGTGAGCACACTTGCCAAGAAAGTAGCAAACCTAGAATTCTCAATCAATAATGAAGAGGAGGTTGAAGCTTTAACTCAACAAGAAAAATCCTCGCAATCCCCCTAGCACAACAGTTAGATTCTTTATTTTTATTTTTATATGTCAAAGCAAGCTTTCCATCCTCCTTACTAACTTTAGTATTAGGTGACTCAATAGATTTACTGACAGTTTCAAACTATATGTTTTATATTTTTCAATTATCATGGTTAAATTGATCATTTTGACAAAGACATATACATATGTTACTAGTATGATTTCCCTAATGGTAGACTAGTAATCATAGAATTGCAATTTTTTATTGAAAGTAATATAGCTTGAGTGGGCATAGTGGTTAAGAGCATGCATTTCCTCCTAAGAGGTCACAAGTTTAAAACCAAAGAGGGGTAAATTATGCATGCCTTTGTAGACTTATTAGTCAAATCATTGCTGGGAGGTGGGTCCCTTGTCCCATAAACAAGGGGGTCTCAGACACCAATTTGGTATTTGACTTAACCATGACATTAAAATTAGATAGTAATAATAACAATAAAAATAATATAAATTTGAAGACTAACTTAAAAAAAAAAAATTTAATAGTATAACCATAATTGTCAATTTATTAAAATACATTATAATATTATATTTTAAATAACTATATTAAGAAAAATAAACTTTTCGTTTTAGTTTATTAACTTAAGTAAGTTAGAAACCTGAACAATTTAGATGATGATGATGACGATGATGACGACGATGATGATGATGATGATGATGCTGATGATGGTGGTGGTGGTGGTTAACGTCCACTGAGACCAAATTGGTCTATCGGACCTATAATTTTCTTAGTTTTTAATTGTCTTGCTCCTCGTCTTTCTTGGCGAGATTGGTGCTGTAGCTTTCTTTTTTTTCTCTACGGTCTTCCAACTTCCTTTATCTTGCATCTCCTTCATCTCTTCTAATTCTCGGGACATTGGTGTCTTAACTTTGCGATCTATTGTGTTCGTCCTTTTGAAGATAGTCGGAGAAGAAGTTTGGTCTAGGAGATTTGCTTTCCTATGAAATGAAGATTTATTTTGTGCGGTATTCGAATCCGCATAATTGTTGATGCTTGAGGTGTTGTCGAGTTCACTTTTTTGTTGTTGGGTGGGGCTTTCCCCCTGCTTATCTTGAGAGTTGTTTCTTTCTTGCCCGATTTCTTGTGATTCATAGTTTTGTAATTTTGGCAAGACTATATTTTCAACATGTCCAATATATCACTCCGATGAGGGCAAAGAATTGAACCAGTAACTTCATATCAAAGAATTCCTTAACAGAACAACCAATCACCGTCTATCCAAAACTTCATAAACTAAATTTTATATATTCCAACTTAATAATATTTATAAATAATAAAAAAATATAATATTTTATATATAATTATAATTATTTTAATTAAAAAATATAATATTTTTAAAATAAAAAATATAATGTTTATGAATTTTAGATAAATAATGATAAGATAAAATATTATGAAAATACATTATTATTTTAAATACAAACTTCTAACCTAATTCCGATTCTCATTAATTTAAATATAAATTTCTAAAATAATTTCAATTTTAATTATATTAAAAGCCAAAATCTCCACTTCCAAAACATTTTAAACATCATTAATTCCACACACAACCCATAGAAAATACCACCTAGAATAAATCTTTCCTTCTACCCCACCTAACTATGGCCACTTAATTTAAAACGTCTCCATTTAGAAGTCCATCAAACGATATAAAAGTAAGGAGGGTTTGAAACGTCTCCATTTAGAAGTCCACCAAACGATATAAAAGTAAGGAGGGTTAGGCAGGAACAAAAGGAGACACCGCCCAAATATCATACTAACATTTAAGCATAAAGTCGACGTCGTCATCCAGATGCACGTGGAAAGTGAACCACATGATGTTAAATTTTCAAAACATTATTTTTTGGCATATGCAAAGAGTGGGAAAAAGTGCACCCACGAATTAGACCATTCAAATAGTGGCACGAAACTAACAAATATGCCAATGCACTCGGTAATGAAAACATCTCAAGGAAGGAAGTGGTTGTCTTAGACAATCCTTCGACTTGGATAAACGTTTAGAAGAGGAAAAGTAAGAAGGATAAGTCAATGTATAATCCTAAAACTTAAGTCCAGGAAAGAAAATTGTAATAAAATTGTAATATTATGTATTATGATTAAAAGAAAAATAATATACTATAATGTGTGATGTAATTCATTTTCAATGAGTATATATATATATATATATAACCAAAATATTTAATCAAACTCATTTTTAATAAATAAAATTATCATCATTAAAAAGAATCACTCGAAAATCAAACCACAACTTTTAATTAATGAATATGACCTCTTAACCGAACTCCAATTCCAAAAGTTTGACAAAAATACCACTTTCATTATAATTGTTGGACAATGTGATGTTGTGACAAAGATATTTTTATTTAAATTTTGCAAATATATATTAATAGAAAAATAAAAATGAAAAATAAAAATAATTATTATTACTTGTTAATATCTATCCTTATTATCATTTATGTTTTAAATTATAAAATTAATTCTTTTTATATCTATAATTAATATATATATATATATATAAACCAAACTCTATTGAAATATAAAACAATTAACAATTAACACTTCACTGTAATCCCTAATCCCATCCTTCACATTCCACTTTAAAATGTAAAATGTAATCTCATCCTTCACATTCCACAAATCCATAGCCATGAACAATTGCATAAGATCCATAGCCATGAACAATTGCATAAGATCCATAGCCATGACCAATTGCGTAAGTATTATACCTACATTCACATTCCATAGATCCATAGCCATGACCAATTGCATATGTACTATATCTACAGTCACATCATCATTGCTCATATTTGTACACATTAAATTTCTTTCATTTAATGTAAAACAAACAAATATAGTATTAATACAATTGGTATATAATTTAATTTAAACTTTTAAAAAATAAAACAAATATATTAATTTTTAAACTTTTAAAAAACAAAACAAATATAGTATTAATATAATGGGTATATAATTTAATTTAAAAAAATTAAAAACAAATTAGAAGTTATATTTAGTTTAAAGTATGGAATTAAGGTTAAGGTAAAACATATTATGTAAAGATTATAAGGTATGTAGTTTAATCTCTTAATTAACCTATGTCTATGTTAGGGGTAGGTGTGGTGCATCTAGTGTTTATAATAGTATTGGATATAATTGATCCCATGTCATGTGAGTACGTGACCGCCCCAATTGTTAATTTCACTAGTTTCTTTTTAATAGTAAGTAGTCAATCGGTAACTTTGGATCATTGTTTTGGGCAATATCCGGGATTGAATCACAACGGTTGCCACTATTCACGTCAATATCAAGATATTCAAATTTTCCTACCCCTCCAAGCTTATAAGAATTGCAAGTCATGATATTCACCATGTTCAAATTTTTGTCACACATACTAACCTGTTTTCAAAGAATAAAGCCCAAGTAAAAAACAAATTAAACCCGTTAACTATCGCTCAAACTATTATCTTTTAACTACTAATTCCAATAATTATATTGTAAATACAATTTACTCTTAAAGCATCATTTTAGTATTAAGAATATGACTTAAAGCTTATTTTGATGGTATAAGAAGTCAATTTTCTTAAACTTAAGAAACAAAACCTATTTGAAGTAAGAAAAAAAATATGATACCATCATAACTAAATTTTATTAACTCATAAGAATATATTACTTATCAGAATCCTACAATTATAATTACAAGCACTAATCATTAATTGTTATCAAAATCTTAAAATTATATTAAAAATATATAATAAATTAAACGGTAAAATATATCACATGATTTGTCTCTAAATGAAAAGGAATGGTCAAAGTTGTCATCCCAAAAATATAATAATGTGCAGGTAAAAGCAAGTGGCATGTGAATGTCGGTGCACGCATCGATGTTAGCAACTTCAACGGCAAACGAGATAAATGATGGAATGGAAGCTTTAACAACCAGAGAAAGGTGACACCGAAGCATATAGTTGAATAAATTATAATCTTCCCACAAGAAAGAGTGACATGTTAGGTTAGTTGATTCGTTTACCGAGGTGAAGGAATTGCCCGGACAGTCAAAAGTGGCTGGAATTTGGGCAAAAATATTTCAAAAAATTTTGTAGAGGCAGTGTTTGAATCATGTTTTTGATGGTGGAAATGGATTAAGCATCATCAAAAACATCTAGAACACCTAAAATTTTGAAGTTTAACAACTATAACTTGGATTTACAAAAATCCTTGCCAGATTTTCTCTAAATATGATCAGAATTTTCATAATTTTCCGAGCCATTCCTTCAACTAATTAGACTACGGCCTAAGATAATGTGCATAAGTGATCATTCCAAAAAGACAATGAAGAAATATAAAAGAAAATTAAATATTTGTTGATAAACCAAACTTTTAATGTATTAAATTTGTTTGGGAAAACAAATAATGAAAAGTTATATCATTAAAAGTTTCGTTTTGGTGTAGGCTTAGCCCAGTTGATAAAAAAAAAAATCAATATTAATATTAATGTTAAGAATAATGTAGTATGGGATATTTTTATAGGTTCTTAAAGTAATTGGGAATGAATTTTCTGGCCACTGCTGGAAAGGTGATTAGCAATAAAGTAAATTGTATTGGCTTTTTCCCAGACTAATCAAACTATTTATAATGTTGGGATTTAATTATATACTAATTTGACATGAAGACAATGTTATAAGGTTTTCATTGAAGAAGATTTTTGTAGGAGCTAATTAAAGGCCTTAGTTTGGAATTGTTGTTGGGAACAATTATATTTCTTACCTTTTATGAAACTAAACTCAGTAATATCAACATGATATATATTGATTTCTATTAAATTGAGGCAAGGCACTTCTAAACGAGTGATAATATTCTCATTACAAAGATTGAAATTATGAATTATTATGAACATCGAAGCAATACTCATTCAAAAGTAGGGCTCTCATACTTCTTGTAGTCTATATTTGTGAAGGGAAAAGACAACATTAGACAACCAATTTAGACCCCCATTTACATGACTACTGTAGAGGAGGTTTGAGCCAGTATTAAAGTTTGTGGAGTAGATTAGGTAGAAGGATGTCAAGCTATAGTTGCAATCTTGATTTTTGTATGTAATGCAGGATAATAGAATTAAGGAGGAGCGTTAAGCATAATTCTTTCTGAATAGCACAAGCACATGATAATTTGGCTTTAATGTTGTGGAAGTTGGATTGGTGGCATGAGAAGTGGGAATACGAAGTGACCATAGAGGCTCAAGAGAATAATAATGATATCATCGACATCTCTCCGCAATTTGAAGGGAATAAATGAAAAGAAAAGGCCATTGAAGTGCTCATGGAGAAGCATAGTAGAAGCAATGAGATTTGGAATATGTGATAGAGGCATTGGATGGAATGGTTTTACATCTATCGGATGAGAAGAAAATGATCGAGAGATTTAGGCAATCCATGGCATTACCACTTGACAACCAATACAATGGTACAATTTGGAATGACTTTGGCATATGCATGGAGAAAACAATAGTGTCAAAAAAACACAATCTTTGAGGCACTCTGGAACTCAACACAGTTAAGCAATTTGCCTCTTCTGAGGTCAATGTCAAAATAGAAATCTCAAGTGGGGATGACCATATGTAATCTACTTCAACAAGTCTAAATGTTTTCTAAATATTTGTCTCTTTAATCAATTTGCTAGGTAGTTTTCATGTAAGGCTTCAGAAATAATTACATTTTCAAAGGACCAATTCAAAAGATAAGAACATATCTTAACATTTGATGTTTTAAAAAAGAATCATATTTTATGGCTAATTGATGATCAAAATACCAACAAATGCTAATTACTAAATCTTCATGTAAACTACTAACATTCTCATTTTCTTATTGTTAATTATATTCTACTTTGAGAATTAATAAAGCATTATCAGAGACCTATATTAGGGTGACATTTGGATTGATAGGATTTTCATAATCCTCCTAGTTTTATTAATAGGATTCTCATCTTATTATATTGAGGATGAATACGATTGTCTTTTACCTAATTGCCACATTGTATGGTTTGAATCATTGGCAATATGTGTATGATCCCTCTTGAGCTATAACTACCATCCTTTACTTTTACCCCTATTTGTTAATTTTGATTGATTAGATTAACATTGTTCAATAAATAAATGTGTGGAAAAGTATGTAAAATGAAATCCCACCATATGGATGTACCAATGTAATAGTAGCTTATCATGATTTGGAATATACAGAACAAATATAAACTAGAAATGAATTGCTAAGTATGACAGTAATACAATTAACAATATTAATCCTAAACTAAAAGAAAAAGTTATTACATTAAATACATATTTACACTTTTATCTAACTAGTTATGTCATTCATTTTTGAAACTTTAATAAAGAGAATTTCTCTTTAATAAATTGTTTTATTTTTAATTGGATTTTGATGTAACAGCAAGGAACATTAGGGAATTGTGGTATCTTTCATGATTCCTAAAATCAATATTGAGGGAATCACATGCATATAATATAGGTATGAATACTAATAAACCAACAATAATTCAAGAAGTGGAGATTTGAGCATGGATGATAGATTGCTTGGAATTCCATACATTGTAGATATAGGATGGCTCATAGGCTATGCTCAAACTATGAAGAAGCTCATTGTGATTTCAAGTTCTCCATCCACAAAGATCTGTTGGGGGTTGCCTTTATGCACAGATATATTTAAGAACCTTATAGAGAAATTTGAACATCTTTGTTACATTTACACAAGATGAGTAAGAATTTGATGTAGAAATGCATTGGAAATTATGGGGGTTGAAGGATGGGCAGGGGAAAAAAAATTATCACCAAATTAGACCTTCTCCCTATACCAACAATCACCAATAGGCATGAAAGGCTCGTAAGAGATCACATGCAAAGCACATCAAATAAGGGGATCCATCTAACCAAGAAGATCAATGAATGAAATCAACAATTTCTCTGAATGTGACAACCCATCATCGTGAGGAAAACTTGGGAAGATTAAGTCTTCTAAATCAAAAGGGTAAGACTCAAAACAAGAGACACATTCATAATGTAAAAGAGCATTCCAACATTGTGAGGAATAGGAAATTATTAGATAAATAACCCTTTCATTAAAAAAATAAAATATGAATTAGTTAGAAATGTCCCTTCAATATATATGTTATGAAGAATATCTCATTTCTTTTATTAGCTTATTCAATATAATTAAGCCAATTATAAAATAATTATAACATTAACATTAGTTGTCTTCTCACTAATATAGATAACATAATGTGAACACTCATGTTATCAATGAGGAAGAGAATACCTTATCCCCAAATCCTCTTTTAAGCAAGTTTAAGTTAGAGAATACCTTATCCCCAAATCCTCTTTAAGCAAGCTTAATTCAGATACAAAGGAAACATAATATGTTATGAGGGGATGTTCCCTTTATATGATAGCATGGTTACTCAACTAACCTAGTAACTTGATATCCATCTCATAGAAAAATTTATTTTCAAACAAAGTGGCATTGGAAGAAATATAAAAAAGATTAAGCATAATTGGCGAATGATTCAACAAAAGCTATGAAAAGTGGCATTGAAAAGAAATTTTAAAAATACTAATCATAATTGGAAAAGGTTGCAACAAGAGTCATGGAGCTAACGGGAAAACAAAATTAAAAGGCTGACAGACAACTTCATTACAAAATCAATACAAAAGACGAATTCCAACCATATGATAAGAAATTAAATAGTTCCTTCATTTTCCTTTTGACTCTTATGGCGGAACTTCTCATGTTAGCTTTTACTTTTGGAGAATATAGTTGTCACACATAATGTAAATAGTTGTCACACATAATGTAAGTACAAATTTTATAGTGTATGAACAAAAATTTTGATAAGTATATTACAACTAGCATTTGCACCAAGAGGTATAAAGTAATGCCGATATGAGTAGTGGGGATATGGAAGTAAGTAAAAGAAACATTTGAGTAAAATGCTACATATGTGTTGTATGACTCAACAACCCCCCATTATAGTTAATAACAGAATTAATAAAGAATGGGGATTGTTTTAAAATTTAGGATATAATTCAAAAAATTCTAGTAAGATAAGGAAATCTTAGTTTTAAGATCCCAAAAAAACTTAACTAAAAAGAGAGATAAACTTTAGGTTTAACTTTAAAGCCTCGACGTGAAGGTATTATATCAGAACATCCTAAAAAATCCTTTTAAGAAAAATAGCGATTAAAACCTTTCCCAAATAAATCTTAAATGTTTAAGGCCTAAATATAATAAAACTGCTACGTAGCATATTGGGATCTCGCGAGCAGCTTTTTCGTTTTAATGTCCATGACTATACTTCTAAAGCCTCCGAATTGCGACTTTATTTACACCATATCCATTCAATTTTATTATTTACACCATAACCACTGCGACTTTTAATGTCCATCACCAGACACACGGCTTTAAAACTTGTGATATGAAGGGTGTGATGCAATGGATGTGATATTATATTTAGGCGTGTTATGATGGAGCAGTCAGGTCTGCAATATGTATCACAATCGGAGGTTTCAAAGTGACAAGGCTTCAAAAGTTGTGATATGGAGGATGTGATATTACATTGAAGTCGTTATAATAAAGGAAATCGGGTCTGCAAGACATATTGCAATCGGAGATTGATGGATCTAAGGGTAGGTATCATTCCAAAAGCTCCAATTAAGGGCAGATGTGATTTTATATTAAATATGTTATGATAAAATTAATCGGGTCCGGAGGTAAACAATATCATAAGTTTTGGTAGGAAAAGCATCTGATTTCTCCAATAAAAATATCTTATAAAGTTGACGTGTATCAAAGCCCATGTGGATCCACGCTGTGTCAATTAATGGTGAAATGCAGTGAATTTATGGTTTTTAATATTCTAAATGCTTTCTTTAATACTAACAATTGTCGAAGATTTGGCTCATAAAATTCTTGGATTCATCCATAATTGGTCATTTGCTTTAAGTTATTCGATGTAGGTAGTCGTTGGCCATTCTTGTGTTTTTTCCTTGCGGGCTAGTCTTGATAAACAAAATTAAGCAAAAATGTCACGATTAGCTAAACCTAGAAGGAAAATTCTTGTTCAACAACAAAAAGTTGATCCTTCTCCTCAGGTCACAAAAATCCTTGCACTATTTTCCGACACCACATGCACCCCTGATTCTGGCGCCGTGAGTTGGGAGGCCATGTATAAAGTTTTGAAGATGAAGAGCCAAGAGTCATAGGAAAAACAATGACCGCAGAGGATACGGTTCCTATTTCAGACAATACACACAGTGATGTCTGTCTAGTCAATTTAACGTCTTAAATTGCTCTACATAAATTATCAATCCGGGTATTGTAAATTGATGAAGTGTGGTGCACCATATGTGCTTAGTTAACCTTTTTCTTACTTCGTTGTTTTATAGTTTATGTTGTTTTTGGGGTTTTGTTCTTGTTGGTTTCCTAAAGTGTTTAACGCAAATGGAAATCCTATTCTAAGGTCTTAAGAATACTTTTAAAGGTCAAGTATGGATGTAGATTTCAAGACAAGGTTTATGTCCCTTATGGTAACTTCCAAAACTTAGCACTTCAAAATATCTCAAGACATGCTATTAATACTTGAACAAGAATGTAAATATGCAGCTACTTAAATAAAAAACAAGATGAAATACTGATCATGAAATCACTGTCTTTGCTGCCCATCTAATTACATAAATAAAATCTAAACTATTGCACTCAAACAAACCAAAAACTGCAGACTAACGAAAGCAAGATCAATTTACTTCACTTATAATCCGATAGCTCGCCAAGTGGCTTTTCCGGGTTAAGCCATGGCTCCGGAGATAACGTCAATAACATGAAGGATTGATATCTAAATTACCTACTTGAAAATGAAAGTAAAATCAAGTCACTTCACTTATAATTCGATAGCTTGCCAAGTAGCTTTTCGGGGTTAAGCCATGGCTCTGGAGATAACGTCAATAACATGAAGAACCTGATATCTAAATTACCTACTTGCAAATGAAAGTAAAATCAAGTCACTTCACCTATAATCCGATATCTCGCCAAGTAGCTTTTCGGGGTTAAGCCATGGATCTAGAGATAACGTCAATAACATGAAGAACCTGATATCTAATTGCAGAGATGAAAGTAAAATCAAATCACTTCACTCATAATCTAATAGCTCGCCAAGTAGATTTTCGGGGTTAAGCCATGGCTCTGGAGATAACGTCAAATGACATGAAGAATTTGATATCTAAACTAACTAACAACAACAAATAAATAAGACTGAAATCAAAGCATAATTGAAATTGAAAAACTTAAGAAAAAGTTCAGCAGAAGAGAGGCAATCTCATGTCACTATTTGATGCAAAAACATGTAAAGAAAAACTAATATATAATCAACCGGTTGAACACACTTACATGAATTAAAATTGCATGAATGGAAAATCTAATCTATCAAACTTGAAAGCAATAAAATGACATACTTGAATGAAATCAAAGCAAAATTACAAAATAAAATCTACTCTACCTTACATTCTAATGTGCTCCATAACATCTACTTCACATCTCCTTCCATGTTGAGAACATCAAAGCTTTATTCAAATTCTTCAAAATTACAAAGTACAACAAAGCTCTCCAAAGCTTTTTAAAGCCATCAAGGAAGAACTACAAACTCCAAGCTAAAGAACTAAAAGCCAAGCTAAGCTAAGACTAACAAATGAAGGAGAGAGATCTCCTATTTATACAAAAAGATGAGAAGCCATCTCATTAATGAGAGTCCATGAATCTCTCCCTCTACCTCTAGAGTCGTAATCAAAATAGGAACTGATAAGACACATGTCTTCTTAGAGTTTAAATACAATTAGGAGATGTGACACATATCCTCATGATCCCATGATTCTTTCCACTCAAATTCGAATTTGGCCTAAGAGTACCACATAAGGGTCTTCTAGAAGCCTCCTTTTGACCTACACATGTCAACAATCTCAACCCACTTGTTAGGTATAAGAATATGCACATTATTTCCTAATTTTTAACCACAAATTCACTTTAAAAGGCTAAGAGTTAATAAAGTTTGGAAAAACATAAATGTGGCCCAATGATAATGAAAGTGGGATGAATGTAGTGACATAGTAGTGAAATGGAGGTGAAATGGACCTGATATAATGGACATAATAGTGAAAGTGTAATGGAAATGAATGACATTTTCAAGGCCCAACAATGTCGCCAATTTGTTTCTCCATAGGATTGCTACTCGGGAAAGTATCTTTCCTTATATGGATATGATCAGATGGGTCATTGATCATATGAACATCGCAGAGAGGATTTTCATGACGAAGAGAAAGACGGTCATCAATTCTTTCACTGCAAAATATTTGTCTGCAATGTACCAACTCCCACTAGCTCAGAAGAAATACGATAAAGACTTCGTTGAGAAGTTCATGCAGGAAAATGAAGACCAATCTGAGGTCATTCGAGGATGGAGAAGAGACACAAACAAGCATAAGCGTGAGGACAAGGGTATGTATGTTATAGCCTCTATTGTTGGACCCTATTGTTATGTTGTTGCAATGATGTGTAGATTGTTTGGCTATGACAACACCCAGAAGTTTTCAGACCAATGAGTACATGTTGTACTACTCAACAACCCCCATTATATTTAATGATATAAATGATAAATAATAGGGACCCCTTTTAAAAAAATTAGGATAAAACCCAAAAAATCCAATAAAACATGGTAATCTTAGCTTTATTGTTTCAAAAGATTAATTGAATCAAGATATTCCCCTTATCAGAACTAAAATATTAGAGCTTAAGCCTTAAACATTGGCTTTTGATTTAAAAAAAATCTCTTTGAAAGTGTAATATCAGAGCTTTCCAACATGTCTCGTTAAGAAAAACTCTGATTAAAATATGTATCGATCGGGTTTCCTAAGTCCTAAAGCCTTAAAATAATAAAGCGCTATGTTTTATGTATAGCAATAAAAGTAGTATCTCACAAGACTGCCACATAGCATATCGGGGTTTCAATATCAGCATTTTTATTTTGATCTCCATGTAAAATCCTTCGATCCTTCGATCTTCGATATCCTTTCTCACAACATTCTACGATATGCGACTTCACCAATCCTTCGATCCTCCGATACTTGTCTCACCTCTGACCTCCGATATACCCCTCCTCTTATATCGCAATTGTCATATCGGGGTTTTCTAATCGGCAGTTATCCTTTCAAATCCCTGATATGAAAACGCTGATGTGAAACCTTCGATAAGTCTTCCCACCCATAATTATAAACTACTATGCACTATGAGCCTATCGTAGGTAAATGATATCGCAAGATTTAATGGTGCAACAATGATTTTTTTGCCAATAAGGTTTCTGATATGCCAACGTGTAATGTGACCCATGTGAATTCACGTTTTATCAATAAATGGCCAAATGTGGAGAATTAATGGTTTTCGATAGAATAAACGCCTTCATTATTACTAACGATTTCTTGATATTTCACTCATAAAAGTCTTGGATTATTGCGTAATCGGTTATTTGCTAAGTTATTCTTTCTGAGTATTAGTTACTCCTCACTCTTGTGTTTCTCTTGATAGGTCAGTCCCGACAAGCATAATTTAGTAGAAATGTCTTGGCTGACCAAACCCAAGAAGAAACTTGTTGTTCAACAACAATCAATCTGTTATGAAACCAGCTCAAGAAAAGATAGAAAAGATAGATCAACGCCTTAGAATTCAACCTCTTCGAGGGGGCAACCTCCTTTACATTACATAAATGAACAATTCTTGGATGATACAAATGAAAAAACCTCCTTTCTATATATAGGAGTCTAAGGAGTCACAATATAACCCAGCCGACCTAACAATAATAATATAAAGCCACAAAAATAACAATAGAGGGATTCTATGGGGCATAGTAATAAAAATACGGGGACAATAGGGGCACAACAATATTAATAAGGGATACAACTACAATAGTAATGGGGTAATCACTAGTATTATAGGGACCTATAATGCCCCTTTCCTTCAAAAAAAGTGTTGTCCTCAACGCTTGAGTAGTTCTGGATGCTTCTGTATAAAATTCTCATCCTCCCATGTGGAATCTTCAGCGGATAAGTTCTTCCACTTGATGAGATACTTTGAGATTGATCGATTTCGTAGCTGTCGAGTTCTTGTTTCTGTGACTGCTTCCGGTTCCAATATAATTTTTCCTTCCTCGTCAAGTTCTGGAAATATTGTTTGAATTGGGAGCTTGTCACCTATAACCTTCTTTAAACATGAAACATGGAAAACTGGGTGCACTCGAGACGCTGCAGGAAGCTCCAATTTGTATGCCATAGTACCAATCTTTTGCAACACCTTGTATGGACCATAATACTTTGGTGATAATTTATTATCCTTCTTAGCTTGCTTGAGGGACATTTGTTTATATGGTTGTAGTCGTAGGAATACCCAATCGCCTACATCAAAACTTCTTTCACTGCGATGTTGATCTGCCTATTGTTTCATTCTATTCTGTGCCAACATGAGGTTATCCTTTAAGAGTTGGAGGACTTGTTGTTGATGTTCAATTTGATGTTCCACTGCTTGAACCTTAGAATTTTCTCTTAAATATGATGTGATGGATGGTGGATGATATCCATAAAGTGCCATAAACGGGGTCATTTTTGTTGCTGTATGGAAGGAAGTGTTATACCACCATTCAGCCAGAGGCAACCATTTGACCCATTGTGTCTGTTTATCAGATACAAAGCAACAAAGATATCATTCCAAACATTTGTTTACTATCTCAGTTTGCCCATCAGATTGAGGATGATAAGATGAGCTATGAGCTAACTGAGTACCAAGACAAGAAAATAATTCTGTCCAAAAATTTCCAGTGAAAATGGGATCTCTGTCACTTACAATAATCTTTGGGTTTCCATGTAGCTTTTGAATTGTTTCCATAAATGCAGTAGAAACTGTACTGGATTTCAATGGATGTGATAATGCACAAAAGTGTGCATACTTGGTAAGTCTGTCAACTACCACCATGATGACACTCTTTCCCTCAGACTTGGGTAAACCTGTGATAAAATCCATTGAAACCTCCTCCCAACGTTGGCTTGGAATGGATAAAGGATGTAATAGACCCGGGGTCTTAATTGTTTCGACTTTATTTTGTTGGCAAACCAAACATTCCGCCACAAACTTTTGAATATCTGATTTAAGGCCATTCTAAAAATATTCCTTCTTAACCTCGTGGTAAGTTTTTAAAAATCCTGAGTGCCCTCCTAAGGGAGAAGTGTGCAATTCCATAAGAATCTTTTGTTTGAGTTGCGAATTCTTACAGAGGTATAAGCGATCTTTGTACCATAACGAATCATTTTGCCAGCTAAATGTATCAGATGTACTGGAATCTTGTTGTAACTTTCAAATAAGTGCCCACACTTCTTCATCATTCTTCCACTCCTCCCTTGCTTCATTTATCCAATCTGGTTGGATAATAGAAATGGCGCACAACAACGCTTCCACATCCTCATCCTTTCTTGAGAGTGCATCTGCCACCACATTTTGCTTCCCTTTTTTGTAAATGATTTCAAGTCATAACCGAACATCTTTGTGACCCACTTTTGTTGCTCTTCAGAGGATAATCTTTGTTCTAAAAAGTATTTAAGGCTATCATGATCCGTTTTTACCTTGAAGTGCCTTCCCATTAGGTAGGGTCACCATTTCTTAAGTGCATGTAGTATTGCCAACATTTCCTTCTCATAAATAGCTTTGTGTAAAAACTTTCCCTTGATTGGATGACTTTCAAAAGCAATGGGTCTTTCATCTTGCATTAAAACAACACCAATTCCATTTCCTGAAGCATCACATTCCACAATAAAGGTTTTTGTGAAGTCCGGTGTAGCTAAGACCGGTGCTTGGCACATTGCCTCTTTAAGATGTTCGAAGGCCTTTGTTGCTTCTGGAGTCCATGAAAATGCATCTTTCTTCAATAATGTTGTTAGAGGTGCTGCTATTCTCCCATAATTCTTAA
This sequence comes from Pinus tabuliformis, assembly GCA_031772625.1. Lineage (NCBI taxonomy): Eukaryota > Viridiplantae > Streptophyta > Pinopsida > Pinales > Pinaceae > Pinus > Pinus tabuliformis. Next base: position 752,424,205 of record CM062807.1, on the reverse strand, counting down.
CAAACTTGCGATAATACCCTGTCAACCCAAGAAATCCTCGCAGATGCTTTATGGATGTGGGGATTTTCCATTCCTTAATGGCTTTAATTTTGCTAGGGTCTACCTTAACTCCTTCATGAGATACAATATGACCCAGATATTCCACCTCTTGTACTCCAAAGAAACATTTGGATCTTTTTGCATATAATTGTTTCTCCTCCAATAGTTGTAGCACCCTGTCAACATGTTCAACATGATCCTTCCAAGACTTGCTGTATATTAGTATATCATCAAAAACTACTAACACAAATTTTCTAAGGAAGGGTTTGAAAATGGAATTCATCAAACCTTGAAATGTAGAAGGTGCATTGATAAGGCCAAAAGGCATGACCAAAAATTCATAATGACCCTCATGAGTTCTAAATGTTGTTTTTGGAATGTCTTCAGTCTTCATTCTGATTTGATGATATCCTGAACGAAGATCCAACTTGGTGAAGTAAATTGATCCATGCAATTCATCCAATAATTCATCAATGACAGGAATGGGAAATTTATCTTTAATAGTGAGCTTGTTGAGCTCCCTATAATCCGGACACATGCGCCATGATCCATCCTTCTTGTGCACCAATACTACTGGAGCAGAGAAAGAACTTTGACTAGGTTGAATTATACCAGCCTCTGGCATTTCTGCAACCATACGTTCAATTTCACTCTTTTGGGCATAGAGATATCTGTACGGCCTGATGTTTGGAGGAACACTTCCTGGAATCAGATGAATAGCATGATCATGATCACGAATAGGTGGGAGACCTTTGGGAGTCTCAAATACCTTGGAATGATTGTCCAAGACTTTTTAGAGATATGGAGAAATAGATGATTCTGATGTGGAAACATCTAGCGAACATAATTGTGCAATTACACCTCTTTGTTCCTTTCTTAGAAGCTTTGTCATACCATTAGAGCTGATTATCTTTCCCAGTTTTCCTGCAATACCCCTTAATTCAACTTCCTTTCCTTCCGCAGAAAATTTCATGAAAAGTTCTTGAAAATTAAAAGCTATTGTACCCAAGGATTGTAGCCATTGGACTCCTAGTACAACATCAGCACCTCCCATTGGAATGGAAAGAATTGGGCTAGTCAATACATATTCTCCCATGGATAGCTTGATATTATGGCACTTTCCAGAGCAATTTATTGTTCCTCCATTTGCAATCATCACTTGACACTCTAGTGCTGGATATAGGAAGAAATTCAATTCCTTTGCTACCTTACAATGAATAAAATTGTGGGTACTTCCTGAATCAATCAACACTATTACCTTTTTCTTCTTGATTTGTCCTTCTATCTTGATGGTTTGAGGAGTGGTAATTCCAGTCAATGCATTACAAGATATGGTCGGATTCATTTCTTCTTTATCTAGGCTTTGTTCCTGGAGTATATCCTCTTCCTTTGACCTTTCTTGCTCCTTTTCTTCTTCCTCTTCACAATCTATGTAGAATATTTTCTTCTCAGCACACTTATGACCTTTAATGTATTTGCTATCACAATTGTAACAAAGCCCTTTTGCTCTTTTTTCTTCCAATTGTTGTGGTGTCAACCTTATAGGTTGTGGAAGACTAGGGGTAACAACACTTCCATCTTTATAGTTGTGATTGGTATGCTTCCTGGTTGCCATAATTTTGCTTTCCATTTTTCTTGCTAACCTGAATGCCTTCTCTAATGAATCAGGTTCCCAAAGGCGAACATCATGTTGGATATTATCCTTTAAAGTCCCTATGAACACATCAATCCTATGCTCCTCTGGAATATTTTTTTTCCCTTATGTTCAATTTTTGGAACTCCTCAATGTGCTCCATTATTGAACCCTTTTGTTTGAGACTTATCAATTGGCTAAAAAAAGTGTTTCTTTTTGTATCCTCATAATGTGCTGTCAATTCTTCCGTAAAAATTGCCCAAGTGATAATTTGTTTACGAGAGCAAAACCATTGATACCATACAAATTGATTTGGTTCCAAATATAAAGTTGCAATACGTACCTTTTGTGTGTTTTGCACATTATTGAGATCGAAAAATTTCTCCATCTGTAATATCCATGTTGCGGGATCCTTGCCATCAAACTTCCTCATATCGATTTTTGGAATATGGTGGGTCTTCGATCCAACATTAGAGTCTATGGAATCATGATTAACATTTCTTTTGTTCTCATCACGAGTTTCCTTTACTACCCTTTCACCATTAGTGACCATTTCTTGTAGCAACTTATTCATATTTATCTTCAATTCTTCCATGTCTGTCTTCAAATCTATCTTCAAATCGTCCATCTTAGCTTCCACGTCATTCATCTTAGCTTCTACACCTTTCTTTAAACAATCCATATTATCTTCTACACCTTTCTTTAAACCATTCATCTTAGCTTCTACATCTTTCTTTAAACCATCCATCTTAGATTCTGTTCCCTTTTGTGCAAGTGACACTTGTTGCACTTGGTCTCGTAATTTTGATATATCATGTTGCATTTCTTCCTCTTCTTCATGAGTCATGCTAGAGCTTTCAGGTTGCCTACTAGGTGTTTGCATTTTCTTTCCTCGGGGCATCAATTACCGATAATAATGCTTTACTATGCCCTTTGAATTCCTTCAAACTAATTTTTCAAACCAAGCTTATGCAAAAATTTAAAAAAAACTACACACCTTTTTTTCACTTTGTAGGAGCCTGATATTGAATCTGATGTATCTCTGTAATTTCGGATCACCTAGTTCTGAAGTTGCAACTTGTAGTATACCTCTACGTCCTCTTTCCAATGCCACCAATCTGATCCAAATTGGATTCTCCAAGAAAGAGTTATGCACAATCTCCCACAGTGACCTGCTTATAGACTAGTTCAGTAGAGTGAACTTGTACGACGTGCCACGAGTCACTGTTTTTACTTTTGGCTTTGAAAAATATATAGAAGAAACTACAATCCGTCCTCTTTCTGTACCTTCTTACGAAATTTCAATCCAATGCTCAGAAAAAAAGTTATGACCATTTTCCCCAGGTCACCTATTTGGAATGTAATTCAGGAGTCTACAAAAAGACCAACTTCCTCAGATCATATCTCCGCAAATATAGCGCAAAAATCTTTGAAATTAGGACCTGAGATTCATCGTGATTTCTTCTCAAATGGGTTTTTTTTTAGCTTCTAAAACGTCGCAGAAAAAAGTTACAGTGAAAATTCCACGATGACCTGTTTGGAGCAACGAAACCCTAGAATCCAAAGCTCTGATACCAAATGTTATGAAACTAGCTCAAGAAAAGATAGAAAAGATAGATCAACGCCTTAGAATTCAACCTCTTTGAGGGGGCAACCTCCTTTACATTACATAAATGAACAATTCTTGGATGATACAAATGACAAAATGTCCTTTCTATATATAGGAGTTTAAGGAGTCACAATATAACCCAACCTAACAATAATAATATAAAGCCACAAAAATAACAATAGAGGGATTATATGGGGCACAGTAATAAAATATGGGGACAATAGGGGCACAACAATATTAACAAGGGATACAAATACAATAGTAATGGGGTAATCACTAGTGTTATAGGGACTTATCACAATCTCTCCTCCCCTTGAGGTTACATAATAGCTTGCATTATTTACCAATACCACATGCACCCCGGACGCTGGAACATCTACCTAGGAGTCCATGTATCAAATTTTCGAAGATGAAGAGCTGAGAGCCATGGAAAGAGTAGCCACAGCCAAAGATTCATACTAGGTTTCCAATACTACATATAGTGATCTGGCCAGTTCATTCCTCCACAAAATTGTTGCTCGGCCGAACATCCTGCCTGACATGGATATGATCAGATGGGTTGTTGACCATCTAAACATAGCTTACAGAAACTTTATGACCAAGAGGAACACGGTCATCGACTCTTTCACCAACAAAGATTTGACTCAGATGTACTGGTTATTGGCACCTTAGAAGAAATATGATAAGGACTTCATTGAGAAATTCATGAAGGAAAATAAGGATCAATCTGAAGTCATCAAAGGATGGAGAAGAGATGTCACCAAGCTCAAGCGAGAGGATAAGGGTATGTATTCTATAGCTTATCTTGTTGGTCGTTGTTTTTATATTGCTGCCATGATATGTTGATTATTTGGTTATGCCAATACCTAAAAATTTTCAGACCAATGGGTACCCCTGATTGATGTAGCCTGTGATTGCTATGTTATGGACTGGGGGACTGTTCTATCAAATAACTGAAGTATCCAAATCCTAGATTATAGGAAGAAACACATTTTTTTTAAAACATTGTTCCCCCATTTTACATGAGTGCTTATGTAATGGATGTTATTTGCTTTACTTCTGATTTCCCATCCATGGGATGGAAATGGACCATAAAAGACCCTATGTCTATTTATATTTATCATAATATTCTATGGGAGTCAAAATATCAGACCCATTCTACAAAATTTGCCATGGAGTTGTGCTTCTTATCCACTGGTTTGTCTTTAATGAAAAATGTCCTAAAATCTCACCTGAAGCCAAAAACCACCTCTTATCAGTTTGTAGATGGTTTGGAGAAGAGTCCTTTACCTATGTTCAGGTTTTTGGCAGCCTTGCACACCCACATGTGTTACCCCTATATATTCCTAACAAGCTCCTGGCTTGAGAAATAACCTATCAGACTAAGGAAATGGCCTATCTAAGGTCATGAAAGATAACAAAAAGATAAGGTGGCATGTCTTTCCCTTTCGTTTTGGTGTCTATTCCCTTGAGAATTTGAAGCATGTTTCTAAGGAAATGGAGGAAATCCAACTTATGAACTTTCCAACCATTCTGAATCGGCAGTTTGACCCCATTGATACTGAATGTTACCACTCAAACGAAACTCAAGTAGTTCACAAATGAGCCTAATAAGTTTGATGACCTGTTTGAGTTGACTTTCGATTATGCAAAGTTTGAGAGAGATGTAGCAGCACAGTTCAGTCTTGAGGAATTAATTCAATTCAATCAGTACATGACTAAAAGGATATCCCACTTGCCTACGGAGTTATTAAAACTCAATCAACAAAGCACATAGTAGGACAAAGGAGTAAGCACATCACAGGTCTCATATGTAGCTCATACTAAAGAGACAAAGGCTTCTTCTTCATCACAGGTAGAGGAGGTTCTAACAGATAAGAATCTGGAAGAAATTTGGGAACAATTTGCTAAACAATCTATCCCAAAAAATATGAAAATGCCTGAACACATAGAGAAGACCTCATTTTATTATTGAGGCTTCAAAGGAAACTACAGATGCTGATGATTTGAAGATCAACCCAGTATTTCCGACCTCTGAGGTTGTTCTGAAAATAGAGGATATTCCTCCTCTTGATGTATTCTACAGTCCGAAGCATAAGGCAGTGGTCAACAAATAGAGGAAAAGGAGAAGAATTGAACAAAGCTAGACTTTGGTCCTTGGCAATGCCTCCTTTCAAGTACTCTAGAAAGATACCCAAGTCACCCTAGCTGAAGACCTAGGAAGACTATCACAGTATGCAGGAGCTTATGCTAGTGCAACAATTGATAAGGCCTCAGAAGTGCAACAACTCCTCAGGGAGAAGGATGAGAAAATAAGGCAGCTTGAATAGAGTTTGGAAAGTGAAAAGTAGGGAGTCGCTCAACAATGGCAAGCTCAACTTGCACAATTGCAAACCAGTTTTGATGACCTAAAGATTCAATATGAATCTGACATGAAGAGTCGGGATTCCCAAGTACAGGAGTTGCAACACATAATTGAGCAACTAAAGGCCAATCCAGAAGTAGCAGAGTTCAAGAAAGAAGCAGTAGAGCTAAACAACCTACTTGCTCAACAACATGTTGTATTTTGTCAAAAGTTGGCCATTATCCAAGACCTATGCCAATCGAGTGATTCACTTGTAGATCAATTGTTCGATCTGAGGACATATTATAGAGAAGTAGAAGAAAATATTTCCAACTTCATCGATTGGCAGGATAGCTCTGAGGGCTGATTTATCTTAAATGGAGCAGATTAGTAATGTTGTGCTAATTCCCCATTAAGAATAAAACCAAAGATGCTTATCATTTGCTTATCAAGTGCTTAAGGATTCACTATTTTTGCTTAATTAATTGATTCCCATGAGAATTTCTTATGTAAATGTTATAAACAATTTAACATAAAACATATGTTGAACAACAGCAAAATAACAACAAAGAACATCAAAATACAACACACAACACAGAGATTTGATGAGGAGTTCACCCCTCCTGGGATACGTCTCCTTGGTCCAGCTTCCAATGCTTGGGCCTCTCTATTATGCTCAAAATTACAACAAAAGTGTGTTTACAATGCTCAAATGCCTCTGAAACCTGTCTCAATGAGTTCAGAATAGCCAAAACTGCTAGAATTCCTCTTTTTTGCACTAATTTGGATAAGAACTAAAGAAGTTATGACCTCTCCCAGTTCTCCCACAATTTGCTCAACAAATTCCCCTTTTCCAACCACTAACCATCAAATTCGGCCTAAAATCCGCCAAATTTTCCACATTTTGGCCATAAGAGCCATACTTCCCGGCGGGTTCAGAAATCATAATTGCAATCAGCTATCGGCGGAGAAATGGCCACACATAATACGCCACACTTTTGAAAATGTGATGAGTGATTTGCGATGGCGGACTTAATGATTTATGCACCACAGTTCATAACAATTTCATGTCCGGTATATATTAGCTTGTTGCAATTGGCGCGAGACTGGGGAATTCCTTAACAACTTGTCGTTTTCCACTGCAAAGTGTGAACTGCGATGAATTTTCAGACCCGAACATTCCATACATTGCAACCTATTCTCTTTTAGCATCTAGTTCTATCAGCGTTTCGTTATCGGCACAGGCACGGTGATTCTTAACAAGACTTCCTGCTGTGATGCAATTTTGCGATGCGATGTCACATATAGCATCTCGGTGGGACAGGGGGGCGATTTTTAACATAAAAATTATGCCAATGTGATGCGATAGGCCGGTTTGTGGGACTAGCGATAGAGTGACACTTGGTGCCTCCAGATTGACTGGAGAGACTTGAACTTGCTGATTGTGCACTTATTTTGCCTGTTTAGCAAACTGACCAGAACTCATTTCTGGGAGCATCCGAACTCCATTTTTGATGAAACAAGTTGAGTTCAATTCAAATCACTAAGATCTATCCAACCGTACAATTTATATTCCATTCTATGAACTTTGATTTTTTTGAGCATAAACTTGAGCACTTGATCACTCCTACCCACTGGAAGCTTTTGGGGCGAAAAAGATTATATTCAGTTCTTGAACAGATGAGGGTATTGTTCTCTCACCTTCCCCTCTTCAATCCATTTGGACTTTGATGGTTTTTTTACCTTTGAGACCCACTCGAAAATAATCAATGTTTCCCCTCTTTGATGATCTCCTTCTTCTGTCAAGTATGGTGTCTTATTGAGTCTCCTCAAGAAATTTTGGAGAAAAACCTTCAATTGATCGAATATGTACACTTTCTCCTTGATCTTCAATCAAAGGAGGCTCATACAATCTCAAATTTTCAACATTAACAACAGAATAAATTTGCATATATGAAGGCAAATCAAGCTTGAAAGCATTATTACAAATCTTTTCCAGAATTTTAAATGGACCATAACGGATTGGTTTCAGATTTTTACCTTCACCTTGAATCCTTTCCTTTCTAATGTAAAGCCAAACCTCATCACCTACTTGAAATTGATGATCCACATGATGCTTATCATGCCTTGCCTTATACTTGCCTTGACTCTTTTCTAGTTGTTCTTGAACTATTTGGTGAATCAACTGAATTTTCTCAATGAATTTCTTTGCTCTGTCTATGTTGTTATGTCCATCTATAGCTACATATTTCTCAAAGATGAAATCCAAAGGCGATTTAGGCAAATAACCAAGACATGCCTCAAAAGGCGAAGTTAGAGTAGAAGAGTGTTTTGTTCGGTTGTAAGCATGTTGAATATAATGCAACTATTCATCCCACAATTTAGGATGTTTGCTGCAATATCCTCTTAGAAAATGAAAAATTGTCATGTTAACCACTTCAGTTTGACCATCTATTTGCGGATGGAAGGTTGCAATTTTCTTCATCTTGGTGTCCATCAAGTTCCATAAATTTGAACAAAAATTCCCAACAAATCAAGAATCACGATCACTTACAATAGAAGTAGGTAATCCAAAATGAACCCATACATTTTAAAAGAAAAGTTGAGTTGTTTGTTCAACTATAATTTGTTTTTTACAAGGCATTAATATGCACATCTTGTTGAACCTATCTACGAATACATACAAATAATCATGACCTTTTCTTGATAAAGGAAGACCGCCTACGAAATCCATAGAAACACTCTCCCATGGACGTGAAGACATTGGAAACGGTGTGTACAATCCTAGTTTTCTGTTACTAGGCTTACTAACTACACACAATGAACAACCTGTAATAAAACATGACACACTTTCAAGCATATGAGGCCAGTAAAAATACCTCTGAATATTTTCCATTGTTTTACTTACACCGAAATGTCCAGCAATAAGAGAAGTGTGTGCTTCCCTTGCGACATTTACTCTCTCTCCCTCTGGAAAAAAAAGTTTTCCCAAATAATACAATAGATTATCATGTACATGGTAGTCTAATTCCTCAACTTGGTGGCCTTGACTCAAGTTTGAATATACCTCTTGAAAGTCAGCATCATGTGCGTTTTGTTCAACATAACTTTCAGGAAAAATAGAATAATTCTTGAGTAAAATGGCAACATTAACAACCGGTCTAGAAAGCATATCAACAACTTTGTTATAAATAACTTTCTTGTACTTGATTACCAAGTGGAATTTTTGTAAGAATCCCATCCAACAAAAGTGCCTTGATTGCTGCAATTTTGTATGAGATTGCAGATATTGCAAAGGTTAATGATCAGTGTGAATAATGGTTTCTTTTCCCATTAAGTAATGCTTCCATTTCTTCACACTCTACACCAATGCGTAAAGCTCATTATCACATGTAGGATAGTTAATAACATCACCATTAAAAATCTCAGAATGAAATAAAATGGGCTTACCATGCTCTAAAAGTACTGCACCCATGGTGTAGTCACTTGCATATGTTTGTATTTCAAATGGTTGTTTGAAATTCGGCAATGTTAAAACTGGGGCTGAATTGATATTTTGTTTTAAAGCATCGAATGCTTTTTGTTGTTTTCCTCCCCACTCGAAGACAACCTTCACTTTGGTCAAAGCATGTAGTGGAGCTGGTATGGAAGAGAAATTGGCAATGAACTTCCTCCAGTATTGCGTTGCTCCTAGAAAACTCCTTACTTATGTGACTGATTTGGGTATTGTCCAATTCACAATGACTGAAACTTTAGAGGGGTCAATCTTCAGCTCACCTCCTCCAACTATGTGGCCCAAATACACTAAGGAAGTTTTCCTGAATTCACATTTAGACATCTTCAGAAATAATTGTTCTTTTTTCAAGACATCCAACACTTTCCTCACATGCTTGACATGCTCTTCTCGTGATTTGTTGAATATAAAAATATCATCTAAATAGACAATTACAAACTCATCAAGAAAGGATCTTAAAACATCATTCATAACTCTCATGAATGTAGCTGGAGCGTTGCAAAGACTGAAAGGCATAACCAGCCACTCAAACAATCCTTGTTTGGTTTTAAAAGCAGTCTTCCAAATATCCTCCTTAGTTATTCTAACTTGATGATATCCACTTCTCAAGTCTAATTTAGTGAAATATTTTGCATTCTTCAACTGATCTAGCAAATCATCTATTATGGGCAGTGGGTATCGATTCTTTATGGTAATTTTATTCAAAGCTCGATAATCTACACACATGCACCAGGTTTCATATTTCTTGGGTACTAAAACAATTGATGAACCACATGGCGAAGTAGAGGGACAAATTACACCTTTATCTAAAAATTCTTGGACTTGTTTCTTAATTTCTAAACTTTCCATAATTGACATTCGATACATACCGATATTTGGGAGTGGAAAGTCTTGCTGTAGCTCAATTTTGTGCGGAATTTCCCTTTTTGGTGGCAATCCCTTTGGTTCTTGAAACACATCTCCATATTGATTGACCACATCAACCAATTCATCTTTTAGCTTCACGTCACAGCCTGCAAAGGATTCACGCTCTGTGTCATTCTTTTGCTTGATCATAAGGAGCATGAGATTCTTGTTGGAATTGAACAGTCGCTTCATTTTCCCTGTGCTTGCTAAAGAAAAATTAAGCTTTCTATGATGGGCTCTCACAATATACTCCACTCCATATTTGAACAAATGATATTTGTTCTCAAATCTATGGAAAACGGTTTTCTGATCATACAGATACGAGCTTCCCAACACAATTCTAGAAATATCCAGCGACACTATATCTAATTCGACTTCATAAACGAAATTGGCAGTAATAGAAAACCTGAAAACACATTTCCTTGTGACCTGAAGATTTGCATCCTTGGTTATCCAACCCAACAGATATGGTTTAAGATGAGGCACGGTTTCCAGATTCAACTTCTTGACCAAGGCTATAGAAATTAAATTTTCCTTGGATTCAGTGTCAAACAATGTATCAATCTTGATGTGTTTGGAAATAAATCTGATATGGAACAACTCAATTTTGTTTTCTTCATTTGAAGCATTTTTGGAGTTATTGTTTGCATTGTTGCTTGCTAAGGCTTCCTCTTTGCTTGTTTTTTCCACGGCTTTTCCTTTAGTGATTTTCGTTGCAATATTTGTTTTGTCACCTGAGTTGGAAGCCAAGTCTTGTTGTACAACATCATTTGTCTTTTGTTTCCCTTTATTGTTAAATTTTTGTGGTCTTAATTCAAGATGAAGCTCCCAGCAATGCGCTTCATCATGGCCTTCTTTGGAACAATTCTTGCATATGGGTTTCTCCCCTTCTTTCTTAACATAAGCATTTTTCTTCTCCTTTCCTTTTTCACCACTCCAGAATGGCTTCTTCTTACTTTCTTCTTGTACATTTTTCCTTCTTGCTTCGAGGTGTGTAGCTTGAACACAGAACTCATCAATATTTGTGGGATTAAACATAAGAATGGTGTGTCGAAGATAGCTATGCAAACATCCTATGTATTTTAGTAAAGTATCTTGTGACTACAAGTCTACTCCTAGCATAAGAGCTCTTCTCTTAACTCCTGAGTATACTCTTGCACATTTTGACCTTTTAACTATCTGAAATTTTACCAATTCATGATATCTTTTTGCATATGAGATAAAGGGTAGAATTTTCTTTTTATAGTAGCAATGAAATCAGACCAAGTAATAGAGATCTTACTATGTTTTTTGATCTCGTCTTGAGTCCTTGCTTCTCACCAAATGAGTGTTGCACCCTCCATTCTCAATGAAGCCAACTGAATTTTTATATCATCCTCTTGAAGGTTCTGAATTCTACAATACACCTCCAACTGACAAATCCAATTATCAAGCTTCTCTGCATTCACTTCACCATTATACATGGGAAACTCAAATTTAACATCTAGTTTAAGTAGAGGTGATTTTCCAGCTCCTTTTGAAGAATGATGATGAGTATGAGTAAGGGTTGTATTAGTGGAAGAGTGTGAATATGCTTGTGAAGAAGAAGATGAAGAAGATGGTGGAGAAGGTGGAGGTTTGTCTCCATGCCCATTACCTCATTTTCGATTACCTCCTTCTAAAGATCCTTCTCCTTTGGGAGGTTTGAAACTTTCTCCTTGCAACCTTCTATTCCTCTCTTCATATAGAACCTTCACCGTCTCCGTCATATCAAAGAAAGCCTTTCTGAAGGTCTTGTCATCTTTTGTCATGTTTGTAGGTTCTCCTTCATGAGACATGATCCCTGGAGTCTCAACTACAACTTAAGGTTGAACTGGTGTTGGATATTGTGGCAACCTTGCTCGTATTCCCCTTGACCCAACTTCAGGGCTTCCAACCAGCTTTCCCTCACCTCTTTTGAGTTTTAACCTTGTTAGCATGACACAAAACTAGCAAACAATACTACTTCTTTGCGCAAGAAAATCTATTAAGAAAAAACCAGTGCTCTGATACCAACTTGATGTGAAATGGAGTAGATTAGTAATGTTGTGCTAATTCCCCATTCAAAATAAAACCCAAGATGCTTATCATTTGTGTTACACAAAAATATTGTCACCATGACTATTTGCAGTCAGTATGGGTCTATCATCACTTATACTGTCCTCTTAAGCAAGTCTCAGACCTTAGCTCTTCATGTCAAGCTTTGAAAATGAGAGAAAGGCATTAAAAATCAAAAAAAGCTCTGGTTCCGCACTTTCTATCACTGTTGCCTGCAGTCCCGCACCCCGTGTTCACATTACCTGCGGACGTGCCCGCTTTGTCTCTAAAGGAGTGGGTGCGGACCCCTGTGAAAGTCAAAAAGGCGCAAGTTTATTCTAAAAAACTCACTTTGGGTTAATTCTAGATGATTCTAGAAGGAATTTTGACGTGGATGGTTTGCTCTTAGGTGGTTCATGCATCCCAAAAGGGAAGGAGCTAATCCCTTGATGAGAGGAGCTATCCTTTTGAAGGAGGGCTTTATCCCTTTGAAGGAGGACCTAGTAACTTCCCTCCATTGCACTATAAATTAAAGCATTAGGCTAGTTGCTAGGGAGGTTAGAAGCTGAACATTTTTGAGGGTAAATGTTGGTGGAATTGAGACTTCCTAGTTAAGCTTGAGAGGAGAGATCACATACCTTTTGGCTTCATTGGGAAGAGAGTGAAACTTGTCGAAGTAGAGGAGACTTCTTGTTGGACCCTGGGAGGAGCTTGTACAGCATCAAGGCACAGGTTGTAAAGTTCTTCTTTGATTTGAATTAATACAATCAGATTCATTTTTCTCAACAAATTGTCTTATGTCATTTGTTTCATGAATTCCTTGATCATCATGATAAGTATGCTTTATGATATTGGCTTTTCAGGTGTTATTTAATTTGTGTGCTTGTTTGTGTTTGCAGATTTGCTACAAGGGAGCTAATTTGGATCAAAGGAGCGAGGCTTCCACAAACTTGCATTGGACCCAAGGTAGGCCTAAAACACTTGTTTTCCTTTTTTTATAAATTGCATATTTAGAGAAAGATAGTTTTTGATTGGCTTGCTTGTCACTAGATATCATTAGATACTAGGGAGGTCAATCTTGTCCGCAAGATCGACTCATTCTGTGTGACAAAATGGCGACCATACTGGGGACTTGATTTCTTTATTTGCTTTATTTTGACTTGAGAAACTGTGTTTTTGTTTTTGTTTTTGGCTCGTTGTGTGTGTGGAATTGGGTAGATTTAGTAGATCTTGGATTATTTTTTGTTTTTCATAACTTTGGGAGAGGGCCACACCCTTGGCTTGCAACACAGTGCGGACCTATCTGCACTTTTTCTTTTCGCACAAAGCGGTACCGCACCTGTGTGAACTGTGGGCCTGCGAACCCTGTCAAAATTTTGGAAAACCTAAGATTTTCTCTTTTAATTAGCTTAGTTTTTGTTTAGATGTTATTATCCCCTGCCCAGACCTGCATGTGACTTGTCAAGAAATTTTCTTAGGTTAATTCCATTGGTGTTATGGTTTTAGGTGAAATTCCTAGAAGTTTTGGTTGTTGGGCTTGGTTTTCATTTTGGTCTTGTAGTAGCTCAGAGCTTAGAAGCTGTAGAAGCCTCAGATCACCTTGGTTTTTACTGGCCTTCTTATGAGTCTGACCATTTGCAAAATTTGCCTTTGTTGAGGAATCCATCTTGTGTTTTCTCTTTATGAAACTTCGAAACGGCTTGTGTTAAAAGTTTGGATTTCATTTTTAGAAAAGAAAACAAAAATTGGTTGTTTTTTGACTGATTTGTGATTCTGGACAAATTAGTCCTTAGTTTGCCTATAGCTATGTAAAACATCCTTGAAAAGACATCTTGTAAGCTTTGACTTCAAATAGTTTTTTATAGTTTATAGATCTCAAGATTAGAATTTTCCATAGTTTTGAGTGTTTTATAAAAAATAAAAAAAATCTCTTTTGGAAAAAGTTTGTTTTTGTAGTATTTGAGTGTTTGAAAGAAAAGGGAAATTTTTGTGAAAATAACTAGTTGTCTCGTTTTGAGTGCATTGGAAAAGACAAAAAGCTCTTCTTTTGATTTGTTTGTTAAGAAAGATTTGTGTTTACAAGCATTTGCATTCTCAAACTCTTTCCTAGCTAGAAATTCATTGAAGGGAAAAGATTGCTTATCATCTTAAGTGCATTTTTTAGTGATTTCGAGTCGAGTCTTCACACCACAAGTTTCATCTCCGCACCTCTTGACTTAAACAAAAACCAATAAAAATAACGCTTAAAGTAAAATCTATCTAGTAATATTTTTATTTCTAGGGCTCTATTACACCAACATAGCTTAGGCTAGTGTCTTGGAGTAGGGAGTAATTAACTCTCCAAGACAGTAAAACAAACAAGTAGCTGTATCTTGCGGTAGGAGAAAAATCCAATTGTTGCATCTACGCTCTGGGAAAGCTCCTCTTAAAGGAAAAGCACGAGATCGTGTCCGAACCAGTGTGGGAATCAATCCTTCCTCATTGGTAACGACGCCAGATATTCACGTATTAAAAACGGTAAACCTCGGATTAACCATTGTCGAGGAGCCTGGGGTCACTTGTTGGTAAACCTTGGATTATGTCAAGGAGCCTTCAAGGGGATTGAGCTTGTTACTCTGCCCTTGCATGCGTATCGGATCGTAAACTGTTCCCCCAGGTATATTTGTTTCCGTTGGTAACCATAGTGACCATATTCTATAGGATTCTTCCTAAGGTGACGGTGGAGGGAAGATCCCACTGTACCTGGAGCAGACGTCGACTAGACTCACTTGGATTTTCTGGGGTGTTCTCTTCACTCGAGATGGTTTAGTGGAGGAACTTGTTCCAGTCTATTCATTAAGCAGGTTGCCGGGGTAACTGTTCCAACCGCCATTTCTGTATCGAACTCTGCGACGTTGGATTTCATCACCAACTAGTGTTTTCAGTACGGAAAGTTACTGTTCGTGTGTGGTTTGATCTCCTAGATTCTTTAGGCGTGTGATTCAAATTTGTTTGGTTCTTTAGAGGCCTTAGGTGGTTTTCATTGAGATTTTACTTTGTTTTCGTGTGAAGTAGTTAAAATATTTAATCGTGGCTGAATTACCGAGGAAGTCCTGTAGACTTCTGGGCCAACCTCTTGAGTTTTCACCGAGCCAGCCTAAAGGGTTAAGAGCCCTCGTAACTCCTAGAGACAGTAGAGTTGGGTCACCTGAAGAAGGAGAGTCTTCTTTAGTGGTACATCCTGATTATCAAGCTCTAGTAGCAGATTATAATCCACAATCGGTGTCTGTTTCCGAAGTTACTGGTAGTTTTTCATCTACTAGTGACTTAGGTGAGGAACCTGAAATATCTGAACCTGAAACTGAATTTGCTGCTACTCCAACATCGGGGTTTACCTCTCCAACTTCTAGTGGTCCTGGTTCACCCAGGGTAGAAAGAATAATTACCCAAAATCTTCCTTCTGGACTAATAGCTATTGAAGAACTTGCTACTCCGGAAGAAGAAAAAGGTATCCTTATCCCTGAAAATCAACCTGTTATAGAACTTAGGGAGCGTGAATCAATCTTTTACAGTCCACCTACGAGTAGTGCTTGGTGTCTTTCATTGACTAATTTTTTGGAAAACCCGGGACTAAGTTTTTCACCACCTTGTATTCCTTTTCACCCAACACCTAGGGGTTACTATCCTCCGTTAAATATGTCAAGACAGTCATCCATGTTTTCTCAATCTCCAGAAAATTTTTTGTACGGCGGTCCTTCTGTTCCCTCTGGGTATCAGTCACTTACTGGTACTTTTTCGGGAGCATCTCCTCAACCCATTGAATAAGGGTTATTAACTGGAAACAATGGTACTAAGCCATTGAGTGTAGAAGATATTCTCATGATGTCAGGTACTATTCCTAATCCTCAACCTCAAGGTGGCCAGTTACCGCCTGGGGGGCAACCTCAAAGTCCTCAATTATCGCCTGGGGGACAACCTCAAGGTACCCAATTTTCACCTGGGGGGAAACCTCAAGGACAGTACATACCTACGGGACAGTACGTTCCTCAAGGTCAACCCCAGACTCAATATGTACCTCAAGGTCAACCCCAGTACCAATATGTACCTCAAGGTCAACCCCAGTATCAGTACGTGCCTCAAGGTTATCAACCTCAAGGTCAGTACCCGAACCAAGGATCTGGAAATGTACCGTTGAATTATCAACCCTACCCTCAACCCGGTTATGGTCCTCAATATTCTCAACCTGTTATGGGTCTGTACCCCGGAATGAACTTAGTGTGGGATCCATCTCAAACTCAACAGGTCTTGCAACCGAATGTACAGTTGTCATCTCAAACTGGACAACCCTTGGTTTCTGGTTCACCCCAGCAACCTGTCTAGTCTACTATTCAAACTTCTGTACCTTCTGTAGTTTCTCAGCCTGGGCCTAGTACGCCTCGTACTCCACCTCAAATGGCTGTTGCAACTGCTGCAACATCTGTTCAATCTACCCCACCTACTTCTGGAGTATCGACAGCTCCGGTTTCTACTGTTCCTGTATCAACTCCTCAGACATCTTTACCTCAGTCTAGATCCACAATTCAAACTTCGGTTCAAATGCCTGTAGGACAACCTGGTTCAAGTACAGTTGTCACAAGTCAACCTCAATTTACTTATCAACCGTAACAGGGACAGTACCAATTCGGTACTGTTGTGCAGCAGCCAGTCTATCAGTATCAACCATACCCTGGGTATACATATCAACAACTTCAACAACCCCAGTACGGTCTTGTTAATCCTAGTTTTCCGAGAGGATATAATATTCCAAATGCAATTCCAATTCCTAGTTATCCTGGATATCCTCCTCTTGGGGCTAGTCTCATGACCCAGAGTTTTAGGGACCCTAATCGTCAGTTACCATTTATCGCAACTTTGGACATGCCTGACTTGTCGCGCCTTATGAACGATCCCATTAACTATCTTCCTTTTTGGCCGCCAATGCCAAATAAGTTGCCTAGTGATATTCCTAAGTTTGAAGGCAAATCAAGAGAGGACCCATCGAACCATGTGATGAATTATCACCTCTAGTGTGCGTCTAATTCCATTTCAGATGATTTAATCCGTTTAAGGCTTTTCCAGCGCACTCTAATTGGTCTTGCAGCCAAGTGGTACATTGAGTTACCGCGAGCCACTTTTTATAACTTTAGTCAGTTAGCTACTTCGTTTTTAACTCATTTTCAGTTGCCAATCAGATATGACAATGGCACGGAATTACTAAATTCATTAAAGCAGTCAACGTCCACTTACATTTCAGATCACATTCATGAATGGAGACGTCGATGACGTCTAGTGAAAGTTTTTATTCCGGATCAGATCTTAGATGAATGGTTTGTAAAATATTTATTGCCAAAGATCACTGAAGATGTGGCTAAGGCCAGAGTCGTTACTGAGGAGCAAGTAATTGCTCAAGCACAGTACCTTGACTTAGTTTATACGCAGTCAGGTATGTTACACGAGAAAATCCCCGATCTTCCTAAGAAAAATCAAATCACTGCAGCTCCTTCAGGGTCTCATGCCACTGATGGTATGATTGGTACGGTTAATACCAAAAGTAAGAAGAAATCTTCCAAGAATTCTTCTCCTATCATAACCTTGCCAGATTCCCCGACAGGAGATTCTTCCACGGAAATTTCCGCCGATATTCATGTTGTAGAGTCATCTACAGCCAAATCAAAATCCGGTGGTAAGAAGAAAGGGAAGAAGAAAAATAAAACAGATAAAAATTCGAAAGAGAAACCAGAAAAAGCGGAATCAAATGATGAGAAACGCAAACCTCGTTATCCTTGTCTCATTTGTGACGAAGAGCATTTTACAAGAGACTACCCTCATCGTGCAAAGGTTGCGAAAATTGTCAAAGGTTCCCAAATGCCTGTTGTTTTGAAGGATCCTTTTCCAAGTCAAGGCAGTAAGATGATAGGTTCTTCCTCAAATGCCAATGAAGAACCCATACTGATGATGTCCCATGTTAGGATTGCGACTCGATCGTATGATTATGGAAGTAAAAGTCCTGTTGATGGTAAAGAAGCAGAATCTTCTCATTCTAACCCATCAAGCTCAGCTCCCGGTTCCGATTCGCTACAGATCGAGAAACCTAATCCAGACTTAGTAATCAAACCGCCCGCCAAGGGTGAACTTCGAAAGTCAGCTTTCAATCCACATGCGAGAGTGGCTCAGAACTATAACATTGTTGAAGATTTAGCTGTTTCACCTTCAGCAATGTCGGCTTTAGAAGTGCTGCAATCATGTCCAGCACAACGTAAATTACTATTGTCGGCTATAGGAGCTGTTGACGTTCAGGACTTGAACCTTATAATTTTCGATCTAGAAAATAGTACATCGCACTTACCTCATCAAATGGCTTTCTAGATCCCAGTGTTAGTAAAAAACAAACCTATTTATAGGACTGTGATTGATGAGGGAGCCTCAACGTGTATTATGTCGATACAGTGTTGGAGATCACTTGGTTCTCCCTCGCTAAATCAATCCCCGACGATTCTAAAGGCCTTTGATGGCCATGGGTTTTCATCATTTTGGCATTCTACAAGATTTACCTATAGGGGTAGAAGACAAAACTGTTAATCTAGATGTGGAGGTGGTTGATGCCCTTCTAGATTACAACCTTCTCTTGGGCCGTAGTTGGTCTTACACTATGACAACTGTCATTTCATTGGTCTTTCAGCTTATAACGTTCCCTCATAATGGAAAGATCGTAACTATAGACCAGCTGACTTACTTTTCATCCGACCCAGCCTCTTCTGAAGGTATTCAGCATGTCGGCAAAACGACTATCCCGTATAAGGATGTTGGAGTAGGACTAGTTAAAGATGCTGGTTTACTGGGAGCTTTTCCTTTTCCTCCTATCAATGCATCGTCTTCTACTGCAACCATTCATATGATTTCGTCAGGCACCATTGTTTATGATGATCCTTGGATCTTACCTTCTGAATCTGAGATAGACTCATTTGGTGATGTTATGCCTTTGAGTCCATATGAAATTGCGTATCAGGCCGTGCAGTCGTTTTCTAACCCATCTTCAACCAAAATTGACTTAATGAATGTGGTCCATGAGGAATCAATTTCAACATCAAACTCAGATTCAACAACGTTTTCCGAACTTGTTCACACTGATGAGCAAATTCGTGAAATCCTATGTGTCGATGATTTACCATGGGAAGATCTTCATCATAAATCTTCGTTTTTACCTGAGAGTGATCGTTTTGAAAATGATTTTTCATCAATTTTTACGACTGAATATGTCAAGGAACCTCAGAATCCAATGAAAAATCCTGATTCAGAGTTAAATTTGGGAAACATTTCTCGAACTATTCCTATTGATATTTATGTTAAGCCTGGAATTGTTGAAAACATTCATATAGGTGCCTTGTGTAAGGAAGATGAAATTTAAATATATAAGGCCCTATTTCAAGAATTCCGCGACGTGTTTGCCTGGTCATATGAGGAAATGCCAGGAATTGACCCTGCAATTGTTGTTCATGAAATCAAAACTTACCCGGATGCTAAACCCGTCTGGCAACGTTTGCGTCAGATCCACCCGAGAAAAGCTGCTGCTATTAAAGCAGAAGTTGAAAAATTACTCAAAGCAGGTTTCATTTATCCGATTCCGTTAACGGATTGGGTATCGAATATTGTTCCTGTTAACAAAAAGCAAGGGACAATAAGAATATGTATCGATTATAGGGACATTAATCGAGCCTGTCCAAAAGACAATTACCCAACTCCCTATATCGATCAAATCATTGATGATTGTGCCGGCAGCGAAATATTCTCCTTCATGGATGGTTTTTCTGGATACAATCAAATCAATATTCTACCTGCTGATCAACCAAAAACGACTTTCATTTGTCCATGGGGGACATTTGCTTATTGCAAATTACCTTTTGGGCTTAAGAACGTCGGGGCAACTTTTCAAAGGGCCATGTCTTATGCGTTTCATGACATCAAGCACATTGTGCAACCCTATCTCGATGATTTGCCTGCTCATTCATTACATCGAGCTGATCATCTCATCAATTTACGAGCAATCTTTATGAGGTGTAGGCATTATCAGATTAGGTTGAATCCACACAAATGTGTTTTCTGTATAGAAACGGGTCGGTTACTGGGTTTGTTGTTTCGAAAGCCGGTATTCACGTCGATCCCTCGAAGGTTGAAGCAAATGTAAAATTTCCTCCTCCTTCGAGTCTTCACCAACTCCAAAGTTTGCAGGGGAAAGCAAACTTTTTACGTTGATTCATTCCTAACTATGCCGAGATCACAAAGGGTTTTACCCGGTTGTTGAAACAGAATACTCCATTATTTTGGGATGAGATAGCTGAGAAATCTTTTGATGCACTAAAACACGTGTTGACCCATGCACCGTTATTGCATCCTCCCAACTACAACCAGGAGTACTTCTTGTATTTCGCTGCCTCGCATTCCACCATTGGAATGGTGTTAGTTCAAGAAGATGAATTCGGTACTGAACATGTGATATATTACCTTAGTTGAAATTTAAATCCAACTGAGCTAAAATACTCACATGTGGAGAAATTGGCATTGGCAGCTGTTCAAGCTGTCCAACATTTTCGTCATTACATTTTACTACGTAAAACTACAGTAATTTTTTATTGCAACCCTATGATCTATATTTTGACCAAGCAATTGCTAGGGGGCAAGTACTCCAAATGGATTGTGATCCTGCAGGAGTTCGACTTGGAATTTGAAAAGTCTAAGTCGAAGAAATCTTTAGTTTTTGCGGAGTTAATGTGTGACTTCCCGCGTGCTGACACGGAAACTGTGGCGGAAGAGCCCATTGCGGATGAATCCTTGTTTCTAATCAGCACTTTAGATCCATGGTATGGGGATATCATCATTTATCTCCAGACCCAATCCTTTCAGCCAGAAATTTCAAGGTCAGAACGTCGAAAAATACGATTCCAGTCCCAACAATTCAGAATTATTGGAGATACTCTTTATCGCCGTGGGGCAGACTCTGTTTTTCGACGTTGTTTAACTCATGAGGAAGATGAAAGGGTTCTAAATGACTATGATTCTGGAGCGTGTGGCGGTCATATGTCTGGGTTTTCCAGAGCCCAAAAGATATTGCGCGCTGGCTACTTCTGGCCGTCTTTGTTTAAAGATTGTATTAACGCGGTCCGAAAATGCCACAACTGCCAAATTTTTGATCGAAAGATGCGCACTCCACCTGCTCCTCTCCACCCTATAATTGCCGTCGGTCCGTTTGCAAAATGGGGTATCGATTTTATTACATGTCACCCTCACTCAGCCGGGGGCATGCGTATATCATCCTTGCGGTAGATTATTTTACCAAGTGGGCCGAGGCGATGCCTACATTTGAGGCAGACGGTAAAACAACTGCGATTTTCGTGTTCAATCATATAATTGCTAGGTTTGGTGTTCCACAAGCGATTATCACTGATCTTGGGCATCATTTTCGAAACATTATGATGACTGAACTTATAGGCCAGCTTGGCTTACGTCATGATAGTTCAACTCCTTATTATCCACAAGCTAATGGTCTGGTTGAGGCCATCAACAAAGTTCTAGTCATCATGATCCGACGAATCATTGGGATTCATCGGTCGAATTGGAATAACATGCTATTTTCAGCGCTTTGGGCGTATCGAACCTCAGTAAAAACGTCAACAGGGTTCACTCCTTTCCAACTAGTTTATGGTCTGGAAGCTGTGTTACCCATTGAATGCGAAATCCCGTCATTGCAAATGGCCATCAAGTTACTTCCAGCCACTTCCGAAGAGGAAAAACGTTTGTTATACTTAGCTCAGCTAGATGAGAATCGACGTGATGCTGCATTGGAAATTGAAACTCATGCAAAACGTATTAAATCTCAGTATGATCGAAATGTGACCCCTCAAAAATTTTCAGAAAGAGACCTAGTCTTATTGTACGATCAAGCAAATGATAAATTAGGCGCTGGAAAATTTGTACCTATGTGGCATGGTCCCTATGTTGTCAAGCGAAAGCTAGCAAAAGGGGCCTATGAATTGGTAGACTTTGACGGGGTCTCTTTAGGTAAACCCAGAAATGGTCTTTACCTGAAGAGGTATTATGCTTAAAAATGGGTGTGGAGATTTTTAGTTAGGATAGTTTTCTTTCTAGCTGGTGTGTTTTAGTTTTAAAAGTGTGCTTAGCTTAGAGAGTGTTTTTCGTCATTATTCCTGCTTATCTTGGTTTTACTCTTGATATTGCAGATGTCGACGCCTCTCCAAACATACATTGGTTTTGCTGATGGTGCTTGTCGTAATACACGGAACATTTCTTCCGTAGCTTGGGTTATCTATTCGCCCTCTGACGAGTTGGTATCTATGCATGGGGTAAGCCTCGGTCAAACAACGAACAACATTGCAGAGTATAGTGCAGTGATTGAGTTATTATCTGAATCTATTTCATTTGGGATTCAGAGTTTGATAGTAAGGTTAGATTCTAAACTCGTTGTATTACAGATTAATAGAGTATATTCCATTAGAAATCCAGTGTTATTGAGATTATTTTTGAGAGTGCGTCTCTTGGAACGTGAATTTGATTATATTGAATATCAGCATATTCCAAGATCTTTAAATACATTAGCAGATGCAATTGCTTCTTGAATGTTAAGTAGACATTTGCAATAATCATACAAATAAATTTAAAAACATTCCATAACATGTTTTACAAGATAAGCCCGTAATAGTGATATAGTCTAATATAGGAGTGTGTTAAAATATACGTCGTCCTCGATCATAGGTTGAAAAACACCTTATGATCAGCAAAAATGATAGTACAAAAAGCAAAAATGTCATATGTGACTACAATAGGCGATCATCCTATCAATGGTGATGATCTCGATAAGAAACCACTGTATGGGCCACCTTATAAAGGAACCTCTTGAAAGGTCCTGGGACCCCAATCACATAGCGCTGTAGTCGAAGAGGAATGTCATCTATGCCAGTCTCTGGAATATCTCCTGTCAAATGCTCTATATGGCTCTCCAATTCGGCTAAGGTCTCTACTGATTCGTCTTGTGGGGCTGGTGCCGCTGCAGCTGGTTGTTTCATCTCGTAAGCCCGGAGAGCGGCTGGTCGCTGTGGACCCACATCTGCTTTTGAAACTTTTACTATCAATTTTGGGACAAGATAAAAACAAAACAAAAAAAAATTAGAAAAAATGTTGAAAATGATTTTACCTGAGTCATCCCATTGCTCTCTTGGTGGAAGAGCCATGTCTGGGTCACTGCGAAAATCTACCCCAACGTAAGGAAAGTCTTGAATAGCAAAAACCTGGTTTTCCAACCAATGGAAATACTCAGGTTTGAATCGAACGACCTCTGTCCCCTCATCAGGATGACAGGCCATAACTGCAACCCATCGCATCAGTTTGGGCTCTCGAGGAAGTCCAGCTCCAACAGTGAGGTGCTGTGGGACCAACATTGGGACCCTCTCCAGACCAAAGCTCACGACTAAAGCACCATATCCAAAGGTCTTCAGTTGTCCGTTCTTGGCTCTAGTCAGTTGGCCTTTTACATTAGCCAACACAGCATCGCACCAGTTGAAGATGGTGCCTCGAAAGCAGTCAACTGCCATCCGCATTTGGGATCCAGTGGCTATATGTAGTGCGGCGCTCCCACAGAGCCTGGTAACAGTAAACGCGATTACCATGAGTTCAGGAAGGGATATGGTTTTGATGTCTATCCCTTTGTCTCTAGTCTGGTTGTTACAGAACTCTAGCCGGAGGCTATCGACAGACTGGCCACCTGGCCTAGTCCCAAATAGAGTCAAATGTTCACCTCTCTTAGGAAAACCAATCAAAAAGTATATGTCTGTCGGCTCCATTTCGAGCTGGTGGCCACCAATGAAGAAGCACTAGTCCTGTATGCTCCACCTGTCTACCAGCCACTGTAAGAAGTCCACCTAGGCCCTCATGCTTGGTATGGCCCAGAATTTGTATAAGCTGCGTGTCTTCAATGCATCAATCGAAGGTTGATGATTTATCGCGGCAAGATCTACGTCCTCATGCTCCTGTTCTCGCCAATCAAGCATGATGTATGCTCTGCATTCAGTAAAAAGGCGAATTAGAATATAAAAAATTGAATTTTTTGGGTGAATTTTAAGAAATTTAGGGTTAAAAACCCTTCCTGCGGGGACCACACCCTCTTTGTTAGAGACAGTGCGTGAGTCCGCACCTTGCCTTCACGGCAGGTACGGACCCCTAACTTTTCCCCATTGAGAAAAAATCAGGGTCCGCAGGTTACCTGTGTTGTGCCTGCGGGCCCCCGCGCGCGGGTTTCTAGCCTAAAAATCCTCTAAAAAATGAAATTAAAACCTAAAAACAAATTTGAAACGGATGAAATTGAAGAGTAGGATGATGTGGATTACCTGGAGGAGACGGCGCTCGATTCCAACGGACGGATTTTCCGCAATCTTCACGAGAATTTTCTGACCAAAAGCTCTATTTTCTCACCCAAATCTCAAACGGTAAAAATGAATTGATGAAAGCCCTTTTTATAAGTTTTTTGAATAAATGAATTGTTAATTTGTTTATGTTTCACTTTAGAAAGGTAACTTTTGCAGCATTTTTATCCATTTTAAACAGGTATGAGTAATGTTTGAGTTTTTGTTCAGGATAACGGATTTTTCAGGCGAAATCAGTCATTTTTGACGAAAAAACATTAGAGTCACCTTTAAGCTCTTTTCTGACTCCTAAAACATGAAAAGATCACCGAGTTTTTCTTTTTAAACTCGTTAAAACGGAACTAAAAAGACGGTCCACTTACAGCTCTTTTCCTGACCGTAAAAACATGAAAAGATTGCCGGATTTTTGTCGTTTCAAATTCGATATTGGTTATAAAACGACGTGTCATTGATCGCTTTTTTACTTTTTTGTATTAGAGGCACTAATTACGAAAAGTACTCCTTGGTCGTAATGATCAAGTGGTTCTCTCAAGTATTATTTTATACTTTTTCGGGCTTGGGAGACACAAATTTACGAAAAAGGTCAACCATGGAGTCTTCTTAAGTTTTTTCAGACTCTCTAAAAATGAAAAACGCCGAGTTTCTCCTATACTGGACTCGTTAAAATTTAACAATAAAGGACCTGTTCAATTACAAACAGGAACGGACCACTCCTTCTTAGGGTTCGAATTTAAACTAAGTTGGACTCATCCGAAGGATGAGCTTATAATCAAGCAAATGTTATCCTCCTCAAGCTTGTCAAAATAAAGAGGTACTTGCCAGAAATGGTGGGGGAAAAGAGAGAAAAATGAGCCTGTTTGTCATACTTTGTAACCACTCTTGAACACGACACTTTTATTCACCTGGGTTGGGAAATCCTTTGCCTAACAGTTGATCAAACCACATTGAAAGTCTTCAGCCAGTTTCTGGGTATTAACTTTGGGTCAATTGTCATCAAACCATCTGCCGTGTCGTTATGTGTTCAAGAGGCCAGTGCAAATAAGCCATTCATCTGCAAAATATCTGTCATCCATCTTGACCATCCCTGAGTCAGTCCTTGCAACTAAATTTCTTCAAACTTGATCTATGATTTCGTGTTGTGGGCTTGCCTACGACGGATCACTTTCTATCGAATTCAACTCATTATCTAGAAAGATGATCTAGAAATCGTCAGTACCTTGGGATTTGCATGCCTCAATGGCAGGTTTCTCGCCTTCAACGATAGGTTGCATCATTGACCTTCGATCAAAGGATTCTGTGACATGTTCAACATCAACACATCTATCCACATCTCATGGATTGTACTGAGTACTTTGAGGGCCATTGACATTACTAGTGGTTTCTCTCACACTTGTTAATAGTTTACATCATTGACTGGTAATCAAGTGGTTTCTACCATGTTCGACTTCAACACATTCATTCGCATGGATAGAATTGTACTATTTCGGGAAGTAGAAATGAAGACCCTGGATCTAGTTTCCGCCATCCAGGCTACGAGGAATTTTATATTCATTATACTGTGGACTATTCATAAACAGATGGCTGCATCCATACTGTGTCTACATGTGTCTATACTTGTGATGTATTACAAGATCATTCCTATATCAGAGCAGTAGTTAGTTTTCTAGTCAGTTTTGATCTGAGTATGGGAATGCCTACCTCAGTGATAATATGATCTCATATATATATTTTGCATTGAATGTTTTTACAGGTTCTAACCGGGCTCTCCACAAGATGATCCTCGAAATGATAAAGTACTTCACTCTTCTTAGATGATAAATGAAATCCTCATCTACTACAGACTTCGCACTTTAGGGGGCAATCTGTTACACAAAAATATTGTCACCATGACTATTTGCAGTCAGTATGGGTCTATCATCACTTATACTGTCCTCCTAAGCAAGTCTCAGACCTCAGCTCTTCATGTCAAGCTTTGAAAATGAGAGAAAGACATTAAAAATCAACAAAGCTCTGGTTCCGCACTTTCTCTCACTGTTGCCTGCGGTCCCGCACCCCCTGTTCACATTACCTGCGGACCTGCCCGCTTTGTCTCTAAAGGAGTGGGTGCGGACCCCTGTGAAAGTCAAAAAGGCGCAAGTTTATTCTAAAAAACTCACTTTGGGTTAATTCTAGATGATTCTAGAAGGAATTTTGACGTGGATGGTTCGCTCTTAGGTGGTTCATGCATCCCAAAAGAGAAGGAGCTAATCCCTTGATGAGAGGAGCTATCCCTTTGAAGGAGGGCTTTATCCCTTTGAAGGAGGACCTAGTAACTTCCCTCCATTGCACTATAAATTAAAGCATTGGGCTGGTTGCTAGGGAGGTTAGAAGCTGAACATTTTTTAGGGTAAATGCTGGTGGAATTGAGACTTCCTAGTTAAGCTTGAGAGGAGAGATCACATACCTTTTGGCTTCATTGGGAAGAGAGTGAAACTTGTCAAAGTAGAGGAGACTTCTTGTTGGACCCTAGGAGGAGCTTGTACAACATCAAGGCACAGGTTGTAAAGTTCTTCTTTGATTTGAATTAATACAATCATATTCATTTTTCTCAACAAATTGTCTTATGTCATTTGTTTCATGAATTCTTTGATCATCATGATAAGTATGCTTTATGATATTGGCTTTTCAGGTGCTATTTAATTTGTGTTTGCAGATTCGCTACAAGGGAGCTAATTTGGATCAAAGGAGTGAGGCTTCCACAAACTTGCATTGGACCCAAGGTAGGCCTAAAACACTTGTTTTCCTTTGTTTATAAATTGCATATTTAGAGAAAGATAGTTTTTGATTGGCTTGCTTGTCACTAGATATCATTAGATGCTAGGGAGGTCAATCTTGTCCGCAAGATCGACTCATTCCGTGTGACAATTTGCTTATCAAGTGCTTAAGGATTCACTATTTTTTCTTAATTAACTAATTCCCATGAGAGTTTCTTATGTAAATGTTATAAACAATTTAACATAAAACATATGCTGAACAACAACAAAATAACATCAAAATACAACACACAACACAAAGATTTGATGAGGAGTTCACCCCTCTTGGGCTACGTCTCCTTGGTCCAACTTCCAATGCTTGGGCCTCTCTATTATGCTCAAAATTACAACAAAAGTGTGTTTACAATACTGAAATGTCTTTGAAACCTGTCTCAATAAGTTCAGAATAGCCAAAATTGCTAGAATTCCTCTTTTTTACACATAATTTGGATAAGAACTAAAGAACTTATGACCTCCCTAGTTCTCCCACAATTTTCTCAACAAATTCCCCTTTTTTGGCCACTAACCATCAAATTTGGCCTGAAATCTGCCAAATTTTCCACATTTCGGCCACTAGAGCCGTACTTCCCGGCGGGTTCGAAAATCGTAATAGCAATCGGCTATCGACAGAGAAATGGCCACACATAATATGTCACACTTTTGAAATTGCAGTGAGTGATATGTGATAGTAGACTTAATGATTTATGCACCACGGTTCATAACAATTTCGCGTTCGGTATATATCAGCTTGTCGCAATCGGCGTGGGACCGAGGAATTCCTTAACAACTTGTCGTTTGCTGCTGCAAAGTTCAAATTGCGATGAATTGTCATACCTAAACATTCCATACATTGCAACCTATTCTCTTTTCACATTTGGTTCCATTGGTGTTTCGCTATCGGCACGAGAAGGGTGATTCTTAACAAGACTTCCTGTTGTGATGTGATTTTGCGATGTGATCCATGCGATATCGCATATTGCATCTCGGTGGGACCGATGGTCGATTTTTAACAGAAAAATTATTTCGATGCGATGCGATGGGTGGATTTACGGTACCAGTGACAGAGCGACATTTGGCACCTCCCGACTGGCTGAAGAGACTTGAACTTGCTAACTGTGCACTTATTTTGCTTGTTTAACAAACTGATCAGAGCTCAATTCTGGGAGCATCTGAACTCCGTTTTCAATGAAACGAGTTGTGTTGGATTCAAATCACTGAGATCTATCCAACCATATAGTTTCTATTCCATTCTATGAACTTTTATTTTTTTGAGCATAAAATTGAGCACCTGATCATCGATCAACCAATCTCCCCAAAATAGAAGAATCTCATAAAGACATTGTCTTTCAAGAATGGGATATTAAGCTTAAACATGTAGAGTTGGTGATCTATAGTACTAGGGACATATCAAATAACATCATCGAATCAATTAGTGATAGCCTATTGCAGGATAATCTCATTTCGGACTTCCCTGAAGATACCTTGCCCGATGTCAAATTGCTAACAAAGTCTTGGCAAGAATCATCTACAAAAAAGTTTGAGGGAATAAATACCCTATTAAAGATTGAATTGGAATGTCATTGGCATTTCCTAGTCAAACCTCACAGTCAGTGGTTGATGCTGAGGTGTCTTGCAAATACCACCAGTCATCTTCTTCCAACACTCAACAATGCATTATGCACTACTCAGATGCACTTTGATCCTCATCATCCACCTCAATTGAAGTTGATGACATACATATGCGAGCTTCGACAACGAATGGAAAATAAATCCTCCTCCTAGTCATGATCAAAGTTGTTACAACATCAAGCTATTATTATATTGTATTTTATTTTAAGTGTGGTTTTTTTAAACCACCCAACATTTTTTGAAACTTTTCTATATTTGAGTTTTCATTTCAAACTATAAATCCCCTTCAATGTTATGAAGAAGGGGTTCTGAATTTTTGCAAGAAAGATTTTGGTGTGCACTACTAAAGCTGAAAAGAAGTCTTAATAGAAAGAAGAACCACTCTGATTTTACTTATGAGCAAAGTTGATGTGTATTAGGTACTATTATCTATATATTGATGCTATGTTTGCGAGTTGAATTATTATTTCTTTTCAAGTTTTTCATATATGTTATTGCATATGATTAAATAATTATCACTATTGATGTGTTTTAATCGAAATATTCTAAGTGTATAGGCAAACAATGATATCTTATATGTGCAATGAATTATATCAACTAATTTAATTAACTATTTAATTAAATTAGTTATCATTACTCATTTTATATTCATGAATGGTTTGGTGATCTACATTGTCATATTATGAGTGAAATATTTAAGCCACATATATAGAAGATATATTGTTCTAGGATCGATATAGTAAGGCCTTTAATTATATTTATTTTTGTTTTACATACATCCATCAAACTTCACACCTATATCTATTTTATCCACTTTCATATACCATTTTAAGGGAAATTGGTCCCACCAACCCAGTCAGAGCCACCATCTCAAACAGAAAAGGAGTTGCTCTAAGTTCCCGACCGGGTGGTTTTCCTTGATGTTGAGGCCGAGATTTTTGAGCCTTCAACAGTACCCCTGATTGAAGCTGCCTCTGATGGTTATGTAATGGACTAGGGAACTATTATGTCCAATAACTTAAGTATCCAAATCCTAGAATATAGGAAAAAGCACAATTTTTTTCTAAAAATATTGTTCCCCCATTCTACATGAGTGCCTACATTATGGATTGTATTTGTTTCACTTCATATTTCCCATCCATGGGATGGAAATGGACTAGTCAAGACCCTTTGCCTATTCATATTTACCACAATACCCTCTGGGAGTCAAAATACCAACCACATTTTTACAAGATTAGCCATGGCGTCGTGCTTCCTATCCACCAGTTTGTTTTCAATGAGAAGTTCCCTAGAGTCTCCGTTGAAGGAAACAATGACCTTCTATTAGTTTGAAGATGGTTTGGGGAGGAACAATTTACCTATATTCGAGTTTTTTGTATCCTTGCAAAACCTCATTTGTTTCCATTGTATGTCCCTAATAAGCTCCTAGCTCGAGAAATAGCCTATCATACTATGGGAAATGGCTTGTCTAAGGTCATGAGAGAAAGCAAAAAGACAATGTGGCCTAGTTACTCCTTTCACTATGGAGTCCACTCCTTAGCTAATTTCAAACATGCTATTAAAGAGATGGAGGAAATCTAACTGATGAGTTTTCCAACCATTCCAAATCGGTAGTATGATCCCAATGATACTGCAAAAAAATATTACAACGCAGGCACAGATCAGGAAATTTACAAACAAGCCTGATAAATTTGACGATTTCTTTGGATTGGCCTTAGATTATGCACAAGTTGAAAAAGAAGCAGCAACACGGTTCTGTCCTGAGGAATTTGTGTAGTTTCATCAATACAAGGTTAAAAGGATTTCCCACTTGCCCAATGAATTATTGAAACTAAATCAACAGAGCACGAAAGAAGAGACAGAAACGAGTATATCTCAGAGTCAAGATGTAGCTCATGCAACTCAAACATCGACAACTTCCCAATAAAAGATAGAGAAGGTTATGATAAAATAAAATATGGATGTGATTTGGGATCAGTTTCTTAAAGAGATTGACCCCAAAAAACTACAAACTCCCTCCCAGATAGAGATCACTCAGACTGGTGTAATTACCGAGAATACCTCGTTCACTGTGGAGGCTTCTAAAGAAATTATGGACACCTATGATGTGGAAATGATCCAAGTTATTATGACCTCTGAGGTCGTTCTCAATATTGAGAAGATTCCTCCTTTGGACGTATTTTACAGTCCCAAATACATAGTAGTATTCAGCAGACAGAGAAAGAGGAGAAGGACTGAAAAAAGGCAGGCTTTGGTCCCTGGAAAGATGCCCAAGGCCCCCTTGGTGAAGATCTTGGGAGACTATCACAATATGCAGGAGCCTATGCTAGTGAAACAATTGACAAAGCCACAAAAGTGCAACAACTCCTAAGGGAGAAAGATGATAGAATAAGGCATCTTGAACAAAATTTAGAAAATGAAAAGAAAGGAATCATTCACCAATGGCAAGCTCAACTTGCACAATTGCAAACTAGTTTTGATGGCCTGAAGATTCAATATGAATCTGACATAAAGAGCTGGGATGCCCATATATAGGAGCTAGAGTGCAGGATTGAGCAACTGAAGGTTAATCCTGAGATGGCAGAATTCATGAAAGAAGCAAGGGATCTGAATAACCTACTCGCTCATCAGCAGGTTCTATTTTTCCAAAAGCTAGTTATTATCGAAGACATGTGCCAATCATATGATGCACTTGTGAATCAACTATCCAATTTAAGGACATATAGCAAGGAATTTGAAGAGAAAATATCTGATTTCATTGACTTAAAAATGCTTTAAAAATGTGGATATGGAAATCTATAGTGCCAGGGACATATCTAACAACATCATTGAATCAATTAGCGACAAACTGTTGTAGGAAAATCTAATCTCGGAGTACCCAGAAGATACTTTGCCCAATTTTTTGACAAAATCTTGGCAAGAATCATCAAATAAGAAGGCCGAGGGAATGAAATCTCTATCAAAGATTGACTTGGAATGTCATTGGCATTTCCTAGTCAAACCACATGGGAAATGGTTGATGCTGAAGTGTCTTGCAAATACAACCATTCACTTTCTACCAACACTCATAGATGTGTTATTCATTGCATGAATGCGCATTAGCCCTAAAAATCCACCTGAGTTGAAGCCAATGACAAATATATGTGAACTTCAACAACGAATGGCAAAGCAATCTTGCTCCAAGTCATAATCAAGTTGTTGTAACAAACCTCTAGTATTAGCTTGTATTTTTATTTTAAGTGTGGTTTGTTTTTATATATTTGAGTTTTTATTTCAAACTAGAACTCCACTTCATTTCTATGAAGAAAGGGGATTTTCATTTTATGTGAGAAACCTTTTTGTTTACACTACTATAGTTGTAAAGAAGTCTTAATAGAAAGAAGAACCATTGTGATCCTATTTATGAAAAGAGTGAATGTGTATCACGTGCTATTATCTGTATGTTGATACTATGTTTATGAGTTTAATCACTGCTTTATTTCAACTTTGCCATATATATTATTGGATGCAATATGACCATTATCACGGTTGATGTGTTTAATCGAAATCTTTTAAGTATGTAGACGAACAATGGTATAATATATGTGCAATGCTTTATATCAACTAATGTAATTAACTATTTAATTAAAGCAGCTATCATTACTCATTTTATATTCATGGATGGTTTGATGATCTGGATTATAATTCTATAAGTGAAAAGATCCATAAGTCACATATATTAATGAAACATTGTCCTTGGATAGATATTACAAGGCTTTGTTTATATTTATTTTTTTAGTTTGATATACATTCATTAGCTTCGCATTCATATATCCTTCACCCATCCAAGACCCTTTTAGTCTCTGATACCACTGAGTATAATGTTTTGGAACACATGAAGAAGGTTAAGGGAAACATTTCTTTCTATGACGTTAGTAAATTGAAACAACAACATAAACTGTTATTTAAAGATTTTAATGTAGTTCGTGCATCGTATTTTCATTTCTTAATTCCTTAAAAGGATACAATTTTAATAAATGGATATTAACATTTTGAATATTTTATCCTTTCATTTGGTTCCCATTCTGTTGTATATAATTAATTTAAATTTAAATTTGAAGTGAAAAGTTACATAAGAAGAAACTAGATGCAAAAAAATGGAATATTTGGGAAATAATGTAGCTTAAATTAGAATTATAATTGTAAAAATCTAAAAATATTTTTGTTGTTGCCGATAATTAACATTCAACAAGGATTTTGATGATAATTAGCTTCTTTTTATAACTTTATCATACCATAAATTGGACACGATATTATTTTCAATGAATTGCGTACCCATATTTGGTCCTTGTATTGGAGCTCTAAACAAATCGGAGCTCTTGTGATATCGCACACCGGAGATCTAAACAAATTGGAGATCGGAGGTAACACTATATCGACGATTGGAGGTTTGGAGGGGTACATTACCAAAACGACGATATGCAATTGCTCTGATATGATTTCATTATATAAGATGTGTGTTATATATTTTTTTGCGAACTTTGATTGAAAGGTTTTCAAAGTATCAATTAAATACTGTGATAGTTTGTTATTACTCAAATGGCGCATTTAACGTTGGTTCAATAAAAAAGGGTTAAAGTCGGACAACAATATAAGTCCTGGATTCGGGGGTTATTTGTTTCATTTATTCTAATTAATGAATAATGAAAAGAAACTTTAAAAATAAGATTACGTCAAATTGAAAAATAAAACAAGACAACAAGATGAAAAAAGGAATAACAAATGATCCAAAAGAAATTTGCAAATACAAAGTGTTCCCCATTATTATTATGATAATAATACAGTCAAAATGGGTTTGTTGTATTTTTCACCACAATAGTTTGGAAAGATTGCTCAGAGTAGATTATGAGTCCTTTTGCTATTTGGAAAAATGGTTTCCAACTTCTGTGGTAAGTTACTTCTTAGAGAAATGAAAAGAGATTTTCCAATTAGTGACAATAGATTTGCTTTTTGTTTCTTCGTGTCAAGAATTTTGAAAGTATTTGATTTGAAGTAGAGTGGTAAAACCATGCTCACATCAATCAGTGAAATGCGAACCTGTAAAGTTTTTTCATTTTTTTCTTTTTGTTCCAAACACAAATGCACATTATATTTTTTTTAGAAAGCAGGAAAATTTTGAAATTTTAATTGAGTTTCACAGCAACTATTTGTAAGAGAAAGAAATTATTGTGAAATTGAATAAAAAATATGCTTACTCAAATGAAATCAAAAGGGGCTTAATGGAGTGATCAGACTGTAGGTGGTTGTAAATACCTTGATGCTAGTATGGATTCCTCTTGTTGCCTACATTTGATGTAAGCATTGCCTTTCATGCGGGAGTAGCGGCTGAAGGAAAATGGTGGAGAGATGTGAATATCATCCAAGGTTCAAACTCTGAAGATGGAAGTGAATGCTCAGCCTTGCTGGTCTGTGTTGCCAATGTCCATTGTCGCCTTTGGTAATGTCATCCCTTGCAATGTATGTATTTTCAAACCCCATGCCACTCGAAGGGGAAGTTGCCTGTGAGAGCCTCGTGTTATTGAGGGAATTGGAACATAAGATGGGTTCAAGGCATCCCATGGTGGGGCTTTGACTGGAATAATTCAACAACACCAAATCATGGTAATTGAGGGGGTTTTGATCCAGGTACATAGAAAATGGAAACTACTTTTCCAAGTGCTATGTTTACAAGACTTGCTTCAACCCACAAGTTACATGTGAGGAAAACCTATTGTTCATTGCAAATAAGAAATTTTGCATCCAACTGTTCATCATCTTCGTGTGTACTAGTAGGATGGTGGTTCCTTTCCTCTGCGTAGCATTGTGCAATTGGCATGTTCAATGTTTTGAGCATTTTTTTGTTATGCAATGCGACAACTGTGTTGGGTGGATATAGGTGGATTTCATTATCGAATTTCTGCTGCTCATTGTTTGGCAAAAAGGAATTTTTCCTTGACATGAGTATTATCACCAAAATAGGACCCTGATAAGCTGTTGATCATATTATCTCAATGTAACTATTTCAAACCAATCTTTTAGCTAAGGGTTAGCCTCCTCAGCCTGAGAGGGCTCTCTCAAAGGGTTAATGATATTGATTAAAGATATGGATAGATGGCTAACTCTATGGTTTGAGATTTTATAGGTTTATAGGTTTATAGGTTGAAAGATGAGGTTGAAAGATGAAGGCTAGGTACCATTGGGCTATGGAGTCAAAGTATGTTTCAATACCATAGTAAGATCAACTTAACATGAAAGTCAGGGCATAGAGAGTCTTTATACATCAACAAAACAAAGATACAATGCAAGGAAACACAATTTATAAATACATGAAGGAAGTTAGAGCGTCATTGATGAGTTCTAAGTAACATGTATTCATACCACTACAAGTAAGTGAAAGAGGAAAGCCATGAGAAAATAGGACATTAAAAACTCTCTTTGAATCCTGAGTAGTGAAGCCAAAACATTCTACCTAGCATGGAAGGCAAGGAAATATAGAGTTCAAGTGCGGAAATACAAATATAAAACAACGAAACACAGTTAGTTTATATATGAAGGAAGTCAGAGCATAATTGATGAGTTCTGAGTATCATAAGTAAACACCACTGCAATGTAATTATTGGAAGATGCCATCAAAACAAGAACATACAAGAACTCTTCATGAATCTTGAGTTGTCTAAGTAGAAACTCTACATTAGGTAAAAAAATATACACAGTTTGCACATAGAGCAGCAGCTGAGCCAAAAAGTGTCCAACCCCTTGCTAATTTGACCTCTTGCTTTATATATAGCATTTAAAACATGGATTCCCTCCTCCCTCATCAAGAGAATTCGAATTTCTATTATTGACACCTATTCTAACCATAAAACAGATAATTAAATACAACTGACAGCTAACTGACTGTCTTAGAGTCCTAATACAATTAGGAGTACAAATCCTTGTTATGACTAAACCACCTTAACTACACATTGAATGCATTCTTTGACAGCTGCAACCTCATGAGGTCGAATTTGATGAAGCCTCCCACGTTGTCACCTTACCGCTAATGATAAACCATAGAAATTAGGGAACATGTTTCCCTGTTTTTATGTTTAGGATCCTTGAAAATTAGCACGTGGGACAGACCCTTTATTTTCTCATCCATGACATATTTTAAGAAACTGAAGGAGGTTTTTTTAGTTCATGCTGTCTAGAAAAAAAAATCCTCTTGGTTTTTAAAAACACTTCTCCAGCTGTCCGAAATCTGTCCTTGAAAAACACGTGTAAAACGGGAAAAATCTGTTCTCTGAAATTAGGGTTTCAAAGAAAGCTTAGTATCTCCCAACTGATAACACTTATGAAGAATGTGAGATATTTTATTGTAGCTGGAGAGTTGATGAAGAGAAACATCCTTTAGAATTACAAAATACCTTTTCCTGTGACCATAAACTGATCTTGAAAAAGACTGCTAAAACCATAAGACAAAACTTGGTTTTCAGCAGTTTCATAGCGCAAGTTTAACCATAAATTTCTCCCACCTCATAATGAATTTAAAGAAACTGAAAGAGGTTTTTGTAGTTCAATATGTTAGGAAGAAAAGCCTCTTTCAACATAAAAGACTTTGTTTTCTGCTTTTACTAGTCAACTTCCAGAAGGGTTCCTGAGCAACTGAGAGTTTTCAGTGGTTTCATAGCGTGCTACAAAAACTCCTAGTTCAGTGATTTCGTAGCGCAAAATAGGATATTTACATTGTTTATGCTACAAAAATGTGGATTTGTAGCTAATTTCAAATTTTCTTCAAAATGATGTGAGATATGACTTCTAAACACATGGTGAGGCTTCTAGGACATGGAATGAGGCTGTCAAACTTTATTTGGAAAAGAGAATGACACTATTGAGATGAGATGACTCAAAACCTATTATAAGACTATGACTAGAAACAAGGCAAACTTTCCAAAGTTTAGAAACAAAAATTTTAGGGCAAGAACAGTGGCTCCACTAGGGATAGTGTGCCCTTGTGGTACACTAAGAACCTGTAGCTCCAATGCCGCTATCCATCCTCTAGAATAAAACTCTAAACTTCTGCCCAATCTGCTCCTCAAGCCTTTAATGATTTTTGTAAGAAGAATTCAAACTATGCCTACTGAAACAGATGCTCAATCAACCTACCCCGAGCTTATTTGCACATTCCTACCTACCCTTTCAGCTGCAATGTCAACTTTTAGCTCAAGGAACATGAAACTTCCAATGAAGCCAGTCATCTATCTGATTTGACACTTGAATCTCTTGACTGTGCTTGAAGAAAAAATAAACTAGATACTGAAATAACCAAGGCATCATGAGATGTAACTGATCTTCAAGATAAAAATATAACTGGAAATCTGAACAACAAATCTTTTCCATGCAATCAGCTATAGTGTCAAAAAAGACATGATTATTTTGATGATTCTCATAACATTCTATATCTTCAGACAACTGATATGCTATCCAACTGCCTTTCTGCATGATTCCCATAGACAATGTAATTTTCCTCACTATTATGATCATTCTTTGAAGTAATCTACTACAAGAAATTACATAAATGATCAACCTTTTCCTCTGCTTGAGGGTTATAAACAATTTCTTCCAGTATTTCTTCTTGGTGTTTGCAATTATTTTCATCTTCATTATGATCCGAAGACTGACAAGTTTGCTGCATCTCTACATCAATCTTGGAGGATGTAATGTGATTTTTATAAGTAAACCCCTGCTGATTTTCATGTTGTATTTCATCGAATGTTATCCTTTCTTCTTGGTGTTGAAATGTATTGTTATGAAGAGCCTCTAAAATTTCTTCATCCATGAATTCATCATCATCATAACAATCCTCCAAATATTGAATAAAACTCGTAGAATTTTACAGCAATCTTTGAACAGCAATAAGGAGGGATGACATTATTTATACATGTCATAGAATACATCATGGAAATTAGCAAGAGAATATAATGAACCATTTTCCAAGCTTTTATACCAAGACCATTCTTTTCCTTCTAAAGTGGTCATAAACATCTTCATGAGACAATCTTCAGGGAACTGAACCTTAAGACTACGTACATGCATATGGAACCTAACCAAATGAAGAGCAGCATTGTCTTTCTTTTCATCTTTGAATATTGGAAGATCATCTAACCAATCAACCTTTGGCATAGGATTTGGAAAACCAGGGATATGAGACCGATTCATAGGGGCATACCTTGCATTCATTCTTGCAATGGAACTCACCTTGAAACTTCATCAAGCTACTGATCTTCTAGTAGTGGATTCACCTTCCAATTTGTTATTCAATGTGTGGAGTCACCAAGGTAGATTGCAGCCTCGAAAACTTTCTGAGCTCCTGCTACCTTCAGAAGTTCAGCTTTCTTGATTTCGGGAATGACTAATCTTCAGACTCCCGGCAGATGCACAAAAAT
The DNA here is from genome assembly GCA_031772625.1 of Pinus tabuliformis. NCBI lineage: Eukaryota > Viridiplantae > Streptophyta > Pinopsida > Pinales > Pinaceae > Pinus > Pinus tabuliformis. The sequence continues at coordinate 752,385,795 of CM062807.1, read as the reverse complement.
ATTATCACCAAAATAGGACCCTGATAGGTTGCTGATCAGACTATCTCAGTGTAATTATTTCAAACCAATCTTTTAGCTAAGACTTAACCTCCTCAACTTGAGAGGGCTCTCTCAAAGGGTTAATGATATTGATTAAAGATATGGATAGATGGCTAACTCTACGTTTTGTGATTTTATAGGTTTATAGGTTGAAAGATGAAGGCTAGCTACCATTGGGCTATGGAGTCAAAGTATGGTTTTAGTACCACAGCAAGATCAGCTTAACACGAAAGTCGGGGCATATAAAGTCTTTATACATCAACAAAACAAAGATACAATGCAAGGAAACACAATTTATAAATACATGAAGGAAGTTAGAGCATCATTGATGAGTTCTAAGTAGCATGTAATCATACCACTGCAAGTAAGTGAAAGAGGAAATCCATGAGACAATAGGACATTAAAAACTCTCCTTGAATCCTAAGTAGTGAAGCCAAAACATTCTACCTAGCATGGAAGTCAAGGCATTATAGAGTTCAAGTGAAAAAATGCAAATATAAAACAGTGAAACACACTTAGTTTATCTATGAAGGAAGTCAGAGCATCATTGATGAGTTCTGAGTATCATAAGTAAACACCACTGCAATGTAATTATTGGAAGATGCCCTCAAAACAAGAACATACAAGAACTCTTCATGAATCTTGAGTTGTCTAAGTAGAAACTCTGCATTAGGTTAAAAATATACACAGTCTGCACATAGAGCAACAGCTGAGCCAAAAAGTCTCCAACCCCTTGCTAATTCAACCTCTTGCTTTATATATAGCATTTACAACATGGGTTCCATCCTCCCTCATCAAGAGAATTCGAATTTCTATTATTGACACCTATTCTAACCATAAAACAGACTATTAAATACAAGTGACAGCTAACTGACTGTCTTAGAGTCCTAATACAATTAGGAGTACAACTCCTTGTTATGACTAAACCACCTTAACTAAACATTGAATGCATTATTTGACAGCTGAAACCTCATGAGGTCAAATTTGATGAAGCCTCCCACGTTGTCACCTTACTGCTGATGATAAACCCTAGAAATTAGGGAACATGTTTCCCTGTTTTTAGGTTTAGGATCCTTGAAAATTAGCACGTGGGACAGAGCCTTTATTTTCTCATCCATGACATATTTTATGAAATTGAAGGAGTTTTTTGTAGTCCATGCTATCTAGAAAAAAAATCTCTCTTGGTTTTTAAAAACACTTCTCCAGCTGTCCATAATCTGTCCTTGAAAAACACGTGTAAAACAGGAAAAATGTGTTCTCTAAAATTAGGGTTTCAAAGAAAGCTTAGTATCTCCCAACTGATAATACTTATGAAGAAAGTGAGATAGGTTATTATAGCTGGAGAGTAAATGAAGAGAAACCTCCTTCCGAATTACAAAATACCTTTTCATGTGACTAGAAACTGATCTTGAAAAAGACTGCTAAAACCAGAAGATAAAGCTTGGCTTTCAGCAGTTTCGTAGCGCAAGGTTAACCATAAATTTCTCCCACCTCATAATGAATTTGAAGAAAATGAAAGAGTTTTTTGTAGTTAAATATGTTAGGAAGAAAAGCCTCTTTCAATTTTCAAATTAAGTTCTCAGCTGCTCAGGAACCCTTTTGGAAGTTGACTAGTAAAAGCAGAAAACAGAGTCTTTTATGCTGAAACACGAATTTTCATTGGTTTTGTAGCGCGCTACAAAAACTCCTAGTTCAGTGATTTCGTAGCAAAAAACAGGCTTTTTACACTATCTACTTTATGAAAATGTGGATTCATAGCTAATTTCAAAATTTCTTCAAAATGATGTGAGATATGACTTCTAAACACATGGTGAGGCTTCTAGGACATGGAATGAGGTTGTCAAACTTTATTTGGAAAAGAGAATGACACTATTGAGATGAGATGAATCAAAACCTATTATAAGACTATGACTAGAAACAAGGCAAACTTTCCAAATTTTAGAAACAAAAATTTTAGGGTGATAACAGTGGCTCCACTAGGGATAGTGTGCCCTTGTGGTACACTAAAAACCTGTAGCTCCAGTGCCGCTATCCATCCTCTAGAATAAAACTCCAAACTTCTGCCCAATCTACTCCTCAAGTCTTTAATGATTCCTGTAAGAAGAATTCAAACTACACCTACTAAAACATATGCCCAGTCAACCTACCCTAAGCTTATTTGCACATTCCTACCTACCCTATCATCTGCAATCTCCACTTGTAGCTCAAGGAACATGAAACTTCCAATGAAGCCAGTCATCTATCTGATCTGACACTTGAATCTCTTGACTATGCTTGAAGCAAAAATAAACCAGATATTGAAATAACCAAGGCAGCATGAGATGTAACTGATCTTCAAGATCAAAATATAACTGGAAATCTAAACAACAAATCTTTTCCATGTAATCAGCTATAGGGTCAAAAAAGACATGATTAGTTTGATGATTCTCATAACATTCTATATCTTTAGAAAATTGATTCTCAGCCACACAAAATTCCTTTGATATGCTATCCAATTTCCTTTCTGCATGATTCCCATAGACAATGTAATTTTCCTCACTATTATGATCATTCTTTGAAGTAATTTGCTGCAAGGAATTACATAAATGATCAACCTTTTCCTCTGCTTGAGGGTTATAAAAAATTTCTTCCAGTATTTCTTCTTTGTGTTTGCAATTATTTTCATCTTCATTATGATCCGAAGACTGACAAGTCTGTTGCATCTCTACATCAATCTCGGAGTATGTAATATGATTTTCATAAGTAAACCCCTGCTGATTTTCATGCTGCATTTCATCGGATGTTATCCTTTCTTCTTGGTGTTGAAATGTATTGTTATGAAGAGCCTCTAAAATTTCTTCATCCATGAATTAATCATCATCATAACAATCCTCCAAATATTGAATAAAACTCGTAGAATTTTTACAGCAATCTTTTACCAGAAATAAGGAGGGATGACATTCTTTATACATGTCATAGAATACATCATGGAAATCATCAAGAGAATATAATGAACCATTTTCCAAGCTTTTATACCAAGACCATGCTTTTCCTTCTAAAGTGGTCATAAACATCTTCATGAGACAATCTTCAGGGAACTGAACCTTAAGACTGCATACATGCATATGGAACCTAACCAAATGAAGAGTAACATTGTCTTTCTTTTCATCTTTGAATATTGGAAGATTATTTAACCAATCAACCTTTGGCATAAGATTTGGAAAACCAGGGATATGAGACAAATTCATAGGGGCATACCTGGCATTCATTCTTGCAATGGAACTCATCTTGAAACTTCATCAAGCTACTGATCTTCTAGCAGTGGAGTCACCTTCCAATTTTTTATTCGATGTGTGGAGTCACCAAGGTAGATTGCAGCCTCGAAAAATTTCTGAGCTCCTACTACCTTCAGAAGTTTAGCTTTCTTGATTTTGGGAATGACTAATCTACAGACTCCCGACAGACGCACCAAAATAGGACCCTGATAGGCTGCTAATCAGACTATCTCAGTGTAACTATTTCAAACCAATCTTTTAGCTATGCCTTAGCCTCCTTAGCCTGAGAGGGATCTCTCAAAGGGTTAATGATATTGATTAAAGATATGGATAAATGGCTAACTCTATGGTTTGCGATTTTATAGGTTTATAGGTTGAAAGATGAAGTTGAAAGATGAAGGCTAGCTACCATTGGGCTATGGAGACAAAGTATGTTTCAGTACCATAGCAAGATCAACTTAACATGAAATTCAGGGCATAGAGAGTCTTTATACATCAACAAAACAAAGATACAATGCAAGGAAACAGAGTTTATAAATACATGAAGGAATTTAGAGCATCATTGATGAGTTCTAAGTAACATGTAGTCATACCACTGCAAGTAAGTGAAAGAGGAAATCCATGAGATAATAGGACATTAAAAACTCTCTTTGAATCCTCAGTAGTGAAGCCAAAACATTCTACCTAGCATGGAAGTCAAGGCATTATAGAGTTCAAATGCGGAAATGCAAATATAAAACAATGAAACACAGTTAGTTTATATATGAAGGAAGTCAGAGCATCATTGATGAGTTTTGAGTATCATAAGTAAACACCACTGCAATTTAATTATTGGAAGATGCCATCGAAACAAGAACATACAAGAACTCTTCATGAATCTTGAGTTGTCTAAGTAGAAACTCTGCATTAGGTTAAAAATGTACACAGTCTGCACATAGAGCAGCAGCTGAACCAAAAAGTCTCCAACCCCTTGCTAATTCAAGCTCTTGCTTTATATATAGCATTTACAACATGGATTCCCTCCTCCCTCATCAAGAGAATTCGAATTGCTATTATTGACACCTATTCTAACCATAAAACAAACTATTAAATACAAGTGACAGCTAACTGACTGTCTTAGAGTCCTCATACAATTAGGAGTACAACTCCTTGTTATGACTAAACCACCTTAACTAAACATTGAATGCATTCTTTGACAGTTGCAACCTCATGATGTCGAATTTGATGAAGCCTCCCACGTTGTCACCTTACTGCTGATGACAAACCCTACAAATTAGGGAACATGTTTCCCTATTTTTAGGTTTAAGATCCTTGAAAATTAGCACGTGGGATAGAGCCTTGATTTTCTCATCCATGATATATTTTATGAAACTGAAGGAGGTTTTTTTATTACATTCTTTCTAGAACAGAAACCTCTCTTTGTTTTTAAAAACACTTCTCCAGCTGTCCAGAATCTGTCCTTGAAAAACACGTGTCAAACAGGAAAAATCTATTCTCTAAAATTAGGGTTTCAAAGAAAGCTTAGTATCTCCCACCTAATAACACTTATCAAGAAAGTGAGATATTTTATTGTAGCTAGAGAGTTTATGAAGAGAAACCTCCTTCAGAATTACAAAATACTTTTTCCTGTGACCAGAAAATGATCTTGAAAAAGACTGCTAAAACCAGAAGACAAAGCTTGGCTTTCAACAGTTTTGTAGCGCAAGTTTAACCATAAATTTCTCTCACCTCATAAGAAATTTGAAGAAACTGAAAGAGGTTTTTGGATTTCAGTATGTTAGGAAGAACAACCTCTTTCAGTTTTCAAAATTGAGTTCTTAGGAACCCTTCTGGAAGTTGACTAGTAAAAGCAGAAAATAGAGTCTTTTATGCTGAAACAGGCTTTTTCAGTGGTTTCGTAGCGCGCTACAAAAACTCCTAGTTCAGTGATTTTGTAGCACAAAATAGGATTTTTACACTGTCTGTGCTATGAAAATGTGGATTCATAGCTAATTTCAAAATTTCTTCAAAATGATGTGAGATATGACTTCTAAACACATGGTGAGTCTTCTAGGACATGGAATGAGGCTGTCAAACTTTATTTGGAAAAGAGAATGAAACTATTGAGATGAGATGACTCAAAACCTATTATAATACTATGACTAGAAACAAGGAAAACTTTCCAAAGTTTAGAAACAAAAATTTTAGGGTGATAATAGTGGCTCCACTAGGGATAGTGTGCCCTTGTGGTACACTAAGAACTAGTAGCTCTAGTGCCGCTATCCATCCTCTAGAATAAAACTCTGAACTTCTGCCCAATCTTCTCCTCAAGCCTTTAATGGTTTCTGTAAGAAGAATTCAAACTAAACCTACTGAAACAGATGCTCAGTCAACCTACCCTGAGCTTATTTGCACATTCTGACCTACCCTATCAACTGTAGTCTCCACTTGTAGCACAAGGAACATGAAACTTCCAATGAGGCCAATCATCTATATGATCTGACACTTGAATCTCTTGACTGTGCTTGAAGAAAAAATAAACCAGATACTGAAATAACCAAGGCAGCATGAGATGTAATTGATCTTCAAGATAAAAATATAACTGGAAATCTGAATAGCAAATCTTTTCCATGTAATCAGCTATAGGGTAAAAAAAGACATGATTAGTTTGATGATTCTCATAACTGTAGTGCCCACTCTAGTTTCCTGACCCTAATATAACATTATCTTACATACTTTAGTCTATGAGGAACTTAGGTTGAGGATCCAAAAACATGACTCTATTATTAGTGAATGTGATGGTTATGTATGTTCTCTATTAATATTATGATTACGATATAATTAATGGTTATGTGTACAACCCCATTGCAGCTCGGGGGTCCGCGAGGAAGAAGAGTACCTAAGGAGTAGGCTGGGAGGTTAACCGATGGGTCTTCGCATTCGGATCAAGTACGTCATCATTCACTTGCGGAGGTGACCGACAACAAGGGAATACCAGTAACAGCAGAGCAAGCGGAGTCTCGCCTTCTGGTGAACGGTACATATGTATTTCATTACTATTTGATCTTAGTTAAAAGTATGTAAATGTTATGATATGTTTCTTGAAATGAGTGTCAGGAATGTGTTAGACAGTGTTGGACAAACTAATTTAATTGCAGTAACCAAATTGAAAACACATACTACTGTATACATGTATTTGGAAGAACCTATAAAAAAAATAATAAAAAAAATAAAAATAAAAATTTGGGCTGCAATGTTCCCCAGATATAGTCCTTTAGTTATAATAGAATTCGTGGTATAGATACCTTGGGAAAATTATAACCTGCCCACCAGAAGGTTGGCAAGAGTTTCAGGAAGGGTTCCTAAGATTATGTGTCGTCGTTTCTCCTTTATGTTCTAAGGACTTCGGGACGAAGTCCATTGTTAAGAGGGGGTGTATGTAGTGCCCACTCTAGTTTCCTGACCCTAATATGACATTATCTTACATACTTTAGTCTATGAGGAACTCAGGTTGAGGATCCAGAAACGTGACTCTATTATTAGTGAATGTGATGGTTATGTATGTTCTCTATTAATATTATGATTACGATATAATTAATGGTTATGTGTACAACCCCATCGCAGCTCGGGGGTCCACAGGGAAGAAGAGTACCCAAGGAGTAGGATAGGAGGTTAACCGGTGGGTCTTCGCATTCGGATCAAGCACGTCATCATTCACTTGCGGAGGTGACCGGCAACAAGGGAATACCAGTAACAACAGAGCAAGCGGAGTCTTGCCTTCTGGTGAACGGTACATATGTATTTCATTACTATTTGATCTTTGTTAAAATTATGTAAATGTTATGATATGTTTCCTGAAATGAGTGTCAGGAATGTGTTAGACAGTGTTGAATAAATTTGAAATTCAATGCATTTCTTTTCTGGTTGTATTTGCTGTTTAAAAAAAAAAGTGTATATAGTCTGAATGTGGTCCTTACACTCTGAATGTGGTCCTTACACTCTGAATGTGGTCCCTACAATAACATTCTATATCTTCAGACAACTAATTCTCAGCCACACAAAATTCCTTTGATATGCTATCCAATTTCCTTTCTGCATGATTCCCATAGACAATGAAATTTTCCTCACTATTATGATCATTCTTTGAAGTAATCTGCTACAAGAAATTACATAAATGATCAACCTTTTCCTCTGCTTGAGGGTTATAAAAAATTTCTTCCAGTATTTCTTCTTGGTGTTTGCAATTATTTTCATCTTCATTATGATCCGAAGACTGACAAGTCTGCTGCATCTCTACATCAATCTTGGAGGATGTAATGTGATTTTCATAAGTAAACCCCTGCTGATTTTCATGCTGCATTTCATCGGATGTTATCCTTTCTTCTTGGTGTTGAAATGTATTGTTATGAAGAGCCTCTAAAATTTCTTCATCCATGGATTCATCATCATCATAACAATCCAACAAATATTGAATAAAACTCGTAGAATATTTACAACAATCTTTAACCAGCAATAAGGAGGGATGACACTATTTATACATGTCATAGAATACATCATGGAAATCAACAAGAGAATATAATGAACCATTTTCCAAGCTTTTATACCAAGACCATGCTTTTCCTTCCAAAGTGGTCATAAACATCTTCATGATACAATCTTCAGGGAACTAAACCTTAAGACTACGTACATGCATATGAAACCTAACCAAATGAAGAGCAGCATTGTCTTTCTTTTCATCTTTGAATATTGGAAGATCATCTAACCAATCAACCTTTGGAGTAGGATTTGGAAAACTAGGGATATGAGACCGATTCATAGGGGCATACCTGGCATTCATTCTTGCATTGGAACTCATCTTGAAACTTCATCAAGCTACTGAAATTCTAGCATTGGAGTCACCTTCCAATTTGTTATTCAATCTGTGGAGTCGCCAAGGTAGATTGCAGCCTCGAGAACTTTCTGAGCTCCTACTACCTTCAGAAGTTCAGCTTTCTTGATTTCAGGAATGACTAATCTTCAGACTCTCGGCAGACGCACCAAAATATTATCACCAAAATAGGACCCTGATAGGCTGCTGATCAGATTATCTTAGTGTAACTATTTCAAACCAATCTTTTAGCTAAGCCTTAGCCTCCTCAGCCTGAGAGGGCTCTCTCAAAGGGTTAATGATATTGATTAAAGATATGGATAGATGGCTAACTCTATGGTTTGTGATTTTATAGGTTTATAGGTTGAAAGATGAAGGCCAGCTACCATTGGGCTATGGAGTCAAAGTATGTTTTAGTACCACAGCAAGATCAGCTTAACATGAAAGTCAGGGCATAGAGAGTCTTTATACATCGACAAAACAAAGTTACAATGCAAGGAAACACAATTTATAAATACATGAAGGAAGTTAGAGCATCATTGATGAGTTCTAAGTAACATGTATTCATACCCCTGCAAGTAAGTGAAAGAGGAAATCCAGAGACAATAGGACATTAAAAACTCTCTTTGAATCCTGAGTAGTGAAGCCAAAACATTCTACCTGGCATGGAAGTCAAGGCATTATAGAGTTCAAGTGCAAAAATGCAAATATAAAACAGTGAAACACACTTAGTTTATCTATGAAGGAAGTCAGAGCATCATTGATGAGTTCTTAGTATCAAGTAAGCACCATTGCAATGTAACTATTAGAAGATACCATCAAAACAAGAACATACAAGAACTCTTCATGAATCTTGAGTTTTCTAAGTAGAAACTCTGCATTAGGTTAAAAATATACACAATCTGCACATAGAGCAACAGCTGAGCCACAAAGTCTCCAACCCCTTGCTAATTTGACCTCTTGCTTTATATATAGCATTTACAACATGGATTCCCTCCTCCCTCATCAAGAGAATTCGAATTTCTATTATTGACACCTATTCTAACCATAAAACAGACTATTAAATACAAGTGACAACTAACTGACAGTCTTAGAGTCCTAATACAATTAGGAGTACAACTCCTTTTTATGACTAAACCACCTTAACTAGACATTGAATGCATTCTTTGAAAACTGCAACCGCATGAGGTCGAATTTGATGAAGCCTCCCACGTTGTCACCTTACTACTGATGATAAACCCTAGAAATTAGAGAACATGTTTCCCTGTTTTTAGGTTTAGGATCCTTGAAAATTAGGACGTGGGATAGAGCCTTTATTTTCTCATCCATGACATATTTTATGAAACTGAAGGAGGTTTTTGTAGTGCAGGGTTTCTAGAACAAAAACCTCTCCTGATTTCTAAAAACACTTCTCCAGCTGTCCAGAATTTGTCCTCGAAAAACACGTGTAAAACAGGAAAAATCTGTTCTCTGAAATTAGGATTTCAAGTAAATCTTAGTATCTCCCAACTTATAACACTTATGAAGAAAGTGAGATAGGTTATTGTAGCTGGAGAGTTGATTAAGAGAAACCTCTTTTAGAATTACAAAATACCTTTTCCTGTGACCAAAAACTGATCTTGAAAAAGACTGCTAAAACCAGAAGACAAAGCTTGGCTTTCAGTGGTTTTATAGCGCAAGTTTAACCATAAATTTCTCCCACCTCATAACGAATTTGAATAAACTGAAAGATTTTTTTGTAGCTCAGTATGTTAGGAAGAAAAGCCTCTTTCAGTTTTCAAAATTGAGTTCTCAACTACTCAGGAACCCTTTTGGAAGTTGACTAGTAAAAGCAGAAAACAGAGTCTTTTATGCTGAAACAGGATTTTTCAGTGGTTTCGTAGTGCGCTACAAAAACTCCTAGTTCAGTGATTTCGTAGCGCAAAACAGGGTTTTTACATTGTCTTCGCTACGAAAATGTGGATTCGTAGCTAATTTCAAAATTTCTTCAAAATGATGTGAGATATGACTTCTAAACACCTGGTGAGTCTTCTAGGACATGGAATGAGGCTATCAAACTTTTTTTGGAAAAGAGAATGACACTATTGAGATGAGATGACTCAAAACCTATTATAAGACTATGAATAGAAACAAGGAAAACTTTCCAAAGATTAGAAACAAAAATTTTAGGGTGATAACAATGAGAATTTCCAGTCTTCGATTGTTGGTGTTGCATTTCTGAGATTCATGAGCAATTGGCGAAGTGCAATTTGAAGAGGGTCAGTCCCCTGTTGACAAAAGATGATAGATACTGTGACGATTGTGTCAAAGGTGCGCCAAAGGGCATTGTCACACGATGTCCCGACATACATCTGGGTGTCCTTCACATGAGGTAGTTGGCCAAGATCACCAAAAAGTATGATAGAACAATTAACGAAACACACATTCTTATAGGAAGGAAATACCTCCTTTAAATGATCGTCTATGTGTGAAAGAAGTTTAGGACCAATAAATCTCATTTCATCAATTAAAATGTATTTGACATGATAATGTTTTTCTTGGAGATGCAGAAGTGGTTAGAACTCAAGAGGATGCATTGACACTAAAGGAATGCAAAGGACATAATGGATTGTAAGCGGCTTTATGTTAAACACTCCAACACCTGTTGGAGCTAGTAGGAGCAATGGACTTGAATTGGGAGTAGATTCAAAAAGAAATGTATCTCTTAGGAAATCAATTAAATGAGACTTCCCCATTCTAGCAGTACCTTGAATCAACATTCAAAGTGGAGGAATGGAGGAAGTGGTCCTAAAGTGGGTAAGGACAATGGCGAAAGAAACTTGTTGGGTGGGCGATAGTGAGGTGAGCAAGTGGGGAACTAAAGTGGGGCTAGAATAGATTTGGGTGGATGAGCGAATCAAGTCTATAAAATGTAGTGTTGTCTCTTGAAAAGGGAGAGATATGGTAGTATCAGCCCAATTGTGGTTAGAGTCAAAGTCACGATGTCTAAGCATGTCAAGGTCATCAATTTGCATGTTGTTTCCAGGGTGTAGTTGAGAAAGGAATTTTCATTCATCAATGTCTACGGATTCATGGGATTTGGGCACATCATTAGTGGAGGCGTCACCAGAGCTAGGGGAAGGGGGGTTTTAAGGGGCTCGATGAACATGCCATGGAACACACACATATCTTTTTTGTTCCCAATGCAAAATGATTGTTACATGAGTGGAACTAATGTCTTATGGGAGTGTGTGGAAAGAGAAGTATAGAATTAGTTCACTCCAATAGAAAGAAGTGTAGGATGCATCAACGGGAGAAGGGATCGAGGAATAGAAAGGGAGGACATGAACAATCTTGCAAGGATTTATTTGTTTCCATTGGTTATGTTTTTGGCAAGCAGAGAAGGACCAGGAATGTGCAGCCTCAAGAAGAGTTAGTGTTTCAAGCGAAGGAGGTATATTCATGTATGCTACAATGAAGGGTGGTGTTGGGAAGGGGGAACCTAAACCATGAGAAATACGTTGAAAAAAATATCAAGCAACATTGGGGGAAACAAATGAGTGGCTAGAAAGTGAAAGGGGCAGTTTTTGTAGCATGTGGCATGTTTCTTGTGTGTCAATGTCCCTATCAGAAATTGTTTCTGTTAAAATTTTCCGGACAACACTAACAACAGGTGCTTAGGCGTGAACATCCTGTGAGATACATGACAACATTTGTCGATAAATTTCAGATTTTGTCTATTACTTCGCTGCATATTTTGCGATGTAGCGGAGAACAACATGCCGAGACAAAACGGGTTGGCAATCGATGTTTTCTCTCCATATGGATAGCATGCCAGAGTTGTGTATATTTAACTTGTCATCATTACAAGCGGGGACATATTTATTTCGTCCATTATCATCAATCATCAAAGAGGAGGTGGCATTCAAATCCCATGGAACTCCATAGTGGCAAACAAAAGTAGGACCTTTTTTGCGAAGACATGAAGAGGGGTGGAATTTTGTATGACGTTGAATGCAATTAAGATTATCCTCATAGTCCTAAAGGCGAGAGGATGCAAATATCAATGGTGATGGGAGGATGCATGGATAATGCTCTATAAATATGTATACATAAGGTGAACATTGTTCAATAGGTTGAGGATTCCAAGCATAAATGTGTTCATCGAAATACAACTTCATTCTATCCCTTGTGCCTTGTTCATTCCAATCGAGGTTGTCCATATTAGGTGTGTTTTCCAGCCAAAGGAAACCATGTATGTGTGTGTAACTCCTATGTTTCCACTCATACCTACAAAGATGAGAAATGAAATTTTGTGAGGCGAGTGTACATATAGGAAAAAAAACAAAAAAAGAGAAGGATGGTCAGGCAAAAACCTGCACTAGAAGCCCTTTGCGTGGAAACCTTTTTGCAAGACCTCTTCGAGGAAGATTGTGAATCGACAATGGATGTACTATGCTACAAGATGTGGATTGTTGATTATATTTTTGAATTTCCATTGAGACAACTTTGATGAATCCGGGGGGGCTCCAGGAATTACCATGTGTATGTCATGTCGTTTGGTGTCAGTTGCACTAAGGGTGAAGAAGAAGGTAGGGCTACCTATTTGTACAATCATATTAGTGATTTCACCTCTGCGTTTGTTCCAGAATGAGTGTGTCCCTCTAAGGCCTGACCCGAAGCGCATAATATGGTTAGGAACCATGGAATCATGCATGTCATTGAGGCATGTACGAAGGCTTGCAATGGTCATTGGAAAGCTCTCTTCAAGGTTTCTTTTCAAGAAAACAACAGCAGTTGCTTGACTATGATGCCACACCATAAGATTGTACAAGTAATACCAGAATCTTGGATGCTGGGAAAAGAGTTTATCATATCCTCATAGTCCTAAAGGCAAGAGGATGCAAATATCAATGGTTATGGGAGGATGCGTGGATAATGCTCTATAAATATGTATACATAAGGTGCACGTTGTTCAACAGGCTGAGGATTCCAAGCATAAATGTGTTCATCGAAATACAACTTCGTTCTATCCCTTGTGCCTTGTTCATTCCAATCGAGGTTGTCCATATTAGGTGTGTTTTCCAGCCAAAGGATACCATGTATGTGTGTGGAACCCCTATGTTTCCACTCATACCTGCAAAGATGAGAAATGAAATTTTGTGAGGCGAGTGTAAATCTAGGAAAAAAAACAAAAAAAGAGAAGGATGGTCAGGCAAAAACCTGCACTAGAAGTCCTTTGCATGGAAACCTTTTTGCAAGACCTCTTCGAGGAAGATTGTGAATCGACAATGAATGTACTATGCTACAAGATGTGGATTGTTGATTATATTGTTGAATTTCCATCAAGACAAATTTGATGAATCTGGGGGGGGTCCAGGAATGACCATGTGTATGTCATGTCATTTGGTGTCAGTTGCACTAAGGGTGAAGAAGAAGGTAGGGCTACCTATTTGTACAGTCATATTAGTGATTTCACCTCTGCGTTTGTTCCAGAACGAGTGTGTCCCTCTAAGGCCTGACCCGAAGCACATAATATGGTCAGGAACCATGGAATCATGCATGTCATTGAGGCATGTACGAAGGCTTGCAATGGTCATTGGAAAGCTCTCTTCAATGTTTCTTTTCAAGAAAATAGTAGTAGTTGCTTGACTATGATGCCACACCATAAGATTGTACAAGTAATACCAGAATCTTGGATGCTGGGAAAAGCGTTTATCATAGTACTGTATGAGGTGAACAATATATTGTTGCATTTCAACTTTTCTAAGACGTGGTTGACTAATCATGGCAACCCATGTGGGGAAGATTATGGGGAATGCCATAGAAAACAAGCCTTTTGTGGTATATTCATTGATAGTGGAGCAAGAAACAGAGGGCCATGAAAGTTAAATAATGGAATTATGATGCCAGTAGACTGACATCCATTCCTATACAAGCAACTATCTAAAGCTTTTACGTGTGCTCCTTCCTTAAACAATCGGGACCTCACATCTTTCCATTCAAATACAACTATCGGACCTGAGACTTATGGTTATGTCCACACATCTCTATTGGAAGCATTATAGATGCACTTTTACATTAAAAACCTCGGCCATACAACTTATTCAAAATACAAAGCAAACACGGGAAAACACGCTCTGAAACTCATAAGCCGGAATACACGGAAATACAAAGAAATCCGACCACAAACGCTTAGGCCAGAACTGAAAACTTATACACCCACATTCATAACTTGATCGGGTCCACTCTTTAATCGCTCCAATCCTTTAAACCTTTCGATCTCCGATTGCCCCGACCTCCAATTGTCCTGATCTCCGATCTCTGATTATCGGCTATCGCTATATCGGCATTTCATTACACTGTCCATCGGCCCTTCAACTCTGCGATATGTGATCAATTCTCCACCATTCGATCAACTTCAATCCAATGGTCCACACTTCATCGCACTATCGCAATCGACGTTGGCAAGTGGTTAGGGTCCGGTCCATTCACACAGACTTCCGCCAATGCGATATATTTTTCCGATGCGATAAAGTGCTCCGCTTTGCCCGATTAGATCTGGTCCGTTGATCTTAGAGATCCAACGACCACTGTGCATTACTCTTCACCTCTTTATTCCGTCTCTTTACTTTGGGTTTTCTCGTTGTTTCTTCAATATTGTTGGACTTACGCCTTTCGCAGGTTTCCTCTGTCTGCTCCATTTTCACACACGACATTCATATATAACAGTAAGCTATGATATCTTTGAAGCAGCTCAGCCACTATTATAACACTAAGGACCCCAATTATGCTTTGAACGCTACGATTTATAACTTAAGGCATACAAACAGAGAAGAATGCTTCAGTTGTTCTGCAGGCTAATATATACAGAGACAAGTGAAGGATTTCAATAGAAATGGCCCATTTACACACACAAGGAATCATTTATTCAATATAACGAATTTACAGAGTCTCATTCCTCTAACTCGATTACATCATTAAAAGGCCCTATTTCAATCTTGAAACCCTCACTCTCTCCTCTCTGGCTTCTCTCGAACCTCTAACTAACCTATCTAACCTCTCTAGCTTCTCTCTTGCTAACCTATCCAACCTCTGAATTATACAAAAATATCACAATTTATACAAAAGTGGATTCATGAACCAATTCTGGTTTAGATCCAGAAATCTCTCACTCTCTCCTAAAGAACCTCTTCAACTCCACTCTTTTCTAAACAAATGCTAAATCAAGCTTTCAAATTCCTCATATTCTATTCAAACCAAATAAATCTAACTATTTGGCTTGATCTCCACAAAGGGAGGATCAATCAACCACTATGCCCTTTTCTCATATTTTTCAATAAATAAACACTCTCATACATTTAAATAAATAAAATTAACTAAACTATTGTCTTCCAACCCTTTGTTAGTCACAACATGTGATCATGCCATCTCATTGCTAACTAGGCCTGAATGCTCTTGCATCAAATTAGGATGGGGAGAGTGCAAGTAGTTGAATATTTCTTCAAGCTTAGTATGGGAATTTGGGAGTGCTAATACAAAAGAGGATGGCTAGAATTTTGTTAGGGTGGGCTGTGCAGGAATGTTATCATCGAAAGTAGGGAAGGCAAGTTGTGGTTCAGGAGAGGAGGGGGTAATGCGACAGACGAGAGAAGACATATCGGTAGGGTGAGTCAGCAAGGCAGATATTGCAGCTTGGTCCAGATGGACATCCTTGTAGTAGGGATCATGGGCTAGTTTGTACTCTAAAGCTGCAAGAACACATGTCCTACTAATAATGAAATCATATGTTTTGCGGTTAGAGCCATGTCTAGTAACAACAACGATGTCTAATTTGGAAACCAAGCGTGGAAAAATGTTGGCGATTGTAATGATGTCTTGGGGGAAACAAATAGTATGACCAATGTATTTTTATTGCCCACGTCGTGCATGGGTGACTTGAAAGACTAGGCTAACATGTGATATGAGCATTTCCTCTATTTGTGTTAGAGCAACAAGGACATGCGGTTGGTTTCCAGGGTCCATGTTGTTTGCAAGCGAGAAGCGGTGGGTGGATTTTGTAGTTGCACATTGGCAGAAATGTAGGTTACCATGTAAGAATTTTGTTTTCATATGTGGGTATGATTCTTTGCATATGGAGCAGACATGCAAGGTACAGAGGTCATCTATCCTTTCATGAAATCGGTGGTGTGCATAGTTAACGGCAGGGTTGAGAAAAATATGGGGATGGGAGGGTGAAGGAGGATGAGTCGATGGTGGGGTGTGCGATGTATATGGGGAAGAAGTGCCAGTGAATGGAGAAATTTGAAGGGTAGGTACAGTTGGAGTAGGGAATGTTGAAGGACATGGGTTTCAAGTAAAGCTTCGAGATGTTGGGGAAGAGAAACATTACACTGGGGTATACCTAGAAATGTTTGGGTGTTTAAATCAGCGTTATATTTGAGTAGTCTTTGTTTTTTGGAGGCATCTTTATTTTGTGCATAAAGGAGTCTCTTGCGAACATTTGTTGAGGGCTTTGTAGAAGACGTTGGCATGTCCATCCTTATACAAATACGGGGATACACATATTAGTGAATATAGGAGATGGGAAACAGTAGCCTTGAGCAAAAAGATAAAGTACATAGCCCCCAAAACTAAGAATTTCATTACTGGTTATATTTTCAAAATAGTGCCTTTTGGCTTATAAAGTATATGTGTATTTTGATAAAGTGGATGCAGGTCTGACAAACCCTTTTATAATAGAGTTTATGTTTCTTTAACATTATGCACTAATGTCGTGCCATTGAAATTGTGTTGTTGAAATCAATCTTATTTCAACGAAGTATTTTTGTGGTGACCGATAACTATTTATCATTGATTTACCAAATAGATTTAAGGTAAGGAAACAACAAGCGTTTATAAAAGGCCTGTGTTTGTATTTCATTGCACAAAGCACACTTTAAAAGGATGCAAACATTTTATTTTGTTTAGAAGGAAGCAGAAAAATGCATATATACTCCATGTAAAGGTAAAAGATGGAGAATTATGCAAAGGTGGAAGCTGCAACATGTAACATAGGTGTATATACATAATTGAGAGAAGTAAAATGATGAATTGAAGAGAAGAAGAGGGCGGTAGGGTATGAACAAGGATCACTGGAGAGTATGAACAAGTCTTTTTCTTGGAAACACAAGAGTTCAATTGTAGCATCATCAAAATAAGTAACATTTTCCAGTAGGCATGTGTGGTCATGCATTTCAAATTTCAGCACATAACGATACTAACATTCTAGGAAGTCCCCACCACATTTTGTGTAGTGCCACATTCCATTTGAGTGGTTGAAAACTTTTTTCATGCATTGCATGCCATCAGATGAGAGAGGGCATGCAAGGAAGTAGAAATCTTGCATGTCAATAGAGGTGATGGTTCCACGAACAGAGAACCATGTTGATTTTCTGGTGGGATGCGAGTCTATGAGGTCGAAAATTGTACGTTGTGGGTGGCGCCACTTGGAAGACCCCGAGAATTTTCTACTTAATGATGGTGAAGAGGCCAAGAGGCCTCTTTGATCAAACCATGACTGGAGCTACTCAGTCTCTGGAATGTCAGGATCTAGCATGAGGCTGGTGGTCGAGATAGTTCCAACAGTTCTTCCATTAAATTCGGTTATGCATCCGTCTTTGATTGCAAGCATGGTCAAGTAACCAGAAGAGGCAAGTTCAACAAGTTTCTTGCCTACGATTTCAAAATGCTCCCCCCATAGGGTGGCATCAATACTATACCCAGAAATGTCTTCCAAGATGTGAGTTTTTATAGATGTTTCAGATCCATCTCTTTGATGAATGGTGGAAGTTCAAGAAGTGGACCTGACAATGCCAATGATGTCAACAATCAAGTTGAGGTTTGCAGATTTGATTTCATCTATGTATTTAAAATGGAAATGGTGGAAAGGAACTGTCAAAACATCATCAAGGTGTTAGAGCCTAGATTGACCTCAGGCTGAAGGGAAGCAATCCTAGGATAACCACAAACCAAGCTTAACCTGGTAGCTAGCCCTACCAGGTAGGAGAGGGCTCTCTCCTTGTCAATCTCAGTTGAGATGACTGAATTGAATATGGATTTTAGGCTAGGTATAGTAGCACTAGGTTTTTTGGTTTTGTTTGGGTCGAAACAACAAGAGAAAGGATGATCTGGATTATGGAATCAATGTCAGTTTCTGTCGGCAAACCTGGGGAAAATTAAGTGCCATGTTTAGCCAAGTGAAGATTGTAAATGTGAGAAGTATGAGGGAGAAATCCCACTGCCCTACAGGCATCAGACAAAGGATGAATCTGCAACAACAACTTTAGATGAAAGAGAATCACGAGGTTGCTCAACAGAGCATCTAGCCAAGGATGAATTCTACTAAGACAACCATTACAACTAACAGCAAAATCATCACGAAAGGAGCATCATTACGGATGAATTCCTAACATATCACTTAGATAATACTGTAACAAGGCAGAAAAAACATAATGTGTAAATGAATTACAGGAAAAACATACTAAACATCAGCACCGTGATGAATCCCAGGCCCAAAGGGAAAAAACTACTTTATTATGATATTCAATAAAACTTTACATAGTCCAAATGCTTCTTCCTGTTGCAAAAATTGAACCTCTACACTATCAAATTCATGAAATTTATACATTTAGCTCATCCTTGTATTAAGGGAATTGAGCTCAACCATCTTCTTCAAAATAGAATCAGTTACATTATACTTCGACCAAATTTCTGAAAATAGGTGTTGAAGATGAACTCGTATCTCCTAAACCATAGCACCTGTTACAAAACTGAAAGATTTTTTGTATATAAGGTCATGTTGGAGAAAAACCTCTCTCAAATTCTGGAAATTCATTTCCAGTTGCTCGGAATCTGTGCCACAAAATCATCTCTAAAACAGAAAATCATTAAAAACTTAAATCTGTCAAAATGAGCTGTAAAGATCTAGTCACATATTCAAATTCACGACACTTGTGAATAAAATGAAAGAGGTTTTTGTTATATGGCTTGTGTTTAACAAAAAACTCCTTGGGTTTTTCAAAATTACTTTCCATCTGTTGTAAAATGGCACCGCACTAAAATGACTAAAACAGTAAAAAATATGAAAAAATTTCTTTGTTTTAATGTAGGCTCCAAATATCACTGCATATCTCCCACATAGTAGCACCTGTGCATAAAATGAAGGAGATTTTTGTTATTTGGTATGTGATGGACAAAAACCTCTTTCACTTTTGAAAAATTCCTTACCATTATTTCAAAAACTGATCTTGTACTAAACTTGTCATTGTGTGCAGCAACTGACCTCAAAACATGCATAACCAAGAATCACTCATTCATTTCGATCATATCTTCTGATCCAGAAACCAGTTACGGGAGTGTGATATACCGTTGGAAATATTTTCCGAGCTTCTTCTGATGGAAATACTTAGGATATGATTTGAACTAAAGATCATGTGCAAAACATCTCTGAAAACCAGACATAGTAAGAGCCCATTTTGATCCCTGGTGACAGGCTACAAAGACTAGAACTAACACTAGGGAAGGTTCAACATTGGAAGTTGCATAGAGTGGGACTTCCCATTTTCTATTGAGATGGTTGTAATTTGTGTTTGTTGGTTTCACTGTGCCATTTGAAACCATGTAAATCTACCCAATTTGGACAAGGTCATGCAAGGAATCTACCAAATCACCGAAGGTAGAGAGATGGATTGCATCACTGGCATAATCAACAAGGTCAAGTCCAAAGACCTTTACAGAGGCTCAAGCATTGTTGTATGAGTGAACGACTATTTTTCCAAGGACCCTACCCTAGATCGACCATTGTTTATAGTAGGGTCTTAGCGCCATGAATGGAATGGCAACAGACATAGGAGAGGACAACTGAGTTGATGATGAAGGAGAAGCATGTGTCGAAGGAGCAGTATACGAGGCGGGGTCGTGTGATGTTGAAGAGCCTTGTTGGTATGTGGATAGTTGTAAAATTTGAAGGGTTGGGTCCCCAATCAAAGATGCATGATGTTCAAGAACTTCGAGTTCAATAACTGGGAGAGTCCTGAAAGAAGAAAAGAAAGAGAAGAGCAACACAGCATTAGTCGGAGTGACAGTGGCACAGAGAGGGAACGAACAGAAAAACATGATGGATATGGTGAAGAGTGAACATACACATTGTTTTGCAAAAAAATGCAAGTGAATTCTTTGAGAATGACAACTGACCCCAACTCGAGGGCACCATAGATGACATGGCCATTGTAAGCAGATGGAAGAAAAGTTCTGTGTTGAGGGGTACTGTCAAAGAGGTAAATTTAGTAGTGTCGGGACGTTGTCTTTGTGGAAGCAAGAAGGGCGAGTTCAACTATTTGGAGCGATGGTTGGATCCCTATAGAGCCAACCAACAACAAAGTGATGTCATTCGCTGTCAAGGTAACTTCCATGATGAGGAGCAAAGGAGGTGTCCTAAAAGGTGAAAGAGCGTGAAATGCTGTCAACATTGGAAAAGAAACGAAAATAATGGAGTGACCACAAATGAAAGAAGAACAATTCATAATCTAGATTTCTGCCAATGGTGAAAGGTAACAGAGAAGAAAGTTTGAAATGTCTAAGCATGGAAAGATGGCTCTCTATTTATGACATTTCAAAAACTCTATAGGCGGGTGTTTTTCACGTTGGGACAATGCAAGTATTATTTTAAGCTACATATGTAGTATGAAAACATTGATACTTACTATTTGAGTGTACAAGGTGATATGGTTAGCAGGTTTTCAATTCTCACCTACTTGTAAATGAAATTTCAGGACAGTTATCTGGTTGAAGGAAACAACAAGACGTGCAGTAACAAAAACAAGAGCAATAGCAAGAGTCCAGCAATAGTACAACAACAACAACAGAAACTGCAACTCGAAAAAGCAGCATAATAGTATGAGGAGAAGAGGCTATATAGAGCACACACCCATCTACCAACTATGCAAAGGGATCAATAAATGAGAGTCAGGACACGTCACAGAGATTGTGGGGCTACCAATAACAAAGACAATGAGAGAGATGCTCGTCCGAGCGAGAGTAAAGTGAGAATAAATGCACATAGTCAGGTCATTAATTAGATTATTGAATAGAAGAAGCCTCAATGCTAAGATATGTGGATAGGTTTGAAACCTTAATCAAAGGAAAATGTGACATATTGATTAAGTATATACGGGAGTTTCTGGGCTTTGAAACTTTGACATGAGAAGAATCCTTTTGGAAATCTTGGAAGCGAAAAGTCTGATCGAGCATATCAATGTGGTTCGTTTCAATAAACGCATATCATAAAGTGGCCAGGGCATAATACATATCAACTTTGTGCGAGCAAGGACAAATCGAAAATAAAAGAAGATAGTCGTTCCATAAATTAGATTAATGAATGGAATAGCCGCCGAGTCCAAGATGCGTGTATAGGTTTTAACTTGGAATCGTTAAACAATGAGACATATTGATTAAACATATATCGGATTTTTCACACATTGAAACCTTGACATCAGAATAAATATTTTGGAAATCTACGAAAGCAAAAGTTCGATTCATCCTATTAATGTGGTTCCGCATAAGGGTATAAAACATAAGATCTTCATACGAGGGAGAATTAAACGACAGTAAATGCACATAGTTGGTTAATAATGCTTAATTAATGAATAAAATAGATAGTGAAAGCAAGATACGTGCATAGACAGTGGATCTTATCGGAGCTCGTATTCCAAAAGTTGCGATAAGGGGTGGATGTGATTTTACATTTAAGTTTGATATGATAAAACAATCGGGTCTGCATAGTGGTGGTTGGATATCCATAACACAGTCCAGAGTTTCAGATTTTAGATATTTGGTTATTATTATATAGGACCAATGTTATATGTATTGGAAATTTCTAAAAGAATTCCTGCGATGTTATAACTCCGATATAACTCTAGCGGATTCGTTATTCCATTAAATTATTTTCGATTACTATATCGGGTCCAGAACCAAATCAGAAATCGAAGGATTAAGCCATATCGACGATTTAACATATGTGGAATTTCAAAAAATTTGATATGACAGTGGATGCGATATTCTGATTTCCCTGCGTGTAGTCGAAGGTCCATATCGGATATCGACAATCGACGAATTAGAGGGGTGACGACTTTCAAATTTTGTGATATTGCCAAGTTGCGATATAAAATTACCGATAATGTTAAATTGTCGAGGAAACGTCAAAACAAAATAACGAAGGATTTTCATTGTAAAACCAGACATGGCATGTCTTTTCTCTCTCTTCCAAATGGACGTGTGGCGCAATATGATTGGTTCTGATAAGGGATGTGTGGTGGACATAGATTGGTTCTGATAAAGCCACATGGCATATGACATTAGCATGGCGTGGCGGGACAATGGACACATGGTAGGAAGTTTCAACATTTTCCGGGCCCCAAGGGGGGCAATACAGGGTGACACGTGTCACCAATTACAAGGTGCCACATGGTAGTGAATGACATAATAGATCAGAGATCGATGTTCGGAGGTTGAGGCATGTTGTTACATCAAAGTAAAATATTTGATTGAAATCCTTCGATTAAGGGGCTCCGATATGGGGGTTGGACCACAATAAAAAAGAAGGAAAGACGTGAGGCTGAGAACCAAGGGTGATCGCATATCAGCGTTTTGTAACATGTGCCATTTCAAAATTTCTAATAGAGAGGCTCTGATATTGGGTTGGCATGCGGTTATTAAGACTCGAAGAACCTGGGGCTTAAAGCATTTAACAAAGGAAAATAGCGCCCATTGCAATATGTGATATTGTCAAAGCTACTAGTGTTAAAGTGGTGGGGAGGGCTGATTATAGGTTAACAAATAAATTCTCGGCAAAACTAGAGAAGGAAGAGGTCTTTTCTCTCTCCTTAGAGGGACATGTGGCAGATAAAGGTTGGTTCTGATCAAGGAAAAGTGTTGAAAAGCGATAAGCTACATGGCATAGGGTGAACTTTCTGCAAAACCATTAAAAGAAGGTTTAATTATTATAGCAGTGGCCCCATATGGAAGTGACAAGTGGCAAGGGTCGTGTGGTATGGAGAGAAATGAGGAAAGGGCCAAGCACCAAAGAGCTCATCCTATCGGAGATCGGCAATCAAAACTCACAAACATCACACCGTCGAAATGGTATATTCCTTGAAGGTCGATGAATCTGCTATAGTGTCGTGAGCAAGAACCTCACCATAAAAATCCCATCGGCTTAATTAAAGAGATGAAAACAAAATGCCTTCCCTCTCTCGGTTAAGATCTTTATATGGGATCCTCACACTAATTTGAAGGGTATTTTGGTGGTGTAAATCTCTGATGTCGTTGGTTTAGTTAATATAAATTTCTCCTTGCTCATTTCAATAAAAATTGAGTAAACATTTTTATTATGTATTGTTGTTTAATTTTTGTTAAAAATTGGCTAAACATTTTTATTATGTAATGTTATTTAATTTTTGTTAATAAGAGTTAAGTGGATTGTTAAATGTTATTGTTTTCTTTATTTATATTAAGATTTTATGAAAAAATATATTTAAATAATATTAAAAAAATATATATCATATACAAAGTTTATAAGTATAAAAAAAAATAGTTTCAAGTATAAAAAAAAATAGTTTAAATTTTTTTAGAATTTTGAGTCAGATTATAATTCACAGTTTTCATCATTTTGTGACCGACGTTTCAAATGTATATCAAGATTTATCTTCAAAATTGTTTGTTGAGTGGAGAGTTGCAAGGAGAAGTTATTTATACCTGTTGAGGAGAGGGAAGAACCTTAAAATTAGGTATATATAAGTTCTCCTTGTAGCTCTCCACTCAATAAACAATCCTGAAGATGAATCTTGATACAAATTTGAAATGTCAATGATAAATAATGTAAACTTTGGATTATAATCTGACTCAAAATTCTAACAATTCCAACCATAAAGATCTACACACTAGTTCAAAATCTATATATGAATATGTGTATACAATTTAGTGTTTCTTTTTAAGGAAATTTAACACAAATTTAAAATAAATTTTACATAAATTTCATATATGATAATAGTTCCAACATAATTTAAGTTCAGTGCATGTAAGTGGAATGATGTTCCAGAGGTATTACCCAACTCAAAATCAATCCAGGTAGCCGAAAATTCGATTATGGTTTTGAAATTGTTAGTTTGAACCTTCTAGAGCTATGTAAAGAAACTTTGAACATGCAATTCTTAAGAGCCTATATTAATCAAGGTTTCATCAAATTCGTCCCAAAAGGCGGTGACCCCTTTAGCTAATTACCTATTGGTGATCGGTCACCCTTTTGAGTACTTCATACAAGATCTTAACCAAATCCTTCACCTTGTAGTTAAATTGCATCTTTCTTACATGTGTGTGGCCAAAACAAACATGTTTCATATTGGGGCACTTAATATCTAAACACACTTCATTTTGGATAATTTCATGATTTTCATCTAGAAAGGAATGGAAATGATTGGATTAAATGGTTTTTTATATATGGGATGCTTAACGCCCTAGATTTTGGCCCCTTTTTCCTATAGATAATAAAAGCATTATGTATTGTAGCATTACTTGTCTTTCAATCAATAAGCACACTTTGAGGAAGTATGCATGCATTGGTCCATCCAATAATGTTACCCACTCGCCCCAACCTTGTACATCTTGTAAACATAAGTGTTTGACTTCTTTATGAACTAGAAGGTAAGCCTACGATTGATTAAAGCCTAAAGGGATTCCTCTCCCATAGCCAAACTCAGGCTAGTTAGTCAATGGGTATTTCGTTGACAAATCTTTCTTGACTATCCTTGAGATATAACCTTCCTGAGACTTAATATGGAATGTCTAGATGTATTTTATTTATTCTTCGAATGCATTTTTTAGTGGAAAAATCATCATATTATAAGAAAAGCCAACGGCTAGCCAACTAAAGTTGGGCCTAGATTTCCCAATAGGTATTTAAGTCTTAGATTTTTTGTTTTCCTCACATGCCTCACTTAAAGAGCATTTAGCCCCAAGATGGTTGGCCAACCAAACTAGGCTTAGATCACCCAAAGAGGTATTTAAAATCATAGGTTTTTTGTTTTCCTTACATGCCTCATCTAAAGAGCTTTGGGAGTGTTTATGTAGTGGATGGAAATGAATTACCAAACCCTTGGGTATGGCATCCAAATTATGAATTTGCATCAAGATCATAGTGGCCACACATGTTTACTATTCCTCCTATTGGGACCCCTCATGGCTAGCTTACCATCACTTGGGAAAATACCTTTGGAAATTCAACTGGGCCAATGTTGGCCTTCATAGATTCAATTGGGAATTGTGTTTTACATGGTGGGATTAAGGAGACCCAAGCGCTATCAAAACAAGAACTCAAGTGTGAACCCTTTTTCCCAAATGGTTTGTGTGGGTCCTCTCAAGAAATGGAGCATTGAAGGTGCCATTGTGACACATAATTAGTCAAGGGCTCCTATTAGGAAAGTAAGGTTGGAAGGGGATATCGTTCTATATCCTAGTGATCAACTCAACTAGGGTTAAAGTTATTAGGAATTTTATGCTTCAAAACATATGGAAATCAAGGGAGGCAGACAAACCCTTCCACATTGGGAGGGATACTGATTCCCACAAAACATGCGTATCATTAAATGGCTATAACCTTTGACAACCCCATTTTATATTATTTGAAGGCAAATCCATAACCCAAACAATTTAGTTTTTGGCTCAAAAGATTTTTTAAGGGGTCTTTAGTTGGCCAATTACATTTTTAATGTTCACTCTCATTCCTTTATACCTTTTCTATTGATGAATATGTAATTTTAGGTGGCGAATGATAACAAGTTTATGGTGTAAAGACTGTTGGTATTGTGTTGAGAATGCAACAAGATGATGGAGCTTAGTGAAAAGAAGTCGCCTTCACTAAGTGGGCCTGCAGGCTATTTTTGGCGCAAAGTCTATTTTTAGACATATGGATCATGGTCTATGAGTTGCAGGATGCTATTTTTGGATGATTGGTCATGTTGGTAAAAATAGATGGACTTCTATTTTTAGACATATGGGCGGAGTCTATTTTTAGACTACCAGGCTAAAAATAGAACAATCGAATATTATTAGCTCTTAATAATATTTGGACTATAAACATTATCTTATCCTCTTGGAGCACTTCAGTTCGAGCTACGGATGTGGCACATGCAACTGTTAGAAGGAAATATGATTTTCTTATGGGTCAGTTGAGCTATTGCATGATGGACTTCAGTTAGAACTCAAGTGATTGAGTTTGGTGGAGTTGATTGAGGAGTTGATGGAGTTGTGTTCAGTTTGACTTAGTTGAGCTAGTTGTATTTAGTCTAACTGCATAATACACTAAGTGATGAGTGATGTGAATTAATTATTAATTAATTCACTAATTATTAACTCATAAAGCAACTAAAGAATACATCAGTTAACTCAGTGCATGGACAGTTCAGTGGAGACAAGTGTTAGAGGTGGGTGAAAGAGTGAGACTGCTGTTAGTTGTGCATGAGATTTGCACAATCAATGGATTGAGTATTGCCAATGAGGATTGCGTGGTTCAACCAAGGGAAATATGAGTTTGGATCAGTCATTCTCATCCATTCTCATGCAGGATTGCGCAGTGGAGGCAGGCAAGCAGCGGAGGAGATTTGAACCTGTGATTGATTTAGATCTGAGCTAGTTTGTGTGTAACAGGTGGAGATAGTGCTGAGTACCTGTGAGGAGTATTTTACTATGTATTGTTACATGTTCTCAATCAATATAATATACAGATAGTTGGGGGTTTTCAGCTGTATGCTTTCCCCGTGATATACTGTGTTGATATGTGTGATTGATGCTTCAATGTGCGCATGCGATTGTTTCTGAATACTGCAAAATTGATGATCAACGTAGAGGAGGTTATGTATTATGCATGCATTCCGCAATAGTGTATAATCAGGATAATCTCTGTGAATAAGTGTCATATTATTCAAAATTTCTACATGGTATCAGAGCAGAGTTGATCATCGGATCTATTATTCAGAAAGTGTTTACATTTTATTTCTTCAGGCAGAGTCTGTAATCGGGCCAGGTAGCCTCTGAATTCATCCTTCCTTTGGAAGGTGAGATATCCAGTAAAAGCCCATACAATCAATCTCTGTACGAGAAATACTTTGTTCTCACGAATTTTAGAGCATAAGCGGTTGAGCTTTGAGCTGGTGGAATTCGAATTTGCAGCAGTGTTTTCTTGGTGTCAAAGTTGAAATGTCTTTCAACGGATTGCGATTGGAGTATGCTCTTGAAGGCAGCTCGAATTATATTGCATGGAAATACAGGATGGAGGCGATGTTAGATGACAATGGGTTGAAGGATTTCATAGAGGCTAAGGTCCCAAAACCTACAGATGCTGCTCACGTTGAGGTTTGGCAAAAGAAGACAGAAAAGTGTCGAAGGATTCTATTGGAGGGCGTGAAGGATCACATTGTATCCAGCCTGCATGGAAAGACTTCTCCATACTTGATGTGGAAAGCGTTGACAGATCTATTCCAAAGAAAGAGCGACCAGAGGAAGTTGGCGCTCAAGGATAAACTCAGAAACATTAAGTGTGAGAATGGAGACAGTATGCCCAAGTATCTCACGAAGTTCACTCAATGCCGGGATGAGCTGGGAAGTGTGGGGGTGACTGTCGATGATGAGGACTTGGTGAGCTTGGCTCTCCTTGGTCTTATGAAGAGTTGGCATTCCTATCAGGACTCTGTCAATGGTTGGGAGAAATTTCCAGGATGGGAGAGACTTTGGTCAGATCTTGTGCAAGAGGAGATCAGGCGGAATACCAGGGACGGATCTTCATCAAAGGCATCTGATGAAGAAAATTGCGCTTTGGCTGCCAAAGCAAAGAAGGGGAAGGAGAAGGGTTCTCTTTCCGAATCCAGTTCTTCCAATGATGGGAAGAAGGTTGACAAATCGAAAGTGCGATGCTTTCATTGTCATGAGGTGGGCCATTATGCTGCAAATTGTCCACGACGGAAATCCAAGAAGGGATCCAGGGAAAGATCTGAAGGTGAGGCACTTGCTTCACAGTTTGAGTTGGATTTCACACTCTTTGCATGCATGGTTTCATCCATGGTGGGAAGTGGTTGGTTTCTTGACAGTGGAGCTTCTTTCCACATGACCGGTGACAAGAGTTTGTTTAGTACTTTGGAGGAGAAAGATCTCCAGATACTCATAGCGATGGGTAATGATGAGAAGTATAGTGTCTCAGGTGTAGGCACGGTTATTTTTCAGAGGGAGCATGGAGCTCACCTTACCTTGACCGATGTCAAGTATGTACCAGGACTGAAGAGAAACTTGGTGTCGATCGCGATGCTGGAAGACAGAGGCTATGATGTAGTCTTCAGTAAGGGAAAGGTTTTCCTTGGACACATCATCACTAGACAGGTGAAGCAGATTGGTTCACGGGTCAAGAACCTGTATGCTATTGAGGTTCAAGATGCATGCAAAGCCTTGAGTAGCGAGGCAATTGATGGAGACTTGGTGGTTGAGAGGGAGCGTATATTACCTCTCAACATGCAGAGCCAGAAGAAGTCTCAGACGATTGTGGAGGAGCCACGATTGGTGTAGCAGATTCAAGAGGTTATGGAGCAGCCACAATAAGGGAAGCTGAGAGGAGATCGAGTAGAGACTTCTACTCATGCAGAGACCTCCAGTAGGGGGAAACTTCGAGCCAGGTGGGCTAAGGGATCACATGCAGCCATACCTCCAAGTGGGAGGTGGGGTGATATAGAGTGATCGTCCCAAGGAGGAGGGGCAGGATCCTTGAGGTACCCAACCTCTTGGATGAGACCTTGCTACGGGAGCCCCGATGTGGAGTAGCAGGAACTGACTGATTGGGTAGAGACAGATGCGGATGGAGCAGCAGAGAGAGTGATAGTGTAGGGAATCCCAGGACAGCGCATAGCTAGCAGGCTGTAGCAATGCGAGAGGCACAAGTGTTTTGCACAGTGCTAGGTGGCATAGAGAGGTGTGCAATGGTGCGAGATGCATGGAGATGTTGCAGTAGCGCAGATGTCAGAGAGGGAGCAATTTTCAGTAGCAGGTAGAGCTTCAGCATTAGAGTATGTTCCTAGCCCAACAGAGTGGTCAGTTGGGAGTGTTTTTTGTTCCAAGTGTTGCTGGAGCAAGTGGACCGGGCAAATGTGTTGCATGCAGAACATTCCAGATTTGCAGGATAGGGGTTGCAGATAATCTCCATATCTTGTTGAGAGGGAGTGTTGAAAATGCAACAAGATGATGGAGCTTAGTGAAAAGAAGTCGCCTTCACTAAGTGGGCCCGCAGGCTATTTTTGGCGCAAAGTCTATTTTTAGACATATGGATCATGGTCTATGAGTTGGAGGATGCCAATTGTGGATGATTGGTCATGTTGGTAAAAATAGATGGACTTCTATTTTTAGACATATGGGCGGAGTCTATTTTTAGACTGCCAGGCTAAAAATAGAACAGTTGAATATTATTAGCTCTTAATAATATTTGGACTATAAACATTATCTTATCCTCTTGGAGCACTTCAGTTCAAGCTACGGATGTGGCACATGCAACTGTCAGAATGAAATACGCTTTTCTTATGGGTCAGTTGAGCTATTGCATGATGGACTTCAGTTAGAACTCAAGTGATTGAGTTTGGTGGATTTGATTAAGGAGTTGATGGAGTTGTGTTCAGTTTGACTTAGTTGAACTAGTTGTATTTAGTCTAACTACATAATACACTAAGTGATGAGTGATGTGAATTAATTATTAATTAATTCACTAATTATTAACTCATAAAGCAACTAAAGAATACATCAGTTAACTCAGTGCATGGACAGTTCAGTGGAGACAAGTGTTAGAGGTGGGTGAAAGAGTGAAACTGCTGTCAGTTGTGCATGAGATTTGCACAATCAATGGATTGAGTATTTCCAATGAGGATTGCATGGTTCAGCCAAGGGAAATATGAGTTTGGATCAGCCATTCTCATCCATTCTCATGCAGGATTGTGCAGTGGAGGCAGGCAAGTAGTGGAGGAGATTTGAACCTGTGATTGATTTAGATCTGAGCTAGTTTGTGTGTAACAGGTGGAGATAGTACTGAGTACTTGTGAGGAGTATTGTACTATGTATTGTTACATGTTCTCAATCAATATAATATACAGATAGTTTGGGGTTTTCAGCTGTATGCTTTCCCCATGATATATTGTGTTGATATGTGTGATTGATGCTTCAATGTGCACATATGATTGTTTCTGAATACTGCAAAATTGATGATCAACGTAGAGGAGGTTATGTATTATGCATGCATTCCACAATAGTGTATAATCAGGATAATCTCTGTGAATAAGTGTCATATTATTCAAAATTTCTACATATTGATTCATATGAGTTTATTCTCAATCTAGACTTACAAGGTCCAATCCCTTGGTGGATAAATTGAAGAGGGGACATACCATTGGCTTCATAATACACAAGTTAAAACTAAAAAATAAATGGATCTATGTACCACTAATTCTAGAGGGTTAAGTAAACAACCAATGGAGAGTTAAAAAAAAGTAGTAGGCTTGTCTCTTTAGGCTATTAATCTTATGGAAGTTTACCCTAGAAAATAAAACCTAAGGAAACAATGTTTATCTAGTTTATGATAGTAAATGGCTTATCAATTGAGAAAATACTATCATAGTTAGGAGTTCTAAACCTGTGTTGCCGACACCATGAGAATACTACGAAATTAAGGCATACATGTGTGGGTTTATTTGTTATATGTATTTACCCTTTAGCCACATCTACTTGATCATGAATGGAGTTTTATCTACTAGTCATACCTTTCCTACCTCAATTTCACGAAGAGAAACTATCCTACTGGATAAATTACCATGGGCTATAGAATTTTCCTTCAGTTCAATGTTTCTATAAATTTAATTTCTTTATTTTCTTTTGATAAAAACACGATGATGTGATATTTATCAAGCATGAGCCTACTCGCCCTTTTTCACAATATGGTGAGGCATTAATTTAAGCCGATTTATTCATGCACATTATAGTAAATTTGCACAAGGTTATGATGGACATGGACTAGATACAACAATTTTTAGATTATTGGGTGAATGCCCCACATAACATTAGTAGAGAGTTGTTGAGGCCTCCTAAACGTAATACAATCACAATAGATTAATCGTCATAAACTAAAGGAGTAATTAGAGAGTGGCTTGTAGTGTATTGAATGCTACCATATAATGTGAGAATTTTCCTACTTTGGCCCTTTTTAATTTTGAGGAGATCAACCTCCTAATACTAGCAATGGATGAGATGCACTCCTTGAGGCAATTCCCATGATTATTAGTTAGGGATCGATCATGAATCATCATTATGAGCCCGAACCTAATGTGAGTATTATGGTTAGTCATAAATTTTTGATACACCTATGTTTTATGCATTGTATATGAAAATTTTAACTTAAGCTAACACTTTTTAATTTTTATTTTTATTGTTTTATTCTTTTTTCCTTAAGATTATGAAAAATATGTATGTGGCCCACCTTTTCTATATTAAAATAAATAAACTAATATTAAATCAATGATACCCATAATCAAGTGATCAATGAAGATGCATGTCTGATTGTGCGAGAGTCAGTTGGTACTCCATCCATGACCATGTTTCGATGCCAATCACACCTCCACCATGTTCACAACACCATGAGTTTTAATGAGAAAGTATATGCTTGCATTGATCTTCTGACTCTAACAAAGTCCTATACTCCACATAATGGCTCTTGTACCAATGGAATCAATGCTTAGAACTAGCAAAAACCATCATGGAAGCATGCAAGCTTTATGGTGTACTTGTTTCTCTCCAAGGAATATTGTTATCTAGGTTAGTTCTACGGTCACTCCTTTATTTCTATTGCTTCTCACTTTGTTGGTTCATCCCTTCCAATGTTTCTGCTTTGTCCTTTACTATAGGCCCCTTTGTACTGCAATGGTTCCTCACTTTGGGCATGAAGGTCGACCACCACTATGTCACACCCATGCCAAATTTGTTGCCCAAGATGTTATTTTTTCATTTCACTGAGAAGTTTATCTAGACTATGTAAAGCACATAAGGTTATAGGAGCATGATGTTTAAAAGAGAGATCTCTACTCCAATAAATGGACATTAAATCTTAGATGCAGAATTTCATCTTGGATGTGGGTTCAAGTCACAGCTTTAACACAAAGTTTTTTCGAAACATTGGAATTATACTAGCATACAAAGCCATTTGTATTGCATGCACTCTTAGGTTAGAAGGTATAATGTCTATAGATTCAAGCTCATCTGGACAAATTAGAAAAGCAAGGTAAACTCCTCAATCTTTATTCATGGTTAGCAAAGAAGCACAATGGTGTTCTAGCTTTAGTAGCAACAATTGGCTCGCAAGAGCACCCCATTGACCTCTGAGAAAATGACTCAATCAAACTAACTCCTCCATATTCCCACTTTCTATGTTTTATCACTTGGCTCTTCAGGCCTGAAGAGTCACTTTTTGTTATAAATTAATTAGGGAAACAATGAAATACACAAAATATTGTAGAAACACAAATACAGAAATGCATAGAACAAGAGAGACACAGATATACGTGGTTCACCCAATTTGGACTACGCCCATGGAGAAACAACCAGTCATTCCTTTTATATTATCCAAAAAAATGAAGAGATAAACCTACAACAGTTTTGTTTTAATTTCCTTTTCGTTCTCACACAATCTGCTCTCTCTTTCTCGCTCAAAATAATAATAATACACAATTGCAATACAATTCCCTCATATAAACTAAGGGTTTCCTTTTAAGGAAAAAATCCTTAAATTAGCATAACTTCTACTGTCAGATCATCTACCTAATGAAAGACCTTGATTGAATACGAAATTACAATATTTTATAAGGAAAATTTTCATATATTTTTAGCTTCGAGGGCACTGCCCCGGAACCCCTGCCAAGTGGGGCTCCAAACATGCAATCACCTCCCGCTGGACCCCCCAGGTAGTAATAATTGGGGGGAAATCCCCCCCACACCCCATCATTGGGGATTGGGATCCAAACGTGGATGAAACAATACCTCTGAATCACAAAGATAATCAAGCTCCACATCCAACAACTCCCCACTTGGAGACTGGTTATATCAACTCCATCATTGCTCCACTTGTTGGACAATGCTTCCACTTTGGACCTAGTTGTTTCTTATCTTCATTATCATTCTTTAAGGCCAATTGAAACTAAGCAACAAATCAATTTCTCCCTGGTTATAACCTTTTTCAATATATATGTAGGATTCTAGCTAGTGTGTATCTTTTCCAACTTCAATTGTCCTTCATGAAAAATTGACAGTGTGAAATGATACCTGATTTGTATATGTTTAGTCTTATAATGAAAGGTTGAATTCTTTATAAGATGAATGACACTCTGGATATCACTTTATAACCTACTTATCTCTTTCTTCTTTCCCAACTCATCCATAAACCTTTGTAACCAAATCATTTCTTTAGTAGCCTCTGTAGCAGCAACATGCTCTTCTTTTGTTGTTGAAAGTGCAACAATGTTTTGCAATGTTGAAATTCAATTGAAATTTGTTCCACCTATAGTAAACACATACCTTGTGGTGCTCCTCATGTTATCTCTGTCACATGCCATATCTGCATCAACATATCCCTGTAGAGCAATCTTTAAACCTCCAAAACATAATGCTTGATTTATGGTACCTCTCAAATACCTGAGAATCCACTTCACTGCCATCCAATGCTCTTTTCCTAGATTTTTCATATACCTTCTTACAACTCCCACTATATGTGAAATATCAGGTCTTGTGCAGACCATTACATACATTAAGATTCCAACAACTGATGTGTATGAAACTTTACACATGTAATCCATCTATTCTTGGGCTTTGGGACACATCTCCTTACTTAGTTTGAAATGACTAGCCAAAGGTGTACTAACTGGTTTTGCATTCTGCATATTAATTCTTTCCAATACCTTTTCTATGCACTCACTCTAAGACAATGTTAATTTGTGCTTTTTCCTATCTCTAGTTATTCTCATACCAAGGATTTGTTTTACAACACCCAAATCCTTCATTGCAAATGAATTTGGCAATTTTCCTTTGAGCACATTTGTTTTATGCACGTTAGACCCTACAAAAAGAATTCCATCTACATACAATAGAAATATAATATAGATGCCATCATTTCTCCTTTTAAAATAAACATAATGGTCAGAGGGACATTTAGTATAACTTTGTTTAGACATAAACCTGCCAAATTTTAAATACCACTACCTTGGGGCCCGTTTTAAGTCATGAAAGCTCTTCTTCAATTTGCACACTAATTTATCCTTCCTTTTGACCTCATACCCTTGTGGTTGTCGCATATATAGTTCTTCCTCCAAATCCCCATGGAGAAAGGCTGTATTTACATCTAACTGCTTAAGGTGCAAATATTTTTTTGCCACTAGACTTAAAATAGTTCTGATTGAGGTCATTTTAACAACAGGAGAAAAAAATTCATCAAATTCTATACCTTCCTTTTGTGCAAATCCCTTCACCACAAGTCTAGCCTTATACCTTTTTTTACCTATTTCTTCTTCCTTCAACCTGTAAACCCATTTATTTAGCAATGTTGTTTTACGAGTAGGCAACATGACTAAGTCCCAAGTCTAGTTTTGCATCAAGGAGTCCATCTCTTCTTCCATGGATTGCTCCCACCTCTTCCTGGTTTCTACCTGTATTTTTTCTTCATATATTTCTAGTTCACTAGAATCAGTCAACAATACATAATATAATGAAGGAGAGTATCATTCAGGGGGTCTACTTATCCTAGTAGATCTTCTAACACCAGTTTCAGGTGTTTGAGGTGCATGTTGTTGTTGTTGTGGTTGCTAATCATTCTGGTTTTCAAGCACCTTTACTTTTTATGTGATCTCATCAAGCACTGTATATTCTTTATTTTCATTTTCCTATTTCTTTCCCTGCATCTGATCCTTATACAAGACCTTTTCATTGAATATGACATCTCTGCTCCTAATGATTTTGTGATTTTCATAATCATATAAGTGATAACCAAAATAATTTACACCATATCCAATAAAGGTACAGTTATTTTATTTTGCCTCAAGCTTTGTTCTATTTTCTTTATTGATTGGACAAATGCTTCATAACCGAAAGTCTTAAAAAATGAGTAGTTTACCTTTTTACATGTCCATGCCTCCTCTGGAATACCACCATCCAAGTAACTTGAAGGCCCTCTGTTTATTAGATAAATAGCAGTAACTAAAATATCTTCCCAAAATTGTAAGGGCAATATAATATATTGCATGCAATCTCATGCACCTTGCATGCTCCATGATTGTCTTGTTCATCCTTTCTGACACACCATTTTCATGTGGTGTTCCTAGAATTTTCTTCTCTCTGTGAATTCCATGCTCTGAACAGTAGGTATAAAACTCTTTGCTGCAATATTCACCTCCATTGTCTGATTTGAGACACTTCAACTTCTTTCCTGTCTCATTCTCAACCAATTCTTTCCATTTCTTGAAAGTATTAAGTACATCATATTTATTTTGAATACAATAAATCTAGGTTTTCCTAGTTGCATCATCAATAAAAGTAACATAATAGCGAGAGCCACTAAGAGATGATACCTGAGAAGGTCCCCATACATCTGTATGCACAATCTCTAATTCACTTTTCTTTTACTTCCCAACTATGATAAATATGTCTCTCTTTTGTTTTCCATAAACACAATTTTCACAGAAATCCAAATCAACATGCTTCAGACCTAGCAACAAATTGCTTGAGTGAACCTACATCCCTTTCTCACTCATGTGCCCGAACCTATGATGCAAGAGTGTTTTATCTACTCCTGTGGAGGTTAAATAATTAAAAAAAATTAGAAATACTATTGCATAAATACAATGTACCAACCTTTTTTCCTTTTGCTATTGCTAGGGCTCCTTTAGTGACCTTCCAGGTTTTGTCTGTAAATGTAGTTACACAACCTTCACCTCCCAATTGCCATGTTGAAATTAGATTTTTCTTCGGATATGGAACATTCCTTACCCCCTTTAATAGCCATTGGTTTCCATTTTTTTGCTTTATAAAAACCTTACCCCTTCCAACAATTTTACGAGGTTTATCATTACCCAGATGAACCTGTCTAAAATCTCCTTGAACATAGTCATGAAAATGTTTCCTACCAGGTGTGGCATGGAATGAAACCCCTAAATCTACCACCCAGGCATCAATAATATTCTCTATTGAAATAATCAAAGAATCCCGCAACACATCACCTGTCACATTTTCTTTATGATTGTTCTCTTGTTGTCCATCTCCTTCTTTTCCCTTATGAGATTTGCAGTCTTTCTTCATGTGTCCTTTCTTCCCACATTTATAGTACACTATCCTTGATCTAGATTTGGATATGTCTTTTCTTGACTTACTATGATTTCTTGGGCTCATTCATATTTCCATTTTTATTTCCCTAGTCTCTGCAATCAAAGAATTGCCTGGTGTCTCACAGGAATTTTGCTGTCACATTTCCTCTCTACGAATGGAACCAACAACATCATCAAACTTTAAAGTACTAGATCCAGAGACAAAGTTACTAATGGCCATAACTAAACCATTCCAAAATTCTGGTAATGAACACAGAAACAATAGAGGCCTAACTTCATCATCAAAATTTACCCCTACAGAACTTAATTAACTGGTAAATGTATTAAACTCATTTAAATGATCAGCAACAAATATAGCTTCTGACATCTTCATATTAAACAAACGCTTCATATAAATACCTTATTAGAGGCTAATGGTTTTTCTTATAGTTTCACCAAGGCCCTCATTATACCTTCCATTGTTGTTTCCTTCAAAATATTGACGGCTACCGACGCTACCAAGCACAACCGTATTGTTCCTAATGCTTTTCTGTCAAGAATATCCCATTCTTTGTCCAACATACTCATCAACTTATTTGTCTTTCCGCTCAATGGTAGGTATCGATATTTTTTATACATATTATATTCCATATCCATCTTCCACAACTTGTAGTTTTGGCCATTAAAATTCTCAACCCTAAACCTACAATATTCGTCCATTGCTCCCACTCGAACCAGAAACCCTTCTCTCCTGCTAGTTTATTATCCAAATAAACCTTCAGCTCTAATACTGGTTGTTATAATTTAATTAATGAAGCAATGAAATATAAAAAATATCGTGGAAACACAAATATAGAAATGCATAGAACAAGAGAGACACAGATATACGTGGTTCACCCAATTTGGGCTATGTCCATAGAGAAAAAACCAGTCCTTCCTTTTATATTATCTAGAAAAATGAGGAGATACAACCTACAAAAGATCCAATGTAATTTCCTCTTCACTCTCACACAATCTCCTCTCTCTTTCTCACTCAGAATAATAATACACAACCGCAATACAATTCCCTCATATAAACCAAGGGTTGCCTTCTAGGGAAAAACCCTAAATTAACATAACTTCTACCATCAGATCATCCGCCTAATGAATGGCCAAGATTGACTACGAAATTACAATATTTTACAACGATATTTTTCATATATTTTTAGCTTCGGGGCACTCCGAACATGTAGCTTCCCCCCCAAGCAACAATAGTGGGAGGGAAATACCCCCCCATCAGGGATTGGGATCCAAACGCGGCTGAAACAAGACCTCTAAATCAGGAAGATAATCAGGCTCCACATCCAACACTTTTTGGTTCACGCAGATTAGAAAGTACAATGATTTGCAACCTCGAGATTGTAGTTGCATAGAAAAACAACAAGTTATTCTCTTCTCTCCCTTTCTCTTCTCCTCTCTCATGAGCTTCTCCTCTCTTCTTCTCTTATTTTCTTATTGTTTCCCAAAAAAAACTAATCATGAAAACCAAGAGTCAAAAAGGGTGAATTGTTTCCCTTTCTCCACAAAATAAGGGAAACCGAAAATAACTATATTTACAATAGAAAATATCTTTTCCAACTTATTCTAAAATCAAAATTCACTCCCTAATGTAAATATTTATAATTTCTTACATAACATTTAAAATTCCTCCCAACATTACCATGTGACCATTCTATCACATTGTTATGCTCTTGTCCAGACTCTCACATCTTGTGCTTTGTCTATGCACCTGCATCAACAATGCTCTAGAAACATCCCTTTATGCTTCTCTTGTACATGATCCATCTAGTGAGACAATTCTCTTTTAGCTTCATTTTGTTTTGAGAGGGCCTTACCCATGAGAGTTTTCATATGCCAATAGAGCTCTACTGACCATGTGTATAAATTATGCCTCCCTTGGGTATGTCTTGGATCAAGTAGCCAATCATCTACAGATTGAATTATTTTAGAATCAAAGTGCTCCTCCCTTTCAACCATAGCTTCCAAAGAGGCTTAGTGAATTTCCAACTATATACAATTTGATTTTCTGTCATGAAATCGTTGAGCAGCTTCTTGGGCTCTCTGGTAAGCACGAGAATTTCCTTCTCTCTGAGAGGAGGAGCCACATTGACACCTTTCCCAATGGTATGGCATTACAAAACGAGTCAAAGAAATAAGGGGCATCGACATGGAAGGAAAAAGGAAATGATGATTACAGGGAGGTGGACCAAAACTTGAGCGTAAAGAGGTGGAAGGTCAAAAATAAGACTCGAAATGAACACAAAGTGTGTTCACAAAGGACAAACAACTAGTGAGAATCCACATTGTAACCCTAGAGTGGATACGACTAAAGGGGACCAAAAGGAACAGGGTAAGGCATAACAAGTCAAAAGAAAACAATTGTCCCAAGACTAATAGGAGCCAATGCACCATACAAACTTAAAAGAGATATTAAATGAAAGTTGGGATGCAACAATAGGGTGAATTACCTTAGACCATGCGTACTGTTTGGGGAGATGGAGATGGCTCGCGACCCATAGGCTTGCATGTGATGCTCTGTAAACTGTCACCACAAGGCTTCTACCTGCCCTCCCCTATAGAAGCCTTCAAATTTTAGGCTCACTAACCCATCTTTACAAGTGAACGGGATCAATTTGCCAACTTTGAATTTTCCGAAGTGATTCTAAGGGGTGATTCAAGGGGGAGGTCAAGTCAGGAGGATCTAGACCTTCACTTGCGATAAGAAGGGAATAGTAACAAAACTTAGCAATACAAGTGTTAGGTTAGTTAGATGCCTTTCCGATGACAGCGAAATGAACAAATTTCCTTGTGAACCAGACATGTTTCCTTGCTTAAACACTTCTCGAGTTTCCCATAATGTTGTCATATCAGGGATTAAATGCTTGATGTTATGGTTGTTCGACATCTTTGATGAATCATGCATTGAGCATGTATGAGGTGGGATTGGCACGCTTCCCCTTACTGAGGCTCGGGTTGACGACAGAGGTATGCTCCTCACCTTGACTTGCATTACTCCCCTGACATCACATTATATCACCGAGGGTGAAGAAAAAAATAAATAATATAAAAAAAAATACATAAAAAATAAATTTTAATTTTATTATATGTTAATGTAATTTATTTTTATAAATACTTTAATTTATAAATAAAATATATAATAATAATAATTTAATTTTAAATGTATGATTAAATTAAAAATTTAATTAGTAAAATTAAAATATCTATATATATAGTATATATTAAAAAATAAATATAAAACTAAATTATAACAATATAATAAAACAAATAAAACTCCGTAATAAATATATATTTTAAAATTAGCCCAAACATCAAACTTTTAAAATATTTAAAAATTTTAATACCAAATATTCAACTATACATCACTTCCGTTTAACTCATATAGCCGTCAAAGTTCTATCACAAAGTTTAATATAACTCTGGAAGTTCTTTTCTTGAAGCTCATTAGATGAACATCGATAAAATCCACCTTAAATTTTGGACCCTTTAAAGGTAATTATTGGTTTAATTATCACTTTGGGACTTGGAGTTTCATGGCGCTTTCTTCCTAATCGTAAAACCTAAGAATTGTTCAAAATATTTTATGGATTTGTGTAAATCAAAATCATTTTATGTAGATTTTTTACAAAACCTTTTAGAACTTTAAAACTTTTATGTGAAGCATGATTGTTTAAATTCTAAGATGCCCATTTACAACTTAGTGGCTTGGAAAGTCTACATAGTGAAAATATGATGCTATTTAAAATGTGAACTTAAAGTCTTAGGAGTGGAAGTATGGTGTCCTTTAAAATGTGAAATTTTTATGATTAATTTTGAAAGTAATTTAGAACTTTAAAACTTTTATGTGAAGCATGATTGTTTAAATTCTAAGATGCCCATTTACAACTTAGTGGCTTGGAAAGTCTACATAGTGAAAATATGATGCTATTTAAAATGTGAACTTAAAGTCTTAGGAGTGGAAGTATGGTGTCCTTTAAAATGTGAAATTTTTATGATTAATTTTGAAAGTAATTTGTTTGTTGGTTTATTAGTTTATTTGGTATTTTTCGGATTAGTTTTTAATTAAAAAATTATAATTTAAAGTATCTAAGTTATCAAAAATCAGTTATTTAGAAATTGTATTTGTCTGGGTTTATTTTAATTCATAATATAGATGAATTTTGTATATTTAAGGAATGTCTTAACATGACATCCTAATATAAACTATTTTACATTTGTCATGAAAAATATATTTATATTCTATATAAGGAATACAAATGTTTCAGTCCTCGAGAGACTTTTTAGACTCAACAAGGCTCGAAGCCATTATAACAATGGCTCATCATGTCACTTGCAAAAATCGAATCTAAATGAAGAAGATAATAATCATTCTTCCTAACTACCCAATATAAACCCAATTACCAATAAATTTCATGATATAATATATCATTGAAATAATTAAAAATAATATCATAACTTTTAAAACAAAAATTCTATCAATATTACATCTTTTTTAATAATTCACTCTTTTTTAATAATAAACTTGAAATTAACCTTTCATGTTAGTGTATTATTAAATTAAAGAATGTTCATTTGGAATATTTTTTTTAAGGTCTAAAATAAAAGTATAAATATAATGTGTTAATTGGATTTAATTTGAAAGGTTTACCGAAAGAATTATTAGTCAACCTCAATCATGTTTTGTTTTCTTAAATCAATTGTTGATTGAATCTTTTTTACTCTATAAAAAAAATCACAAATATATTATTTATATCACAAACTATTAATTAGTGTAAACAGACAATTTTTTAAAACAAAAATTTTAAATGTTGAAGCCATATCTTATAATGAGTAATACAATTCAAATAAAGAGTGCATGACATTAAAATTTCAAAATTTGTAAACAGTCTATTTATAGTTTGCATTGTTCTTTACAAAACTAAAAATCATGCATCTATAATTCTAATATAATGGCCTTGACAATATATAAACTCTTCAACATTTTAATGACAAGTATGCTCATTGTGAGCTTCTTGCTTGATGTTTGTTTTGGATTGTTTTAAAAATCCATCTCCCCATGAGTTTGTTAGACTATACCTTCCTCCTCGGACATTACATTGAAAACTCAGTTGAAATTTTCAGAGCACAAGTTATATAATGTGAGCTCCTCGCTAGTCTTAAGACCAACTGAAATTGCATGTTATGGTTTGGTGTAAGCCTCTCGATTTGTTTTCCTTGAATGGCCACCTTTTCTTCCAATTATACCAAACATAGATTCTAGTTGAGAGGACATTCTACTATTAAGGTGTGAGATTAGTACTAAAAAATCCTTAGATCAATGCACAACCCTTCTTAGTACTCAATGAATGATCACAATTCAGCATGGAGCATAAATATTAGGGTGGTGGTGTCCATCCATGATGAAAAAGTGCAAGTTCACTATTATACAAACATATTGAGATCCCCCATTCTACTAAGATAAACACAATCAAATATAATACCAAAATTCCCCAAGCTTAGCAAGATCACAAGAAAGAAGAGGGGGGATAAGAGCAAGACTGAATAAACATTATCCAACGTATTATTGATAAACATAGCCAACAAACCCTACATTAAAGGTAGATTCAAATTACTGCTTAATATATTAAGGCTAGATGAGGCCTTGAAACTAGACTCAATTAGTTCGTAATATAAAATAGACAACTTGAGAAAAAATGATAGATTTTGAAAAACCCCTCTTTATTGCAAGGATCCTTCTCATTTTCAATTGGGTCTAGTCTGTGGTGTTGTAGGATGGAGAATTATCCTCCCCACCTAAGTCCTCTTCTTGCAAGTGACGTACGCATCTCATAATGAGTGTATTGTTGTAATGACTTTGAGCCATGTTGTTGGCATAGCATTATGCCCTGAAGACTCTAAGATTTACCCTAGGTGCTATATTAGATCGATAGGATGTGCCTAAGAGGTTTTCCTGCTAATATGTTACTAGAAATTAAAAGAGCCATGTCATTGCGCTTAATTGCACTCCCCTAACTAGACTTGAAAGCATCAATATAAATAATGAGCCACCGCTTCTTTATTAATAAGGGC
The DNA here is from genome assembly GCA_031772625.1 of Pinus tabuliformis. Lineage (NCBI taxonomy): Eukaryota > Viridiplantae > Streptophyta > Pinopsida > Pinales > Pinaceae > Pinus > Pinus tabuliformis. The sequence continues at coordinate 752,343,106 of CM062807.1, read as the reverse complement.
TGCATTCCATTCCATTATATATATATATATATATATATATATATATATATATATATATATAACCACACAAATTCTCTCCATCAATTGGGGTTATCTCGGGTGCTTGGACGAAATGGTTGTCATCTTCCCACCCAGGTTCAAAAATCCCCCTATTGGCATGATGAGCTATAATGTCTTGATGCATATTATTGTAATAGCTTCATGCCTATATATATATATATATATATATATATATATATATATATATATATATATATATATATATATATATATATATATATATATATATATATATATATATACATATATATACATACTTCCTCATGAATGATAAATAAAATAAACCAATAATCTTAATTATAACCAACTTCAATGGATAAAAAAAAATCAAATCCATGAATTTTTTTTATATATAAAACTCATAACCACTTAAGCCCTTAAAATTAACACATAAATTAAATAAACATTAAAATATATACCCTATCAAACTAATTTCTAATTTATCATTAAATATTTACTCAAACCTAAAATAAAATGGTACCCAATTTTCCACCAATAATAAAAAAATTCTATAACTCTCATTCCCAAATTATTATACACAATATGATATGATATTTGAAATAAAATAAATTAACACATAAAATTAAATAAACATTAAAATATATACCCTATCAAACTAATTTCTGATTTACCATTAAATACTTACTCAAACCTAAAATAAAATCATACCCAATTTTCCACCAATGATAAACGATTCTTTGACTCTCATTCCCAAATTACGATTCTTTGACTCTCATTCCCAAATTATTATACACAATATGATATAATATTTTAAATAAAATAAATTAACAAATAAAATTAAATAATATATACCCTATCAAACTAATTTCTAATTTATAATTAAATACTTACTCAAACCTAAAATAAAATCATACCCAATTTTCCACCAATAATAAACGATTCTCTCACTCTCATTCCCAAATTATTATACATGATATGATATAATATTTTAAATAAAATAAATTAACACATAAAATTAAATAAACATTAAAATATATACCCTATCAAACTAATTTCTAATTTATCATTAAATACTTACTCAACCTAAAATAAAATCATACCCAATTATCCACCAATATTAAACCATTCTCTAACTTTCATTCCCTTATAGACAATATGATATGATATTTTAAATAATATAATTTTATTTTATTGAAAAAAATTCCAAATATATTTTGGAATTTTTTAATAAAAAGTTTTTACTCTTATATATATAAATAATAATTAAATTACTTACATTAAAAAAATTAAAAAAAAAAAATCTGATGGTCTTCCTAGTGTTTCTTAGGGGTATGATGATGCTCTTCATAGTGTTTCTTTTTATATATACTCTAATCATTTATTATAATGTTCTCCATAAAAATAAATAAAAATAAAAATAGTGTTTCTTATGGGTATGATGATGTTCTTCATAGTGTTTCGTATGCTATCTATTGACAATAAAATATAATCTTTACATTTGGGCCCTCCAGCCAAGGGAATAAGTCCTTTTCCATGATTAAAGGACCAAAAAGACCTCAAGGCGCACTTAGAAATATGCTACCGTCATATTCACATGACAATTAGAGAACAAGTCTTTCCTTATCACTAACTCACCCCTTCCCTTTAAGTAGACCTCCATCATATGATATAATAGAAAGGAGCAAGGAACAAAAAGAGACACCAACATAAGATAATACTATAATTGGCATAAAGACAAGGTCATCCGGTTCAAGATTCTTCTAGGCCTACCTAGAAGCTACACAAGGGTGTTATATTTGTATGATAGTTTCACATGGGCCTTAAATGGTAAGAGATCAATTTTTATTATTAAGTATAAATATTGGATTGGTAATTTTATTTTTATTATTAAATTTTTATTTTTTTTAATAAAGATTATAGATGTTTTGATTGGGAATATTAATTTTTTTTATTATGTGGTTTATAGATTTTGGAAATCAATGATTTTATATTCACAAAATATTTGTTTTAAGTAGATTCACTCCAAGGGATCACTTCATGTCAGTTCAACTATGGAGTTTGATCTTGAGAGTGTCAAGAGCATTGGACCCATAATTTCTTAATAGCAAAGGTGTTTTAACAACAAAGACTCGGCCAATTAAGCTAACCCTCAAAACTAAAATAATAATAATAATATGTATATGTATATATTTTTTAAGCAAAGTCTTTCGGTGGAAATCACATAAGAGAAATTTTTTGGCCGACGTGTTTTGAACCAACAAGTGTGGTTCATCATCAAGACCAAATGAAGAGGCAGACCATGGTAAAGGCTTAAATAGAGAGCAATGTAGAGACGTAATTTCAAGTAACGATTATATTCGAACAATAATATTTAAATTATGATATTAATTTATTAATATATTAAAAACAAATATTATTCAGTAACGATTATATTAAACGGCTATTTTTTGAAAAAAATATTTAAATAATGATATTAATTTATTAATTTATTAAAAATATTAATCTATTAAAAATTGAAAAAAAAAAAAAAAAAAAAAAAAAAAAAAAAAAAACAAGTCCACTGAAAAGACAAGAGAACAATAAAATAACAATAAAGAACAAACATTAATTAATGCATCATAATATGTAAAACGATTAATATATTATAATAATTATGGGGTCATAATGACTAAAACCTAAAAATGATAAGAAAATGTTCGGTGATTATTATAATATATTAACGATAAATGTATTATAATAATTAGTTTATAAGGGGGAGTGTGATAAACAAAAACTGAAAAAATGATAAATGAAAATGTTAACGATTATTATAATACATTAATGATTAATGTATTGTAATAATTAATGTATAAGAATTAGTGATTAATAATTAATTAATAAGTATTAGAAGGATATTTAGAGAAAAGGAAAAGGTAATGTAATAGAGTAAGGGTAACAATTCAAGGATATTACAAAGACTAAGGGCTAATCCAAAACCAGAATAAAGACATGATGGAAGTGAGTGTTGAAAGAGAACAAAAGGGGAGAAGCATATGAAAGGAAAGAAGAGGAGGAGAGAGCGGGGAGAAGAGAAGAAGACTTGAGTGGGAGCAAAGGGAGAAGTGATAAGGAGAAGGAGAATATAAAGGAGCAAAGTGAAAGAACACCAAACCAATCATAAGGCATGAGGATCAACAAAGACAGATAGTTGGTTGTTATTGATTTCAAGACCTTCATCCATATTGAGATTATTAGGATGTTTCATTATTTCAAGCACTTTTTCGTATTTTCTTTTGAATTGATGGCCTTCCTCCACAAGGATTTTTGTGTTTTCAAGGAAAATATAATGCCCATTTTTTGTGTTTTCAAGGTAATCATTTTTGTTTTCTTTCTTTTTTCCCGAGAAATATTAGAAAGGAGTAATTCCTTTAATCTCAAGATTTTAGGTTATAAATTATTTTGAATCTATTTTATCCTCCTCCGCGACTTTCTGGAAATATTGCATCCCCAAACCTCACATTTATACAAACTAAAAAGAGCAACACGAGCCTCAATGAGGAGTTGTTTTTAATCTGATATCCAAATACCTACTAACTTTCAACTGTTTTCAAGTCCCTAATAAGCTTTTCATCCTCCATTTATCATTTTTTCAATGCTATAATTCCAATTGAGCTTGTGATGGATATTTATTCCAATATATTTGTATGAAGGAACTTCCTCCAAGTTGTTGTTGTCATATATGAAAGTATCATATGTGATCTTTTTGGATTTAATTATCATCACTTTTGGTTTGCCAGTATTAATTGTCATACCCATCTCGGAATCAGAAATATGAGAGGATTCTTAGTTGCTTGCCAAGATCATAAGGACTCATCGCCAAAAGAACAATATCATCATCATAAAGAAGAAGAGTGATGACTATACTGGTGAGAGTGGGGCCAACATTTCTTCCAAACATTCTTCTAACTTATCAATGTATGCCAAAAATGGTAGGGGACAAGGGACACCCTTGCTTGACTCTAATACTGCTATTAATTTATTCCAATCAACCCTTAATGGTTCTAAAATTGGCAATAACATTCTCTTACAAACTTGTCATGGAAACCTTCAATCAATAGGTGATTCAGGTGGATATTAGTGGCCACCCGCCTATTCCACTTAGACCCCCACCACTGTGTCTTTTAGTTTCCTTAATTATAACATGGTTTACTACTTTTGGCAATTTTTTGAGTCATAAACTTCCAGAGCCGTTTTGAGGCCCTAAACGAATTTTTTTTTCCTTCTTCTTTTAAACGAGCAGACCCTTAGCTTATGGGTGACCCTTAGCCTAAGGGTTTGCAACCAAAAGTTGTTTTCCCCGGATAGATATTTCTAACAAGGTATCATACGTGTCAAATGAAGATCATATGTCAAAGTTACGACCCCAAGAAGTTGATGCACCAATTAACCCCAACAAGGCCTACATACGCTTGGTGTTTCATCTCCCAGGGTTAGGTTTTTGGATGTTTAAGGTTTTCCATTGTTTCTCAATAAGAAAAAGACATGTGATCCTCGTTGTAACATAGTTCAGAAGGCATGTATCCACCACATCTCTTCTCAGATATAAGCTACCATCACCTCAACTAATTTATTTACATTCTGCATGTAAACGATTTTTTGTACTTTGATATTAATGAATTGAAGTTTTGTTTTCATTGTAGCTCTGTGTTTCTATTTATATATGTATTTCATTTTATTCCTTCATAAATTTGGATCAATGGTATCAGAGAAGGTTGCTCTTTCTCTGTATTTTTTTTTCATGTCCCCAATGAGGTCGGGGTATAAGGAGTTGGGACTTGAACTGGTTTAGTCTTTGCAAGACTATCCCTACCGACACCAACGACCTCTTGTTGCAAAAGAAAAGAAAGGTAAGGGAGTACGAGATTCTTCAAATTGTTACTCAAAGAAGACCTCGAGCGGCAAAGGAACAAGATGATGGACAAATTTACCCAGATCCTTCGACGAATGCCCACTAATGACATATCTTCATCTAGTAGTCACTTCGAAGACACCGTCCCCTTCAAGGTACAAGTTAACTTCAATATCCCCATATTTGAAGGTTAAATAGATGCAAATGTCATAGATAAATGGTTGAATATTCTAGAAGGTTATTTTTTTGTCCATAGTTTCTCTGATTGGGAGAATATTACTTTTGTACTGCTTAAGGTTACCCCAATGTCAAGGACTGGTGGAAAACTTACTATGAGAAAAGGGTCGACGAACCCTCTATGTTTATAGTCACACCATCTTGGAACTCTTTTCAAGATGTTGTCAAGGAATAGTATTACCCTGTGGGGAGCTATGAGGATAAGTACATACAATGGACCACACTATGGCAGAAAAGGGACCAAGATGTGCATGAGTTCACAAATATTTTTCATACTCTACGCAGAAATATGGGTATCAAAGACTCTAAGCAACATCTAGTGCTCAAATACAATGGTTGTCTACACAAAAACATTCACGAGGAAATGGAGTTCCTGGACATATCCTCACTTGGTGCAGCATACAAATATGCTACCAAGATTGAACAAAAATTTAAACAAAAGAAGCATGACTTTGGATCTGTGAATTAGAAGCAGGGCAAGAGCACCCTCAAACCACGGAATAAAGGACAGAGCTAAGGTGGAGTGACATAGGACAACTCATTGAAGCCGCAAGCAAATAATGACACCCCAAAGATGAAGAAGGACACAAGTGAGTGGTGTGAGTTCTATAAGAGCCCCACTCACAACACAAATGAGTATGACATCAAGTAGACATTGGTGGTCAAGTTGAAAGCTTTAGAGTCTCGTGCATGTTTTGATACTAAACTAGAACTCGACAAGGGGAATGACAAGGGAAAGCAGATTATTGATGCAGAACCTAGTGCCAATGTTGCCACCACCAAGTTCTAGAAGATTGATCCTGAAGATCCAAAGGAGGGGGAGCGTCTCTTCCACTCACAAATGTGTTGGAAATAATACTGAGAGGGGGGGGGGGGGGGGGGTGAATCAGTATTATCAAGTCAAATATTCCTTTTTCAAAATCAAATGATATATGCTACTTCAGTTAATTAAACCCGCGTATATACGCAACTCTGCATAAGGAAACCTGTGTATACAAAGCAAACTTTTAATTTACTTTATCTTTCTGATGTTGATTGTTAATTTGTGTTTCAGAATCAAATAACCAGTAACCGGAAACAGTAAAACAAAGCAGAAAGACAATCGCACACAAGAACACAAGATATAAGGTGGAAACCCAATGTGGGTGAAAACCACCTGCTGCAATTCGTCTCTATCTTCTTTTAAATTAGAAACTTCTTTTTACAATGTACTGGTGCAGTCCTTTACCAGTACGCAAGCTACAACCTGCAAAGAGCTACAACCCTCTCTCGTTTTCCAGCTTCTCCTGGAAGGGAGCTACAACCCCCTTAGCTCTTGTACTAGCCAAGATACTAGTACGTAGGTGCTGGCCTACTGAAGGCTACAACCTTCTCTTTCTTCCAGGGACCACGTTTCATAAATTTTCAGACTGGATCCATGAACATCAATCAATCATCGAGGTTTCTGCTTCAACCAATCTCCTTTCCACCTAACAAAACTGATTCACAATAAACACTTCTTTGACAGTTGTACCCAGAACACAGTAACAGTAACCATATACCAAATTCTGAACCCAGAACACTGCAGCAACAAACAGAGGCAGCTAGATCACAATAAAATATGTATACGATACTTAAATAACCTGGAACCTGCATGCATACGCTCCTGTGTGTGGACCAACCTGCGTATACGCAGATTTCCTTTACTGAACCTGTGTGTATACGTGCCTTCGCTTCATTGAACCTGCGTACAGATCTATAAAGGAGAATTTACTCTTTCAAACAATCAAATGCTAAATAACCCAGATTATCAGATTTATAGATCAAGTGTGCGCCTCACAGAACAGATCAAAATCATACAAAGATACTATCATTCAAGCTTTAAATATTATGACCCATCAATAGATCTTATCCTTCTTTATGCGCTTAGGTTCTTCATTCAGATCTAGATCTGCACCATAACCCCAATTGCAAAAGTTTCAGATCTAGCACATGTTAGATATTCAATTGATTCCAAAGATGCTTTGCCAAATGATCTCCTTCCTCTTTTATAGTCTTAGGCCTTTCTCAATACCACGGTTCAAAACCATAATAACACAATACCACGGGTCCAATACTTGGGATCAACACTTCTGACGAGATACCATGGTCCAAAACCATAGGTTCAAGTACCAAGGACTAACTACCACGGACCAAAGGTAAGTTTTCCAACATATACGCGCTTTTCCTTGCGTGAAAGTGCATGTATACGCATACGCGCCTTTGTAACGTCTAACCCGCGTGTATACGCATCTTCATCTAGATGAACCTGCGTATATGTCTTTTCCTTCATTCTGAAAGCCTGAACTGAGATATGTTATCAAAGAGATTTGCCACCAAGGACAACACCTGTGCCGTAGCTCCAAACCTATGCCATAATGCCAACAATCTCCCCCTTTGGACTTGATGGCAACCCCAAGATCCTCAAAGTCATTCTCCCCCTTTGTCATCAAGGGCAAAGGGTTGTGCTCCCCCTGAGTACATGCTGAAATCTCTGCCCTGCTGTGCTAACCATGCTCCCCCTGACTGTAGGCAAGATCTGCAAAAAAGATGTTCTTCAAGAAGAACCATGACTTATACATCATAAAAGACCTTCCTATTACCAAAAGACTCAATACATACATCCATCACCCAACCAAGTGGGGATCATCCACCCAACCAAGTGGGGATACATCAGAAATTTACATATGACAACCAAGTTCATTACATGTTCATCCCAGGCATAGTGGGGAAACCAAAATAGGCCGTTACATGACCTTGACACCATAAAAGAGATACATGACATAGAGACGAAATACTTATGAAAGTCACCAATAACTGATAGCAGCAACATCTGTCAATCACCATTCAGATCAGCAACCAAGATTTCCTTCTGTTCTCCCTCTGCCTTTGTTCCACCTAAACTCAACAACAGCTTAGAACCAAAAGCTTCTAAGATAATGCCAACAATGCATCATTAGAAGTTTATCTGCTCCCCCTGAACCTGTGTCGGATGGTCTCTGTCAGACCCATATCATAATATCTTCAACCAGAGCCTGTCCCTACTGATATCCATCAAACCTCTATATACGCGACTGTCTCTGCACAAACCGGCGTATGTACGCGGATCCTCCTCAGGCAACTCGCGTACACCCATTTTTCTCTGAACCAAACAAGATTTAACAACAAGATGATGCATCAACTACCCCCAGCTTCTGTCTGAGGTATTCAAAAGTTTCCCTGGGCAGTGGTTTAGTGAGAATATCAGCAACTTGTTCCTTAGAAGGAACATACTCCAATTTGACCTTTTTTTCCAACACTTGTTCCCGGAGAAAGTGATACTTGATCGGTATGTGCTTGGTCTTTGAATGCATGACTGGGTTCTTTGAAATGCTGATTGCACTTGTATTATCACATAAGATGGATATAGGTGGTGTACAAGTGATTTGAAAATCCTGCAAGGTCTGCATCATCCAAAGAAGTTGAGTGCAACAAGATGCAGCAGCCACATATTCCGCTTCAGCTGTAGATAAAGCAATCGAACTCTGTTTCTTGCTAAACCAAGATACTAATCTGGAACCCATGAAGAATGCACCACCACTTGTGCTCTTCCTGTCATCCACGCTTCTGGCCCAATCTGCATCTGTATAAGCATGAAGTGTGAGATCTGTATCTCTAGGATACCATAAGCCATAGTTTTGAATTCCTTGAAGGTACTTGAAGATTCTCTTAACTGCCTGAAGATGAGTTTCCTTAGGATTTGCTTGAAACCTTCCAACTATTCCCATTGCATGCATGATGTCTGGTCGGGTACCTGTCAAATAAAGTAGACTTCCAATCATAGATCTATAGGTTGGTTGATGCACTGCTACTGATTCATCATTTGCACTGAGGCTGCATCCTGTAACCATGGGGGTACATACTGGTTTTGCATCTTCCATGCCATATTTCTTCAAGATCTGCTTGAGATACTTGGTTTGAGACAAAAAGATACCGCCTTCATTTTGTTGGATTTGCAATCCAAGAAAATATGTCAGTTCTCCAAGCAAAGACATTTCAAATTCTTTTTGCATCACCAAGGCAAAGCTTTGACTCATAGCTTCTCTGCCAAAGATAATATCATCTACATACACAACAAATATTAGTAATTTGTCATTTTCAATTTTTATATAAAGATTGCTATCTACTGATCCTTTTGGAAAACCTTGTTGATGAAGGTATTTGTCCAAATGATAGTACCAAGCCCTTGGAGCTTGTTTAAGACCATAGAGGGCCTTCTTAAGTCTGCATACAAGATTTGGATCACTCCCAAGAATGAAACCATCTGGTTGCTCAATGTACACTTCTTCTTCTAAGTCTCCATTCAGAAAGGCTAATTTCACGTCCATTTGAAATACTTTGAATTTTTGAAAGCTTGAGAGAGCAAGGAACATTCGGATGGCCTCAAGTCTAGCAACGGGAGCAAAAGTTTCTTCAAAGTCTATTCCTTCTTGTTGAGTATACCCTTTACAGACAAGTCTGGCCTTGTTTCTAATAACTTCCCCATTTTCATTCAACTTGTTCTTGAAGATCCATTTTGTTCCTATGACATTCTTATCCTTTGGTTTAGGGACCAACTCCCAAGTGTTGTTCTTTTCGATCTGCTCAAGTTCTTCATCTGTTGCCTTGACCCAGCATTCATCTTTGCATGCCTCTTTTAGATTTTGTGGCTCAGTGGAGGAGAGCAAAGCCAAATAGCTTGAGGCTTCTGCAATTGTTCTTCTTGTTTGTATACCTGCCTCTTTCTGCCCCAAAATTTGAGATTCTGGATGATTCTTCTGAACATACCTGGATGGAGTCTTCTCTTCTATCCTTATCTGTTCCTCTGGTGCCCCTTGAGGTTCTTCTTCATCATCAGTCTGATTTGGAGAGTAGTCTTCATCCTCTTCGATATTTTCATAATTTAATTACCTAGGAATGTATCCTTTTTCATCAACCACTACATCAATGATGTCAAAAATTCTTCCAAGTCTTTTATTGTAACACTTATATGCTTTGCTATGGGGAGAATAACCAAGGAGAATGCCTTCATCTGCTCTAGGTTCAAGTTTGCCAAGCTGTTCATCATTATTCTTAATATAGCATTTGCTTCCAAAAATTTTGAAATGCTTTACCGAAGGAGTCTCACCATACCAGAGCTCATGAGGAGTTTGAGTGTTGTTCACTTGGACATTTGCTTTGTTGAGAATAACAACCGCAGCAAATGCAGCTTCACCCTAGAAGGTTGCGGGAGTTCCAGACTCATCAAGCATAGCACGAGCCATTTGTTGGATCGTTCTGTTCATCCTTTCCACCACTCCATTTTGCTGAGGAGTCCTAGCTATAGAGAATTCCCTTCTTATTCCATGTTCTTCATAGAAATCGAAAAATTCATTTGAGGTAAACTCCCCACCTCTGTCGGACCTGAGGCACTTAATTTTGTGATCTGATTCATTTTCAGCCAAGGCTTTGAAGGATTTTAATTTTTCGAATGATTCGTCTTTGTGCTTCATAAGTCCTAACCAAACCATCTTGGAGAAGTCGTCAATAGCTTGTCTGAAGACATCAAATTCACCATGGAAGTTGAAGAAAATAATTGCATTCCTTTCTTAGACATTCTCCTCATTAGACAGAAGGATGGTTCCATTGGTCACAAAGTTTTTAGAAAGAAAGCCCATACAGATAACTACCTGCATGCCGACTCTCATCACCACCCCGCCCAAAAAATGGGGGTTCTACAAACCCTCTTCACTAGAGCTTATAGAATCTCTGATATAAACCATACAGATGAAGAAATTTCCTACCTTAAAAAAACCTTTGCCAACCTAGGGTACAGCAATGAAAACATTTACAAAGCCATTCAAAAAGCAAAAACTGATAACAATAAAAACAAATCTAAAGACAACCCAGCCTCCAATACCTGCCTTCCTTACATCCAAGGAGTCACTGACAAAATAGCCAAAATCCTCAATAAGAAAAATATAAAAACTGCTTTCAAACCCCTGTCTACCATAAAGCAAAGAATGAGATCTGTTAAGGATAACCAAGAGCCTCTTCAGCAAAAAGGAGTTTATATCATCGAATGTTCTTGTGGGGATCAATACATAGGAGAAACTGGTAGATCGGTTAGGATTAGACTCAAAGAGCATAGTGCAGACATTCGTAACGAAAGAACCAAGTCCTCAGCCCTAGCTGAGCATGTAGGTAAAACTAATCATCATATTTGCTTAGAAGACACCAAAGTCATTGCTAATGTAGAACACCATTTCAAGCGTAAAGTTAGGGAAGCTATTGAAATCATTAAACATCCTAGAAACCTTAATAGGGATGGTGGCATGGAAATTAGCAAAAATTGGAACCCCGTATTAACCTCCGCTAATAATCTTAATAACAATGTCAGAAATTCCTAACCTGCCTTCATAATATTAAAGACAAATATAAGAGCAAATATAAATTATAATAGATATAATAAACAGGTATAAGAGAACATTTTTAGATATTTTGGAATTAACATATATAATAATATAGATTAGCTACTATCAATAATCAAGCATCCATGATAACAGTTAAATAATAGATAAATTAATAAATATATATAGTAGAACATTAATAAACATCATAATAAATGTCAATCATAATAGATAACAATAAGTATATATAAAGGAACTATAGCTAATACCATAATAAATATCATTAATAATGATATAGAACAAAATAAGAATATAGAATTAAAATAACATTAACAATAACAAATATTAAAGATAAACAACAAAAGCATTAAATATAAAAAACTAATAAAAATAATACAAAATAATCTTAAGAATTACAAAAAGAGATTTTAATAACAAATAAATTATTTATAAATAGACATAATAAATAACTTACATAACAATAACAATAAAATCTCATTTTAATTAATTAAGAATAACATCATAAACATCAACTAGCATTAACCATAATTAATAAACAAAATTTAATTATAAGCAATTAATAGAAGCATTAATAACATTAAAATTAATTAATGATAAAGCTTACATTATCCGCATCAAATATAAAAGCATATTAACATGTATAAGAGAACATTATTAAATAACTTAGGAAATAACCTATAAGATAGATTAGTAACTATCATTAAGCTAACATCCATTATAATAGATTAATAATAGATAAATTAATAAATATTAACAATAACAAATAAAAAAAAAAAAAAAAAAAAAAAAAAATGCATTAAATATTAAAATACTAATAAGAATAATACTAAATAATCCTAGAATTACTAAAAGAGATTTTAATAACAAAACATATGATTTATAAGAAGACATAATAAATAACTTTCATATCAATAATAATAAAATCACATTCTAATCAATTAAGAATAACATATCAATAAACATAACCATAATTAATATGAATAATTTAATTATTAGGCATAATGACATAATAAGACAAAATTTAAAATTGTAACATTAATAAAATAATTAAAAATAAATTACAAGGTAGTTATTAAAAATTTGTATAATGAAAAAACATAAAGCTTATAATAAATAAAATCATCATTAATGAAAAGAGTCGGCCATTGGACTTCACATCCTGGGTTTTCATATTTATACCTAAAAATTTCCTTCTTTTCTCCTCACATTTTGTCCTGATGATGAGTCTAGTTGCAGACTCGAAACGTCGACTTCAAAACATGAACACTGTGGAAAATCCGAACTCCATTCAAAAGTATTCTTCTCCTCGATGTGACCTTGTCCTAAATGGACCACATACATCTGTATGGACTAGTTCAAGAGGCCTGCTGGCTGATCCTTCCTTCTCAGGGAAGTTGGTTCTGTTTTGCTTACCAAACTGACATGATTTGCATATGGTGTTGTCTGGAATTTTGATATCTGGAAGACCACGAACTGCCTGGTATTTGCATGCTTTCCTTATTTGTGAAAAGCTTATATGCCCCAACCTCTGGTGCCATAACCAGTGTTCATCATCCTTGCTCAAATAGCATTGTTGTTGTCCTTCTTCAAATATGTATAAGTTATTTGGAGTTCTTCTGCCTTTGATCACTGTTTTTCCTGTATCAAGATCATGAACACTACATCCATTTGATTGAAATATTACCTCGGTTCCTTGATCGCACATCTGACTGACACTCAGAAGATTATGCTTCAAGCCATCAACATACAAAACATTTCCAGCTTTGACCTTTTCTTTCAACTGAGCAGTGCCTTTTCCTTTTATGACTGCAGGGGTATCATTTCCAAAAGAAACTTTCTTTCCCTTTTCTAAAACACTATATGATTCAAGTTTTTCTTTATCACCTGTCATATGCTTCAAACATCCACTGTCGATGTACCATTGATTTTCCTGTCCTTCTGCATATAAAGCTATCCCACATCTTTCTCGTTGTGGTTCCTTCATTCTCCATGTTCTGGTACTTGAGATTTGTTCCTTCTGAGTTGTCTTCCCAAATTTACTCCTGCATTCAGAATCTTCATGACCAAATTTATTACAAATAGAACATTCAATTTCATTTTCAAGGGCCGAAAAGTTGTTATAGGTCCTTTTCGTGATTCCAGTCATACTTCTTTGTTTTTGAGCTTCTCTAGTCATGATTGTCTTATAGGCAACACATTGAGCAGCTTTGTGGCCAAAGTTATGGCATGAGAAACATTGGCCATTGAAGAAACTCCTGTGATTGTCAAATCTACCAACCAAATGATTTTAGTTCCTATTGGCATCCATTCTTGAGGCAAATTGAGAAGGTTTTACCTGTGGCTGGTTGTAGCTTCTGTTTGTCCTTAAAGTAGATTGTCCCCGATTTTCCTGATAGTCTTTGTTCATTCTTGAGGAAAACTGTCCCTGATTTACCTGATGATTTCTATTAGGCCTTTGCTCGCTCCTCCTTGCTGCATCAAGATAACTTTTGGAAGTGGATGCTTGTGATGCTTCTCCATTGTATCCCAGACCTATCTTGATTAGTGGAGAACGCTGCACATTGATAATCTCATCCAGAGTTTCAGATCCTTTAACGAATTTAAGATTAAGAGCTTTTGTTTTCTCAATCTCTTTTCTAAGACCAACAATTTCACATTCCAATTTTTCATGATGTTTTTCCCTTTCAGCCAGTTGACATTGTAGAGAATCAATAATCATATTTTTCTCTTCTAAACAGACTTTGAGTTTAGAGATTTCTTCATAAAAACCTTCTTCATCTATAGCATCCATGTAATCATCATCTTCAAAAGCCATTAAAAGTTTATAATTATTACCTCGTTCATCTTCATCACTATTTGATAGTCCATCACTATCTTCATGAGTGTAATAGCTTTTCTTATTTGCATTCTGTTTCTTGTTCCATCTAACAGGTTCCTTCCCCTTGTCAATCTTATCCTTATGAGGACATTTGGCAGCATAGTGACCTACTCTTCCACAAGCAAAGCATTTGAAAGGTAACTTACCTCGGAATCTTCCAGCACCCCGTTGAAGGTTCTTGACAAAATTTTATTCTTCTTCTTCTTCTTACACGTGTCCTGATTCATAGTAGTCTCCCTTGCTTGAAGCCTTGAAAGCAGCTTCTCTCCTGTCTGATGGCCCTCCTTTCCTCATTTATAAGCAGTTAGAATTCCGTGCAGTTGTGACATTGTAATATTTTGTAGATTCTCTTTTTCTTTTATTGCAGAAACTTTAGATTCAAACCTAGGGGACAAAGATCTTAGAACTTTTTCAACCACAACAGCCTATTTTATTTCTTCTCCCAAATTTTTCATACAATTAACAATCCCATCTACACGAAGGAAATAGTTAGCCACACTTTCATCATTATGCATTCTGAGATTTTCATACTGAATTCTGAGGGTTTGAAGTTTTGCTCGTTTTACCTGATCATCTCCTTCATAGCTCAGTACAATCTTGTCCCATATTTCTTTTGCGGATTTATACTACATAACCTTGACAAATTCTGATTGAGATAGACATCCTAATAGAGTATTGACCACCTTTGCATTTGTTTCATATTTCTTCTTCTCAGTCGGATCTGTAGGAGTTGCTGATGGAAAAGTATACCCTGTATCTATGATATCCCAGACTTCTGTACCAAGAGATTGAAGATAGGCAGTAACTCTTACCTTCCAATATACGAAGTTTGTCCCATCAAAAATTGGTGGCCTGATTGATGCTTCCCTCTTGTAGTTGCTCATGATGAAAGATCTTCCTTCAAGCGATTAAGCTTCTTCTGAAGGACCTGCTCTGATACTAATTGTTGGAAATAATACTGAGAGGGGGGGGGGGGGGGGTGAATCAGTATTATCAAGTCAAATATTCCTTTTTCAAAATCAAATGATATATGCTACTTCAGTTAATTAAACCCACGTATATACGCAACTCTACATAAGGAAACCTGCGTATACAAAGCAAACTTTTAATTTACTTTATCTTTCTGATGTTGATTGTTAATCTGTGTTTCAGAATCAAATAACCAGTAACCAGAAACAGTAAAACATAGCAAAAAGACAATCGCACACAAGAACACAAGGTATAAGGTGGAAACCCAATGTGGGTGAAAACCACCTGCTGCAATTCATCTCTATCTTCCTTTAAATTAGAAACTTCTTTTTACAATGTACTGGTGCAGTCCTTTACCAGTACGCAGGCTACAACCTGCAGAGAGCTACAACCCTCTCTCGTTTTCCAGCTTCTCCTGGAAGGGAGCTACAACCCCCTTAGCTCTTGTACTAGCCAAGATACTAGTACGTAGGTGCTGGCCTACTGAAGGCTACAACCTTCTCTTTCTTCCAGGGACCACGTTTCATAAATTTTCAGACTGGATCCATGAACATCAATCAATCATCAAGATTTCTGCTTCAACCAATCTCCTTTCCACCGAACAAAATTGATTCACAATAAACACTTCTCTGACAGTTGTACCCAGAACACAGTAACAGTAACCATATACCAAATTCTGAACCCAGAACACTGCAGCAACAAATAGAGGCAGCTAGATCACAATAAAATATGTATATGCTACTTAAATAACCTGGAACCTGCGTGTATACGCGCCTTCACTTCACTGAACCTGCGTATAGATCTATAAAGGAGAATTTACTCTTTCAAACAGTCAAATGCTAAATAACCCAGATTATCAAATTTATAGATCAAGTGTGCGCCTCACAAAACATATCAAAATCATACAAAGATACTATCATTCAAGCTTTAAAGATTATGACCCATCAATAGATCTTATCCTTCTTTATGCGCTTAGGTTCTTCATTCAGATCCAGATCTGCACCATAACCCCAATCACAAAAGTTTCAGATCTAGCACATGTTAGATATCCAATTGATTCCAAAGATGCTTTGCCAAATGATCTCCTTCCTCTTTTATAGTCTTAGGCCTTTCTCAATACCACTGTCCAAAACCATAATAACACAATACCACGGGCCCAATACTTGGGATCAACACTTCTGACGAGATACCATGGTCCAAAACCATAGGTTCAAGTACCAAGGACTAACTACCACGGACCAAAGGTAAGTTTTCCAACATATACGCACTTTTCCTTGCGTGAAAGTGCGTGTATACGCATACGCGCCTTTGTAACGTCTAACCCATGTGTATACGCATCTTTGTCTAGATGAACCTGCGTATATGTCTTTTCCTTCATTCTGAAAGCCTGAACTGAGATCTGTTATCAAAGAGAGTTGCCATCAAGGACAACACCTGTGCCATAGCTCCAAACCTGTGCCATAATGCCAACAAAATGTGGTTGAAGGGTTCTCTGTTGCAGTTCATTATCAACAATGGGAGCCAAAAGACCCTCATTTCAGTAGAGGTCATTAAGTGATTGGGCCTACTAACTACACCACACCTGTAGCCATACACCATCAAGTGGCTCCACCAAGGATGAGATATTTGCATCAGCCAACAATGTCACCTTCCCTAGTACATCAAGCCCTTCATAGATGAGGTATTGTGTGATGTTTCTCCTCTTGAATTTTGTGATGTGTTATTAGGCCAACCATACTTATGGAAGCGTCATGTTGTGTATGAGTCCAAGCCTTGCACTATTATTATTACTTTGGGAAATAAGTTATACATGATACCACAAGTAGCCCCGCCTATTGCCATATCTTTTATCTCTATTAAGAAATGCAGTAAGATCATCTCTCAGATCGGGAATTTGTTTTCTTTCAGATTCACTCTCAAAGTAAGTCGAAGATAGTGGCCACATCCATAGCCCCCGAGGAGGGTTCCCCCCACGTGGCAGAAGCAGCTGTAAAAGGTCATGGAAGGATCCGGGGACATCTTTTCCTCACCCATAATGGTACCTTTTCACTATTAGGTCAAGCATTTGATTGATCTTACTCTTGGAGCACCTCTACCCAATGGGCTGATATACCACCACTCCATTCTGGGAAATGAAAATTCAAGTAGCAGATCTAGGATTTTTTGCAAAAAGGGCACATCTGACCAAGTTCCTCACCTTGTGGGAGAGAGATTGTACTTGTACAGAAGAAGGATGGAACCTAGAGTATTTTCATTGATTATCGAGCACTAAACAAAATCATTGTCAAGAAAAAGTATCCAATCCCACAGATTGATGACCTTCTTGACCAGCTCAAGGGGGGCAAGTATTTCAGCAAGATTGATTTGAAGTCTTCCTATCACTAGGTTCCAATAGAACCTATAGATGTAGTGAAGATCGCCTTCAAATCCAAGGAGGGCCTTTTCAAGTGGTTAGTCACGCCTTTCCGGTTGAAAAATACCCCTGCAACTTTTATGAGGTTTATGGATAACATCTTTCAGCCCTTCACCAACTCATTCGTTGTTGTATATCTGGACGACATCCTCATCTTCAGCAAGAGTTGGCAAGAGAACCTGCAACACATTTGGTTGGTAGGTCCTTCAAACCCTACGACAACACAAACTATATTCCAACTTGGAGAAATGCACCTTTGGCATGAGCCAAGTCCAATATATGGTCTACATCATTAATGAGTAAGGCGTGCATGTGGATTCTGCTAAGATCCAAATCATTCAGGATTAGCCAGCCCCGACGACTTAACATAGCTTTGCAGCTTTTTGTGCCTTGCCAATTTTTATCAGAGGTTCATGTTCGGATTCTCCCATATTAGTTGGCCTTTGAGTCGGGTTACTAAGGGTGGAGCAAAAGAAAAAAAAAATATGGTCTGAGACCCAATAGAATGCATTCATTGAGTTGCAGCACCGCCTCTACTCTGCACTTGTACTCACATTTCCAGACCTGCAACAACCATTTGAAATCGAGACAAATGCCTCTGACTATGCTATTGGTGCAGTTTTCACCCAGCAAGGGCATCTAGTCGCCTATCATAGTGAGACACTTTTCGACACCATTCGGAAATACCCCACCTATGATAAAGAAATGTATTATATCGAGTAGGCATGCCGACAATGGAAACATTACATTCTAGAGAAGGAGACGGTCATCCACACAAATCACCGACCTCTTCAGTTTATATAGACATAAGGGAATTTGCAACACAATCGACATCAGAAGTGGTCTACATATCTACAACAATTCCACTTAAACATTAAATACAAGAAGAGAAACTTCAATCATGTTGTAGATTGCCTCAGTCGACCCCCAGTTGCAGCACTGGCTATTGTTCTCAATGGCCACAATTGTACAAAAATGATCCAGAGTTTTCTACCACATACCCGATGCTGGTGGATGGAAATCAAGTTCCATATTTACACCTCTAGGATTATTATGCTACATGGACCGCCATTGTGTTCCTTCAAGTGAGTTTGCCAAGATGATTTTGGAGGCGCACTACAGTCTATTCATAGGACACTTTAGTGTGGAGAAAAATATGATCATACTACAGAAGTATTTTTATTGGTCAAAACTCTAACAGGTCGTTGGAAAATATATCAGATATTGCATTATTTGTGCCATTTCCAAGCAAACCATCAAGAACAAAGGTATGTACACTCCTCTGCCTACTCCTAGTCAGCCCTGGAAATCCATCTCCATGGACTATCTGTCGGGCCTCCCTTCTACCAAGCATGGTAAGGACTATGTATTTGTGGTAGTGGATATATTTTCTAAGATGGTTATATTGGCGGCTTCCAAGAAGAGTATCACAGTAGAGGACACTGCCAAACTCTTATTTGAATGAGTATGGGTACATTTTGGTATCTTTTAGACCATTATATCATATCGGGAGAGTTTGTTCATGAGCACATTTTAGTCGAGCCTCTGAACATTATTGGACACCAAGCTCACCAAGTCAACTGCATTCCATCGATGAAAATGAGATCTTGGTGTAAGCCAAAATCCCTTTTCACGTAAAGGTTTCGATCCTTGACCTGTGGGTTATGGCCCACAAATCCCTTCGGAAGCATTCTAATATAACTTTTTAAATTACAGCCGTGGATCTTCATTAAAATCGAACATCCATGCATAGGAGATAAACAATATGGAAACAATATATGTGTGAAGTCTTAATACCCCACGGCATGCATAATTAACAAACACATGGAAGTATATAATTCCACTCCAATTCATTTGATACGGTCTCAAAATATATACAGCCACCTCTGTAAAGTTCGTCGTCTGCATCATCACCCAACGCCAATGCGATGCAAGTATTCGTTGCTCCCATTCGATACAATTGGCAATCGCACGTCGCCATGATTGAATACCAAAACAATCAACTGCTCCACAGCTCTGATCCGAAGTTCCCGGATCCGACTTGGCTTCCAAACTGACTTATAGAAATTGGCGTCCGATTTATAGTGATATGATACCGCCTCAGATCCAATCTTAATTCAAATAAGTTTAATACATATCGCGTCCAGCTCCCATTGAAATGAATTGCGATACGGAATGATTCCGATCCGAACCGGTGGCTATACAGAGGACCGATACATCAACAAGTCGACTCTTAAATTTGTTTCAAAGCTCCAACGCAACACGCAAATTCAACAATGCCAGAATTTAATTAACACAGAATTCTTACTGTTGAAATGACCAATTATAAAACACACACATGCGTATACAATACTAGAACACGTTTCGTATATATACAGAACAAATTACATTCCAGGCTAAGGCATTTCAGCCTTAAGACCAAGCTCACAATCGACTACATTTTTCTCACTCACAATTTCTTCCCCAGAACCGAGATCTATTACACCCCTATCGCATTTATATAAGAAGCCTTAGATAGGAAGGATCGATCCGATCCTCTCCTGATTTTCTCCAACGAAAGCTCCATAATGCATGCACGCTTTAAATCTGCTTTATCCGCTTTAAATCTATTTTTAAAGCAGATTTTCCTATTTTTCTCCTTCGATTCAGCTTTGTTGTCCACGTCCTCCTCGCTCCGCTTCGCTTGGATTCCTCCTTCGACTACGGTGCTGGATGCTCCTGCATCAGACTCCCGAGGCACAAAAATTTATGACCTCCTGGTCATATGCTTCTGGTCTTCGTAACAGCTTAACTTGTGAGCTGCAATCTGCCTCTGCAGTAACAGTCTCCTCTGTTACACGATACCTCACCAAGCCCTCCGCACTCGGTCTTTTGGCATCCTTCTGGTTCTCTCCTCTGGAACCAATTGAGCATTCCGTGCTCTAGGCTATTGCAATCTTCTCACCTTCCTCTGCTGCTACCTGCACAAAAATATAAAGACCATACCTCTTCAGCTTAACCAACTGTACCTCTTGCTTCTTCTTCTTCCTCTATGGAATCCTTCTCCCCGCAGGAAACTTTCCCTGCTCTGATACCACTTGATGAAAATGAGATCTTGGTGTAAGCCAAAATCCCTTTTCACGTAAAGGTTTCGATCCTTGACCTGTGGGTTATGGCCCACAAGTCTCTTCGGAAGCATTCTAATATAACTTTTTAAATTACAGCCGTGGATCTTCATTAAAATCGAACATCCATGCATAGGAGATAAACAATATGGAAACAATATATGTGTGAAGTCTTAATACCCCACGGCATGCATAATTAACAAACACACGGAAGTATATAATTCCGCTCCAATTCATTTGATACGGTCTCAAAATATATACAGCCACCTCTGTAAATGTCGCCGTCTGCATCATCACCCAACGCCAATGCGATGCAAGTCTTCGCTGCTCCCATTCGATACAATTGGCAATCGCACGTCGCCATGATTGAATACCAAAACAATCAACTGCTCCACAGCTCTGATCCGAAGTTCCCGGATCCGACTTGGCTTCCAAACTGACTTATAGAAATTGGCGTCCGATTTATAGTGATATGATACCGCCTTAGATCCGATCTTAATTCAAATAAGTTTAATACATATTGCATCCAGCTCCCATTGAAATGAATTGCGATACAGAATGATTCCGATCCGAACCGGTGGCTATACACAGGACCGATACATCAACAAGTCGACTCTTAAATTTGTTTCAAAGCTCCAACGCAACACGCAAATTCAACAATGCCAGAATTTAATTAACACAGAATTCTTACTGTTGAAATGACCAATTATAAAACACACACATGTGTATACAATACTAGAACATGTTTCGTATATATACAGAACAAATTACATTCCAGGCTAAGGCATTTTAGCCTTAAGACCAAGCTC
Organism: Pinus tabuliformis; assembly: GCA_031772625.1. Classification (NCBI taxonomy): domain Eukaryota; kingdom Viridiplantae; phylum Streptophyta; class Pinopsida; order Pinales; family Pinaceae; genus Pinus; species Pinus tabuliformis. Next base: position 752,321,341 of record CM062807.1, on the reverse strand, counting down.
ACAATCGACTACATTTTTCTCACTCACAATTTCTTCCCCAGAATCGAGATCTATTACACCCTATCGCATTTATATAAGAAGCCTTAGATAGGAAGGATCGATCCGATCCTCTCCTGATTTTCTCCAACGAAAGCTCCATAATGCATGCACGCTTTAAATCTGCTTTATCCGCTTTAAATCTATTTTTAAAGCAGATTTTCCTATTTTTCTCCTTCGATTCAGCTTTTTTGTCCACATCCTCCTCGCTCCGCTTCACTTGGATTCCTCCTTCGACTACGATGCTGGATGCTCCTGCATCATCCATCCTTGGACTAATGGCCAAACAAAGGTCGTAAACAGGATGATAGTTCACATATTATGCATGTACAACTCCAAGCATCCACGAACCTAGGATGACAGCCTTCCTTATGTGTAACACAGTTATAATAGAGCTCTCCATAGCTCGACTAGTCGCAGTCCATTTCAAGTGGGTCTAGGATTTCAACCATTATGTTTGATTGATGTTGTCATGCCTCATGTGACTACACAGACAAAATCCACACATGTACAGTCTGAGGCTGATAAAGAAACCAAGTTTATTAAACGCATCCAGCACATCCACCAGCATGTGCATGACATCTTGGATAAGTCCAATACCAAGTACAAGAAACGGTATGATTAGCATCGGGTGCCACATAAGTTTCAAATGGGCGACAAAGTTTGGTTTCAATTGCAAAAAGAACGCCTTTCCAGAGCTCAACAGAAGCTCTAACCACTCTGATATGGACCTTACACCATCACCAAGGTTGTGGGAGACAATTTTTTCGAGCTCAAAATTCGCCCATTCCTCGTCCTGCACCCAATGTTCAATGTGGACCGCTTTCAACCATACTTTCCACCATTGTTGGACATATTAGACATTGCAGAACAACTAACACCAACAGAGATCAACCCAGATTGCATGGAACAAGCCACAACTGATTGGATCATGGACACACATATAAAGAACACCCACCAACAAAAGATCCAATGATATCAGTGATCAAGGTGGATATTGTTGGCCACCCGCCTATTCCACCTAGACCTCCAGTCGGTTTCATCGTTTTCCTTGTTTATAGCAACATTTACTATTTTTAGCAGTTTTTCGGGTCCTGGACTTTTGGAGCAGTTTTGACCCCCTAAATGACATTTTTTTGAGGTCCGCAGTAGGCTCATATTTCTATGGAAAATCATGTATTACTCAGAGATATTTCCAATGAGCTATCGTACACACCAAACAGAGATAATATGACCAAGTTACGACCTCGGGAAGTTGGTTGCCCAATTAACCCCAATGGGGCCCATAAACTCTTGGCCTTCCATCTCCTGGGGTTAACGTTTTGGTTGTTTAGAGTTTTCCCTTGTTGTTCAATAATAAAAAGGCCCTTAATCCTGATTATAACATAGTTCATAGGCATGTATCTGCCACATCTCTTCTCAGAGATAAGCTACCATCGTCCAAGCTAGTTTATTTCCATTTTTGTATGTAAGCATATTTCAGTTCTTTGATATTAATGAAATGATGTTTTATTTTTGTTGCATCTCTGTGTTTATGTGTATATATGTATTTTGTTGCATTCCTACATAAGTTTGGATCAATTGGGTTGTCAAAGTTGGCCAACTCCTGCACTAAGGCAAGTGGCTCACCAAGGACCAAGTTCAACAGAAGTTTCCCATATCTGGAGGCACTCAATGCAATGGGACCATTGCTTCCTGGGGGGAGTAATGATCCAGGTGGATATTGGTGGCTACTCACCTATTCCACATGGACCCCCACCACTATTTCTTTCAATTTTCTTAATTGTAGAACAATTTACTATTTTTGGTAGTTTTTGGGTCCTAAACTTTAGGAGCCATTATGAGGTCCTAAACGACATTTTTTGGGAAAGCGGGCAAACCCATAGCCAAGTTTGAGAGTCTATAGTTGAAAGTTGTTTTCCTTGGATATATCTTTCTAACAAGGTATCGTACCTGTCAAATGGAGATCGTATGCCAAAGTTACGACCTCGGAAAGTTGATGTACCAACTAACCCTAATGAGGCCCACAGACTTTTAGCGCTTCATCTCCTAGGGTTAGATTTTTGGATGTTTAGGGTTTTCCGTTATTTCTCAATAATAAAAATGCCTTCGAGCCTTATTGAAACATAGTTCATAAGTCATGTAGTTGCCACATCTCTTCTCGGAGATAAGCTACCATCACCCAAGCTAGTTATTTCCTTTCTACATGTAAGCAGTTTTCAGTACTTTTTTATTAATGAATTGAAGTTTTGTTTTTTATGTAATTATGTGTTTCTGTTTATATTTATATTTCATTTTGTTCCTTCTTAAATTTGGATCAATAGGAACCTTTATCTTTTCCAACCTCTTCCAAATTTTTGTTGTGGGAACAATGTCAAATTTTTTTATAAAGTCAACAAAACATCAATGGAGATCAATTTTATCATTGTGGTGCTCCTTTGCAATAATCCTAAGAGTAACAAGGAAATTCATATTTAAATTATATCTCTTAAATCCAACTTAACCTTTAACTTCTTTATCATGGCTTTCCAGTAATAAACTAATATTCTTTTCCAAAATAATATTTTCTCTGAGTTTTATATCTAAATATGAAATTTAATAATAAAAATTGCAAACTTTAATTATTAGTCTAAATATAAAATCTAAAAAATAATTATCTTCCTTACCAATTAAAAATATCTCAAACATCAACTATTTTAAAAATAAGATGAAGCCAGGGGTGATAAGAACAAGAGAACAAGCTAAGATACTGGAACTTCACTCTTAACATCGTTAAGGCAGAACACCTCCACTCATATTTCTGATCATATTCATGAGTGGAGGAGACGACGCCAGATGATTAGAGCTGAGATACCAAATCGACTCTTAGAAGGTTTTTCCGTACCAGCTTCTTCTACCCATACCGCAGTTGAAGGCTTTTGGCTGCTTGGCTAATCGACTTGGCTTGGATACCGGGATCGGTTTATCAGTTGGGATATTCAGTTGGAAACATGAGCTGCTTGGCTGGGATATTTCACTGTGGCTGTGGGTTATATATGGCCCAGTTGAAATAAAATTCTTAGATTACTCATGGGTTTGGGGAAAGATGATAAATAATCAGGGAAAACCCTATGGCCTACTGCAAGGCATCCTCCTTACCAAAAAAAATTAGGTTTCCTCTCTCATTGTGTTGGGGGACTCTCTTATTATTATTCATCACATGGTTAAAGATTCATCTCCAAGAGATAAGTTTTTGGATAATATTTTAAAACATGTCAAGAAGGAAACAAAAGACATCCCTATTATGAGTTATAATCACATATTGCGAGGTAATAATAAGGAAGATGATGGATGTGCCAATCTGGGATATAAACTGAAATTTGGTGAATTGATGGTTAATGGCAAATTAAGGCAGACGAAAAAGATTAACTAAAAGAATGAGGGAATAGGGAGAAAAATCACAATGGCTAGGGTTTGTGCTCGCGTCAGATTGTTGAATACATTGTCGAGCCCTAGAACAATGACGTGATCCTTGATGGTGGGATCTTTGGAGAGCTCTGGAAAAACGATTCATAACGACGAGGTTTTTGCAGGCTATTCTTTCTCAAAAATCGCTAAATGCTATCAACTTTTATATGTGGTTTTTTACAGTGAGGTATGTTAAGACCTCTTTCTGCATAAGGAGGCTGAAAAATTGGTGGCATCGTGTTGGATCTACCACCATTGACTGGTATATATTTTTGATATGAGCCCCATCTTCTACACCTGGCATCGTGTACTCTCAATTAATATCGAAGTGTGGGGAACGATTCAATCTTGTGGATGGATAGATGAGGGATTGGTTAAATGGAGATTGAAATATATCCATGTTAGATCTATGTCAGAGGGTTTTTTTTTTCTATATCAGAGACACGATCTGTGGACCTCAAATCTAGATAGTGAGGAAGAACTCCAAATTTTTCTGAAGACCCTAAGTGGAAAATCAATCCTTATAGGGGTTTGTTCAATGGATCTAGTGTCAGATCTAAAAAATAAGGTGCAGGAAAAATTGGGTATACTGGCCAATATACAAAATCTACTTTATGAGGGTAAATTATTGCAAGATGCCACCCAATTAAAAGAGTACGACATACACTAAGATTCCACAATCATTATAAATTTGAGGCTGAGGGGTGGAGCTTCAAGAATGAGCTTCCCACCTAGATCAACCTCTACTGAAAAGGGTCCAAGGTTGTTTAAAGATGCAGTGTGAGGGAAAGTTGCCACAACAGACAGACAAACCCAAATCTGACAATCCAAGGTCCTTACCTAGTTGAGGAGATGGAGAAAGCACCAAATCTATCAGTAAAATTGTCAAAAGTGAGTGGTCTCTTCACTATTCTCCAAGTCGAAGCCATTATCTGTCGATTTAATGGTTTTTGTCCCAAGTCTGAAGATCTACATCAATGGATCTACCTCAACTGGACTAACAATTGTGATATTTATCTGTGTGCGAAGGGGTTTTTTGTAGTCCAATTCGACAATCAGAAAGATTTGGAATATGTCATAAATGAAGGACCCTAGTTTTTGGGAAGGGTGAGCCTTTTCGTAACTCCATGGTTTCCAGCCTTTGATGCCACAATAATGGTGGTTATGAAGATGCTGGTATGGGTTAGGTTACATAGTCTCCCTCTCCCTTTTTGGCACCATCAAGTCTTAGAAGGCATTGGGAACTCATTACGGATATTTCTAAAGATGGATCGAGAAAGGATGGACAAAATCATCTTTAATTTTGCCCGCATATGCGTAGAGATAGTCCTAAGAAGAGGCCTACTAGACTACATGTTAGGTGTGGAGCCTGATTATCTTCCTGATTGTTTAGAGTTTTTGTTTCAGACACGTCGGATCCCTATTCCTAACAGGGTGGTAATGCCGTATGTTTAATCACCATCAGGGGGGTCCAGAGGGGTGCTACGATGACTTTTATGAGGCCCCCCCAGCGGGGGTTCAAGGGAAGCACCCTTGAAGCTAAAAATAAATGAAACTTTGCCTTGTAAAATATTGTAATTCCGTAGTCAATCTGGTGGGTCATTCATTAGGCGGATGATCTGACAGTAGAAGTTATGTTAATTTAGGTTTTTTTTTTCCTAGAGGCACCCTCTGTTTATATGAGGGAATTGTATTGCGGTTGTGGATTTTATTCTGAGCGAGAGAGAGAGAGAGGAGATTGTGTGAGAGTAAAGAGGAAATTACAACGGATCAAATGTAGGTTGTATCTCTTCATTTTGTTGAATAATATAAAAGGAAGGATTGGTTATTTCTCCATGGACGTAGCCCAAATTAGGTGAACCACGTATATATGTGTCTCTCTTGTTTTATGTGTTTCTTTGTTTGTGTTTCCGCAATATTTTGTGTATTTCATTGCTCCATTAATTAATTTCTAACAATCACATCCATCTATCTCATAAAGACTTCAAGTGGACACAATGGTTAGGTTTTGAAAATACTACTTTCAAGTGTCGGATCTGCCATCATACAGAGCACCTACAGAATTCATGCCCTCAAGAAAAAAATGACAAAGAAAAGACCGCAAAATCCAAATGTATGACAATTTCTAGATCTACCTTTTTCAAATGATGAAGATGAAGAAATGGACGAGAGCTAACAACAATTAGAAGCATAAAGTCATTAAGGCTCTAAAATAGACGAGGGAGGAGAGAAGCAAGAGGACCTAGCCAAACAAGCTGAGAAACCTACCAATTTAGCACTGATCCAGAATCCTGGCAATCAGCATGAGGAAAATGGAAACATCCAAGGAGTTGGCAAAATAAAGCAAACACGTGTTTTTGAGATATCGAACTTAGATAAGGAAGTGCCATCAAAATCAGAAGGAGAAGAATTGGAAATTGTAATGACCACTCCAAATTTAAAGGTTTGGAACAAATTTCAAAGGGAAAAAGAGAAACCCAATTTATTTGGGTAATTGTTAAATTTTTGGTAGCTAGGCTATGATGAGTGCTTCAAGCACACACAAATGGTCTTTAGGGACAACAAACGAATGCACCTTGTGCATGTATTGATGTAACTTTTTATTTTTAATAGAAAGTTGTGATTTTTTCTCGGGGAAAAAATGGCTAATTAAGGACATGTTCATTCCTTAGTGTATGTATTGTAAATTTTTCTTTATTTTTGGGTTCTATTGGAAGATATTCACCTCCAAACCCCCCCTCCCTGTCTGCGTGAATGATGCCTCTGGAGATGACAATTTTGATTTTGGATAGGAAAGATTAGTTAAAAAGATTTAAACTTATGATGATGCATATCTTGATGTATTTGTCGTGAACCAAAAGTGAATTTTGATTTAAATTTACAAAAGCTCTCATTAATTTTATTTTATTTTGTTGACTAACTCGCAAGGAAGTTTAAACCTAAAATCTCAAAGAACAAGCACTTCATAACCTAAAATCTCAAAGAACAAGCATTTAATTATCAAAGCGATCACTAATTAGCTACCTATAAACTTCCAAAAATTCTTATCATTATTAAAATTTGAAAAAAAAAAAAAACAGGAAAATATATTTCTATCAAAGTAATTTCCAATACATAATTCAATCCCAAATAAAACGATAATTTAATTTATGAGTAAATAGGTGTTTAAGCCTAAACGAAACCACAATCAAATGTTTAATAACAATTATAGATAGTTGTGTGACCATGGTTTGTAACAAAAACAGAGATTGTCAATCGTTAGAGTGTATCACTCACAATTATTATGGCTTATGTGTTAATTTATAGAATTGGTTGAACTCCCATAAGGTTTTAAGGAAGGTTGGCATTCTTAGTTTATACATACATGCATGTGTTACTAATGTGTATATATATTAAATTTACGTGCATGTGCTACTCTATATATATATATATATAATTAATTAATTTACATGCTTGTGTTATTATTATTTTAAACATGATTTATATTTTAAATTAATGAAATATAAAGACACTATACCTTACAAAACATTAAACTTTATTGTGATACAATCAACACTTCACCTTAAAAAGTGAAGTGTCATGTCATTCCAACCTTGAAATTTCATAACCTTGCATCTCGATTTTGAATTTCATCGTGGTAGAGCTACACTCGCGGCCTATTAATTTTTTTTAATAAATATTAAAAATAAAATAGGAAGGTTAATAAGAGCAAATTATTTAATATTTTATTTTTATGATTAAAAAGAAGAGAGTGAAGCATTTTAAGATCGTCATAGTTTTGTTGGTTTAACAAGTCAAGAAGATTGTTAGTGTGGTAAAGATTTTGAAAATTAGAATGGATTTGAGTAAGAGTTAGGTAATCCAAGAGAAAGTGCTTTTAATTTTCAACCTTCTTAGTATCGCAAAGGTGACAGACTCTTTAGTTTCAAGGTGTTTTGGGCACTGACCAACACTCGGTTTCACTTTGAAGCTCATGAGAATTAGTTCTTATCTTGGCAGTGCTCATTTTTTCTTGGCACTTGTCACGATAGAAGGATAATTTTTGTTATCAAGGTTGGGGTTAATCACCTCCTTATAATACCTTAGCTTCATTTTTCCCTCTGACTCTTTATCATCCCACAACTTATCCTTAAATTTGGAATTAATAATATTTTTAATAGTGTCCTTAATCTCCTCCTTTACCCTCCAATGGTTTATACAAACCTAGGAATCCTTATGTCAACCTCGCTTGAGCTGGAGGTGGGGGTTTTGGCTAGATTTAGAAGCAATTTTGAGGAACCTCTTGGCTTCATGTTGTATAGCTTCTTCTTATACATGAGATACCTAATCATAGTCATGATTTCAATAGGGGGAGGTTAGATTCAATCAAGAGGATAGGGTAGGGGGTATTTCCTTTGATCTTGAGGTTGAAGGTTATAAATTGCTTTTGGATTAGCTAAATATTCCTCCACAATCCTTTAGATATATTGAAACCCCAAACTTCACATCCATATAAAATAATAGGGGTGATGAGAGTCTCAAAAAAGAATTTTTTTTTACTTCAAACCGAAAGATCTGTTGACTTACAATTGTTTTCAAGCTCATAAAAAGCTTTCTAGTCTCTAATTATACTTTTCTCAATGCTATAATTCTAATTGAGCTTATGGTGGATGTCAATACACATATATTTGTATGAAGAAACTTTCCCCAAGAATTTATTATCATAAATGAAATTATCATAGTTGTTTTGCTTTTTTTAGATTTAATTATCATGACTTTAGTCTTGTCAGTATTAATAGCCATACCCATCTTGGAGCAGTAATCTCGAAGGATTCTAAGCTGCTTGTCGAGATTGTCATGCCTCCTCGCTAGAAGAACAATATCGTCAACATAAAGGAGGTTAGCAATTACCATACGAGTGAGTGGTCATCAGCGCCACGCAGTAGCCATCACATCTTGTAGCTTCCAAACACTCTTCTAGCTTATCAATGTAAATGTCAAAAAGGGTAGGGGATAGGGGACACCCTTGCTTAACTCCAATATTGCATTTAATTTCTTCTGACCAACCCTCAGTGGTCCTAAGCTTGGCAATAACATTCTTGTATAGCCTAGTCACAACAACCCTCAACTCAAGAGGAACCATTATCTCTTCTAGTCTCTTCCATAGCTTATCCTAAGGAACTATGTCAAAAGCTTTTCTAAAGTCAACAAAACAACAAAAGAGATTAGTTTTATTATTGCGACATTCCTCTACAATGATCTTAAGAGTAACAAGATGGTCTATAGTTGAGTGACATCTCTTAAATCCAGCTTGCCTTTTAGCTCTTTCACACTGACTTTCAAACTAAAGACTAATTTTCTTTTCCAAAATCAACCCATACATGATTTGATTTTTTTAAATAATTCTAGGGAAAAAAATTATAATTAAAGAATATATTTGATTTTGAATATGAATTATTAATCAAAAGTATAAGATCTCATTAAAAATAATAATAATAATTATTATAAATAATCACTTTTCACAAATACAATTAAGGTCGAAATTTATCTTTCTATGATAAAAGTAGGATTTAAAATTGATTTTTGTTTATCAAAAATCCATATTTCTTGAATGTTAAAAAATAATAAAATATTTAACAAAAATAAAAATTTAATTTTTAAACTAAATTTAACTTACGATACTGCAATTGTTTATCGAATTGTCTTTAGTAAGATTTTTTGGAAGCTTTTTCGGTGGGTTTTCTCGGTCTAATTTCTATAAAATATGGCAGGAATTTATTGAAATCACAAGTTTGATGGGTAACCCCTGCACAATCCAAGCTCCCTACGAGTTTTTCAGGGTGCTGAATCCATATATACAATCAAAAAACCAGTTTAAATAACACAAATCAAGATTTCGCCTCAAATTTTTCCTCCAAATTTTAACACCAAAAAATCCAAAAAATACACTAAAAACAATTCTATTACTCATGTAGACTTTGATATTGATATTGTATTTAACAAAATAAACCATAAAATATAAAGGAATGGTCAAAGTCGTCATTCCAAAAAGTATAATGTGGAGGTTAAAAAGGTGGCATGTGAATGTTGTACCCGTCCATTTTGCAACTTTAACGACAAACGAGATAAATGATGGAATGGAAGCTTTAACGACCACAAAAAGCAACACCGAAGCAGAAGCATTGAAGTATATTTTATTCTTCGAATAAGAAAGGGTGGCATGTTAGTTTCGTTTAATTTAATATGATGTTGATAGGTCATCAAATAGTTTAGTTTAATTTAATATAATGTTGATAGGTCATCAAATTTGTAGATTGGCAATGAAAAAACACAAAAGAGTGAAATATTTGGTGATAACAAGGGAGGGGAAATCTAGTGTATTAAAATTTGTTTTAACACGGGGTTGGAGAAATAAAAAATAAATATGATATTAAAATTTTCAAATAATATTGAAAATAATTGTTTTTTTATTTGTATTAAGAATAAAGAGGAAATAGATGTAGCATGGGAGTGTTTTTTTTTTTTTTTTTTTTTAAATTTAAAGAAATTTGGAATGAATTTTTATCTTGGTTTTGGAAATGTGATTAACAATAAAGCAAATTAAACGTATGGGAATTTTTCGGGAATTTTTCTAAGGATTATTGTTGACATATGTATTATAAGATAGTCTTTCAAGATTTTTATTTAAAAAGACATATAAAGATCATTAGAGCTAAGTGAATGCTTTGGTTTGGAAACAATTAGAGTCATTATATTTATCACCTCATCATCCATAAAACCAAATTTAGTAATATCAATCCACTTTGCAATGATTGGTATGAAATTGAGGCAAGTGACATAGCACCTAAGAGGAGATAGGATGATCATAACTCCAAAAAGAGTGATAATACTCTCATTACAAAGTTTGAAACTATGAATCATTGTGAATATCAAAGCAATGGGAAAGATGTTCAAATATGGTATTAATTGCTTGTCTGTATTAAGAATAAAGAGGAAATAAATGTAACATGGGAGTGATTTTATTTTTATATAGTGTATTAAAAATTGTTTTAATAAAAACTTGGAGAAATAAAAATGTAAATGTAATATAATATTAAAATTTTAAAATAAAATTGAAAATAATTGTTGTATTAAGAATAAAGAGGAAATAGATGTATCATGGAGTGATTTTATTTTTATATTTTTTTTAAGAAATTTGGAATGGATTTTTACTTGGTTTTTGGAAATGTGACTAATAATAAAGTAAATGTATGGGTATTTTTCCAAAGGTTATTGTTCATGAAAAATAGAAGAATCAAACACTTTATTGTGTTGGATTTAACCATGGTAAACACTTTATAGTGTTGGATTTAACAATACTAATTTTACATATGTATTATAAGATAGTCCTTTAAGATCTCTATTTAAAAAAGATTTATACAAAGATCGTAAGAGCTAAGTGAATGATTTTGTTTAGCAACAATTGGAGTCATTGTGTCTATCACCTCATCATCCATAAAACCAAATTTAGTAATATCAATCCATCATGCAACGATTGGTATGAAATTAAGGTAAGTGGACAAGTGCCATGGCACTCAAGGGGAGATAAGATGGATCATAACTCCAAAAAGACGGACAATACTCTCATTATAAAGCTTGAAACTATGAATCACTGTGAATATCAAAGCAATGGGAAAGATGTTCAAATGTGGTATTAATTGCTTGTTTGGAAGCAAGGCTCTCATACTTTTTGCTTTGCTTATTTGTGAAAGGAGATGACAACACTAGACTACCAAATTAAACCCCCCCATCTACATGACTTGAGTCCACTTTTAGGATGTTCGAGCTAGTACATGCAGAGTAAATTGGTTGGAAGGATGTCAAGCTATAGTTGCAATATTGATTTGTGTATGTAATGCAAGAAAATATATTTGAGGAGTGTTAAGCAAAATTCTTTCCAATTAATAGAGGAACATGATTCTTTGGCTCTAATTGTAATAGTCCCTCCCACCCCCTTGTCCAATCTCAGGATGCGAGAGGTGTTACCTATTATTTGATTCGACCTCCAAGGTCTATTATGAAGATGGGGTAAAAAAAAATCCCTTTTTCCAATATTGGTAAACCACAAAACTATGCCACCATTGCATTCAGTGCATTGAGAGCTTTCCAGTGATATAAAATTAATCTCAATATGATTCCAAGATTGAAAGTTATGCCCTTCTAATGTTTGGCCAATCAGAATATGACACCTCAGCATTGGGCTACCACGTGGCTTCATCGTATGGTCCACACGGAAGTTCCACATCATTATGGGCTCCTAAATGGCATCCCCATGACCACTAACATGTTGTTTCAAATGCAAGACCCACGGGGCCTTCTCCTCATGTTTTGTGAGCATTCCCTGTTATGAGCATTTTAGATCAATATTGCCCCTCACCACGTCACTCGACGATCTTCTAAAAGTGCCTAAGGACACGGTAGTGAGTGATGTGATCCAAATGGATGTTGATGGCCACCCACCTATCCCACTTGGACCCCCACAATTGTCTCTTTCAGTTTTTCAGTTTCCTTAATTGTAGCACATTTTACTATTTTTAGTAGTTTTTCGGGTCCTGAACTTTTGGAGCCATTTGAGGCCCTAAACGACGTTCTTTGGGAAAACTAGGAGCAATATGGGACCATGGACTAATGTTTCTTATCCCAAAGTTGTATTACTCAGATAGATCTTTCTAATGAGGTATTGTGCGTGTCAAACGAAGATCGTATGCAAAAGTTACGACCTTGGGAAGTTGATGTACCAATTTACCCAAACGGGGCCCATAGTTTGGCGCTTCATCACCTAGGGTTAGGTTTTTGGATGTTTAGGGTTTTCCATTGTTTCTCAACAATAAATAGGCCTTCAAGCTCATTGTAAGACAATTCAGAGGCATGTGGTAGCCACATCTCTTCTCACAGATAAGCTACCATAGCCCTAACTGGTTTATTTCCATTTCTGTTTGTAAGCATATTTCAGTGTTTTACATTAATGAAAGGAAGTATTATTTGTGTTGCATCTCTGTATTTATGGTTATTTCTGTAATTTTTTGTGTTCCTGTTTAAATCTGGATCAGTGGTATCAGAGGGTCTGCTCTTTCTCTATTTTTCTTTGCATGTCCCCAACGAGGTCGGGATATAAGGAGTTAGGGCTTGAACTGGTCGAACCTTTGCAAGACTAGCCTCGCAAATCCCGATGGCCTCCCATGGCGGATGAAAAGAAAGATGAGGGGGCAGGAGATCCTATCAAAATCTTGCTCGAAGAAGCCCTCGAGCGACAAAGGAACGTGATGATGGAAAACTTTGCCCAGATCCTTCAGCGACTACCCAAGGGCGACGCATCTGCTTCCAACAGCTACGCTGGAAATGCCACACCCTTTAAGGTACAAGTTAACTTTGAAATCCCCATATTCGAGGGTCAGATAGATGCAGATGTCGTAGATAAATGGTTAAATATGCTAGATGGTTATTTTTCTGTTCATGATTTTTCCAGCCGGGAAAAGATCACTTTTTCACTTCTCAAAGCAGCCCCCCACGTCAAGGACTAGTGGGAAACCTACTGCGAGCAGAAGGATGAAAGTACGGGCTCACTATTTTCAGCCACACCCACTTGGAATTCATTCCGAGATGCCATCAAGGAGTAGTACTACCCTGTCAGGAGCTATGAGGACAAATACATAAAGTGGACCACACTACGGTAGGGAAGGGACCAATATGTGCCAGAGATGTGCCACAGTTCACAAATATTTTTCATACCCTGCGCACAAAGTTGGGTATCAAGGATTCTAAGCTACATTGGGCACTCAAATACCGCGGCTGCCTACACCAATACATCAAGGATGAGATGGAGTTCCTAAACATATCCTCGCTTAGCATGGCATATCGATATGGTGTCAAGATCGAGCAAAAGTTTAAACAGAAGAAGCGAGACTTTGGATCTACGAATCCGAAGCAAGGGAAAGGCTTCCCAAACTGCAGAACCAAGGACAAAGCCAAGACGGGGTGACCCAAGACAACCCACCACGAAGTGAAAGAAGGACATAGGAAAGTGGTTTGAGTTCCATAAGAGCCCCACTCAAAACAAAAGTGAGTGTCGGACCATGTAGTCGTTGGTGGTCGAGTTGAAGGCTTCAGAATCAGATGCATGTTCCGACCCTGAGGTCAAAACTCGACAAGGGGAATGAAAAAGGGAAGCAAATCATTGATGTGGAGCCCAGTGCCACTGTTGCCACCACCAAGGTCCAGAAGAATGAGCCCAAAGATCCAGAGGAGGGGGAACGACTTTTCCACTCACAGATGTGGGTGAAGGGTTCACCGCTGCAATTCATTGTTGACGGTGGGAGCAAAAAGAACCTCATTTCAGCAGAGGTCGTGAAGCGGTTGGGACTACCAACCATACCACACCTGCAACTGTACAACATCAAGTGGCTTCACCAAGGATGAGATCTTCGAGTCCGCCAGATGAGGTATTGTGTGATGTTGCACCGCTTGATTTTTGTGATGTATTATTAGGCCAACCATACTTGTGGAAGCGACATGTTGTGTATGATTCAAGGCCTCACACTGTTATTATTTCTTTGTGTAATACATTATACAGGATATCGAAGGTAGCCCCACCTACCGCCACTTCTTTGATCTCTACTAAGAAAGGCAGTAAGATCATCTCCCAAACTAGGAAATTTATTTTCTGTCTGGTTCGCTCTCAAAGTAAGGGGAAGATCGTAGCCACATCCATGGCCCCCGGGAAGGGTTCCTCCACGCAGCAGAAGCAGGTGGATACGATCATGAAAGAAGACATGGACATCTTTTCCTCACCCACAGGGGTACCATTGCACTGTCAAGTCAAGCACTCTTTCGATTTGACTTCTGAAGCACCTCTACCCAATGGATCGATCTATCGCCACTCCATTCTAGAAAATTCCAACTACAAGCAGTGACATGATCAGCGTCAGGCACCACACAAGTTTCAAGTGGGCGCCAAAATCTGGTTGCATCTGCAGAAGGAATGCCTTACAAGAGCCCATCAGAAGATCAGACCACTCTGATATGGTCCTTACACCATTACCAAGGCTGTGGGAAACAATGCCTTGGAGCACAACATTCCCCCATTCCTTCGCTTGCACCGAGTGCTCAATGTGGACCTCCCTCGACCATGCTTCCCACCATTATTGGACACATCATAGGTTGCAGAACAGCTCACCAGGGATCATAGGTTGCAGAACAGCTCACCAGGGATCAAGTTCAGCAGAAATTTCCTCATCTCATCGAGGAACTCAACACAATGGGGACCATTGCTTCTTAAGGGGGGAGGAATGATCCAAGTGGATGTCGGTGGCCACCCACATATCCCACTTAGACCCCCACAACTGTCTCTTTCAGTTTTTCAATTTCCTTAATTGTAGCACAGTTTACTATTTTTAATAGTTTTTCGGGTCTTGAACTTCTGGAGCTGTTTTGAGGCCCTAAATGACATTTTTGGGGAAAACTGGGAGCAACATGGGTCCATAGACTGATGTTGCTCATCCCAAAGTTGTAGTCATCGGATAGATCTTGATAGCGAGGTATTTTGCCTATCAAATGGAGATCGTATGCCAAAGTTACGACCCTGGGAAGTTGATGTACCAATTTACCCAAATGGGGCCCATAGTTTCGCGCTTCATCTCCTATGGTTAGGTTTTTGGATGTTTAGGGTTTTCCATTGTTTCTCAACAATAAATAGGCCTTTGAGCCTCATTATAAGATAGTTCAGAGGCATGTAGCCTCCACATCTCTTCTCAGAGATAAGCTACCATCACCCTAGCTGGTTTATTTCCATTTCTCTTTGTAAGCATATTTCAGTATTTTACATTAATGAAAGGAAATATTATTTCTGTTGCATCTCTGTATTTATGGTTATTTTTTTAATTTGTTGCGTTCATGTTTAGATCCAGATCACGATGAGCAATATGCATGAAGGTGTGGGAACCATGTTTCCTGACAAGTCAGAAGAAAGGGCATGTCAGGTCACGTCCAAGTCATACCACTCGATCGTTTATCATCATGGCACTCCAAGCTAACAAGGGCATGGGGCAGTGAGTTGCAAAAGCCATATGGTCTGTCCCTCATCTGGCCTCCACCAAGGTGTACACCCAACTCACATCTAGTCCACATTAAGCTCACATCCCGCACACATCCTTCACAATCCTAGTGCACATCAAGCACACATCAGATGCACATTCGATGCACTTCTAGCACACATCCGGACAAATTTATAGGATTCGTCTACGGACGCGGAGGAATTGCCTGGACGGCCAAAAGTGGTCAGAATCCGGGCAAAAAAAATTCAAAAAATCTTGTAAAGGTAGTGCTTGAATCATGTTTTTGATGGTGGAAATAGATTCGACACCATCAAAAACTTCTAAGGCACCTAAAATTATGAAGTTTGACAGCTTATACTTGAATTTACAAAAATCCCTGCCAGATTTTTTCAAAATATGACTAGAATTTCCATAACTTTCAGGGTAAAAAAGCATAATCGTTAGAATACGGCAAATTGATATTTTTGTGGATATCTTAATACTTGGGGCATTGACCTAAAAACTCAACTTTCAGCACAATACAATCAAAACTTGAACCCTAACCTCTACGGGTGAAACGAGCCAGAGGTTCCATTCTCACATGTTTAATATGTGCTGTCTCGCTATGGTGGTTTATGAGCGATTAATTAAGAGTTTTCTTTCAATAAAATAGCTTTTAGGTAAATACTTTAAAAATGTATAGCCTTCGTGTAGCCTTCATCCAATTTCATGGGTTATAAGCTCACAATTACAACCATACAAACACTCAACTGCCATCATACACTTCACTGATAAATCATAAACAAAGTAGCAACTCTATGGTGCTACTAGTAAATGAAACATAACATTCAAGATAGATAACAATAGGTGCAATAGCAACATTCAACACCCATACATGAATAAACAATACCATAGCAACATTCATCATCAAAAGAAGGTAATTATATCCTAAAGGCCAATATACACAATTTTGTACTTATTTGAGTGGATTGAAATGGTTGGAAACTAGAGGAGGACCTTCTAGTCGACTCTCCTCCCAACCATAGGCCAACTACACTGCAACTCTCTTGCAGTGCACCACCCCCGAACCAGATCTAGAGTCCGAGGGGCGGTATAGACTCAAAGAAATTCACCAAGGTTTTACCAAAATTTCAAGAGGAGGAGTAAATTGTTCTGGTGGTTTATCAACTACCCTCAATAATAAGCACCACAACGACCCTCGTACATTTGAAACCAAAACATAGGAATTCACCCAAGGCTTAGCTAGGGTATTACTCAATTCCAGGAGACTGAATCCACTGTGTAGGTGGTTTATTAGCAATATTTTCAAGGCAAGCACTATGGAAGTCTATAGCCCATTGTCCAAGTGGTTTATCAGCTTACCTAGCAAGCACTAATTAGTTTATAATCCTATCTAGCAAGCACTTAATGGTTTATCAACGCTTTCAGCAAGCACCATAGCGGCTCAACTTAATTTCCTAGTGGTTTATAAACCTTCCAGAAACCACCCAAGTGGTTTATCAACCCATTCAACAAGCACTAAGTGGTTTCACAACTTATCCAACAAGCACTTTGTGGTTTATCATCTTACTTAGCAAGCACTAAGTGGTTCAATTCTCCAATGATCCTCCCAATGGCCATACAGGTTTAGACACACACCATTCAATCTGAATAATTATTCTCCATAGGTTTCCCTTTGTTTTTTATGCATTTTTCTCATATCCATCCATGTTGTTCTGCGTTGCTTCTTGCTAATCTCTTCTCCTCTACTGCGCTTGCACGATCTCTCAAACACACATAATCATCCCCCTGTTCTCTTGTGTGTTGACCTTCTTTTCCTTGTCTTGAGGCAGTCTCCCTTGACCCCCCAGGGTGATGGGTATTATCCTCTTTTTCTTCACACCCGCTCTATAGATTTGTTAACTATCAATGCAGGCAACGTGATTCAGGGTGTGTGTTGTGGGTTTAATGTGTTGTGTATGTCTATCTCATGGCCCTTCATAGGTCCTTCCCCCTTCAGAATTATGGATCCATGTCCTCTCCTCAACTCAGCTAATAAATTATTATTTTGCACAATTTTACATAATGGCATTTATTTACCTGGGGTGTAGCAAAAAGGGTTGTAACACTAATGCTTTGGAAGTGGGATGGGTGGCATGAGGAGTGGGAATACAAAGTGATCATAGAGACCCAATGGAATAATAAGCATATCATTGACACCTCTATATAATTTGAAGGTAACAAAGAAAAAAAAAGTTCGTTGAGGCATTCATGGAGAAACATAGTAGAAACAATGAAGTTATGGAATATATGATAGAGGCACTAGATGGAGTGGTTTTACATCTATTGGATGAGAAGAAAATAATCAAGAGATTCAAGTAATCTAGAGCATTACCACTCAATCAATACATTGGTACAATTTAAAATAAATGTGGCATATTTATGGAGGAAACAATAGTGCTACAAAAACATAATATAGGAGGTTCAAATGTTTTGTAAATATTTGTCTCTTTAATCAATTCATAAAATAGTGTTTATAAGCCTTCAGAAATAATTCCATTTTCAAAGGACCAACTCAAAGAATAAACATATATCCTGACTTTTTGATGCTTTCAAACACAACCATGTCACATGACTATTTGTATGCTAAAAATACCAACAACAAATGCTCATATTACTAAATATTCATATAAACTAGTAACCATTCTCATTTTCTTATGGTTAATTATATTCTACTTTGAGAATTAATAAAGCACTAGCATAGACCTTCATTAGGATTATATTTGGATTAATATAGTTTTTCATATTCCTTTTGGTATTGGCATCTCATTATGTTAAGAATAAATATGTTTTCACCTAATTGGCACATTATATGGATGGAATCATCAACAATATTCACCGACACACTATATTGATGGAATCATTAGTGATATGTACAGCATAATTTTCGAACTATAACTTCCATTCTTTATTTTAACCACTATTTGTTAATTTTACTTGATTATATTAATTTTATTCAATAAATAAATGTGTGGTCCATGGGGTCTTGGATAGACGGTGATCGGGTGTTCTGTTAAGGCACTCCTTGATGTGAAGTCACCGATTCAATCCCCCCCCCAGATCGGGGTGATATATTGGACATGATGAAGATGTAGTCCTACCAAGCTTACAAAAAAAATGTGTGGAAAAAAGATGTATATAAAATTAAATCCCACCAAATAGATGTATCATTGCGATGATAACTTGTCGTGATTTAGAATATAGAGAATAACTACAAATTAGAAATGAACCACTAGGTATGGGAATAATACAATTTACAATATTAATATTGAACTAAAACAAAAAGTCACAAAATCAAATATTTACACTTTTATGCCACTAGTTATGTCATTTATTTTTGAAAAATTAATAAAGAGAATTTCTCCTTAATAAATGGGTACATATGTTTGAATTTTGATGGAGAATGAAGGGACATTATGGAATTGTGGTATCTTTCATGATTTCTAAAGTCATTGTTCCATGCACTATATGTAATGAATATAGGTATGAATATCAACAAATCTATAAGAATTCAAACAATGGAGTTTTGATCATGAATGGTAGATCGCTTGGGATTTCACTCATTATTGATATAGGGTGCTTCATAGGTTATAATCCAATTATGAAGAACCTCATCATGATTTCAAGTTCTCTATCCACATAGATCCATTATAGGTTGGTTTGAGGTGCAAATAGAATTAAGAATCTTGTAGAGAAATTTGAAACTCTCTTTCATTTACAAACTATGAGTGAGAAATTGAGTCACAAATGCACTGGAGAATATGGAAGTTGAATGATGGGTAAAGGAAATTATTTTTGCTACCAAATAAGACTCTCTACCTATACCAACAGTCACAAAAAAAGCCGAAAAGCTCATTATAAGTTATATGCAAAGCACATCAAATGAGGGGATCCATCCAACCAAAAAATTTAATAAAAAAAAAATGTGAGAAAAAATAAAAAAAAATTAACTCCTTAAAATAAAAAAGATAAAATTCACAACAAGAACCACATTTTAAAAAAATGAAAAAAACATCTCAATTATAAATGACTTTCTATTAGAATATAAATCAAATATAACATATCACTTCAATATATATGTTATAGAAAATATTTCACCTTAAAATTATGAATTCATATTAGCTTATCAAATACAATTACACCATTGCCCACGGGGCTTTGGATTGATGATTAATGGGTGCACTGTTAAGGCACTCTTTGTGATAGGTCACTGGTTCGAATCCCCGTGGTTGCCTACCTACCAAAAAAACAATTACATCATCTATAAAGTTCAAGCTATTTATCTTCTCACTAATATAAATAAAATAATATAAACCCTAAAAATATAAATAAGAAAGGGAATACCTTATTTCCCACTCCTCTTTGAGCAAGTTTAATTTAAATACAAAAGAAATATAAATTTTTATGAGGAATGCTTCCTTTATATAACAGTATAGTTATTCTAAACCACTTTTAACAACATAGTCATTCTAAACCACCTAGTTAAGTAAGAACTTGATATCCACCATATAAAAATATTTTTTTTCCAACAAAGTGACCTTGGAAAATAAGAGAGCCTAGTCATAGTGGGAAAGGATGCGACAAGAACCAATGGAAAAAGCAAAAGACACACAAACAACTTCAGAAGGAAAATTACAACCATATGATAGCTATGGAAATTGAATAGCTCCTCCATTTACCTTTTGACTCTTCTGATGGGATGGACTAAACTATTTCTTTTGGAGAATGGAGTCATCACGAATATGGAAATTTTGAAAACTGTAATGTAATTGAGGAGATGTCGAGAAATGCCTCATTGTTTTGGTTTAACATAGCTTTATATCGGTTTTTCACTCTCGTTTGTACTTTTATGGTGTAAATTTATGATGTTTTCGATTTTAATTAATATATAGGTTTTTACTTAATTATAACAAGGAGCCACTGTTGTGGCGCTAGTCCCTGCCGGTTAATAGAACAGTTTGGTGAGTTATTGTTATGAGATTTAATTTGTGTTTAATTTGCATTATCATCAGAGCTGGTTTGCATTACTAGTGTGTTGTAGGCATGCTTACTTGTATTAAGATTTAGTGAATTGGATAGCGAATTGTTGTATGGACTTTTTGACTTTATGCAAAGAGTGAAATATAATGAACTTTGCGTTTGTTAAGTAAGAATTGTGATAAATGTAAGATTGGTTTTAGATGTAATTTTCCAATGTGTCATGATTTAGAAAATGTTTAGATTAATAATTAAAATGTAATAAAATTTAAGAGCGAATCATGGAAACCTTGACGGAAAAAAACTATAAAAGGTAATAATAGTGCATTATAATGTATGAAGAATTAGAGAGTGTTAAAGTAAGTTATGTATTTTAATAAGCATGGGGTATAAAATATATTTAAATGCATAATAATGAATTCATGGTGCATAAAAGATAGAATTTTGTTATTTTTTTACATTTGAATATTATGGAAATATTCATAAAATGATAATGAGCAAATAAACATTATTATGAATATAAATTTGTTAATTAAATCCGTGGTGGAGAGTGTTCAATATTTAGATAAATGATTGTCGAAAGTCAAAGAAGGACTTAAGCATTTAAAAATTATGGAGTCTTGAACCCATGATTGAAAGATTAGATATCTAGTAACATGTTTGGACATAAGTGATACCATTCAAGTTAATGTCAATGATTGGGGAATTATTCCATGGTCAAAAGAACAAAAGATATATTTATTTAAAAATATTGTTTATCATAACTTTAGTGTGAACTTTAAATTTGTCCAATTACTAATTGGCAAAGAAAATAAACCCTGCATCTAATTTCTAATTAGTAATTTGTTGTATTTAATTAATAATTTGTTGTGATGCAAAAGGACATGACTTTTGGTCTTTTTTATAGTTTTGGGTTAGTAAATATAGAATCTAAGTACAATAGCAAAGCAATTTTGATAAGTTTATTTTATAAATTAAAAACTAAAATAAACAGATTAAAATTAAAAAAACATTTAAACTCTATGAGTTGAAATGTAAATTGATCATGATCTGCATGAAAAAATTCATTATCTTTTGGTGTTGTATACTCTTTCTTTCTGCAATATCTGTGTTCCATTTAAGTAAGTTAGTTTTTTATTGAAATTTTTTCGAAGTGTAATGAAAGGACTTACATCACAGATAAATAGATGCCATTAAACATAGTTGTTTTTCTATTTTGTGATTATCTTAATTAGGGAGTATAGTTTAATATAATTCATTTATTTGGCATAACATAAGCATAGGAGGTATGATGACATATAGAATGACGAAAATTGGGATAATTGAAAATAATAAAAGAATGGAGATTGACTATACCACTTCAAATTACTCTATTTATTAGTTAGAAATAATGTTTTGACAGCTTGATTTTTTAAAAGTTATTATGTTATTAAACTTTATACCTGGTGACAAGAAAGGCTTACCTTGGCATAAGCTAATTATTGCAGGTTAATACAACTGGGAGAAATGATATTACATGTTATAAATTATGAAAGTCATATTCAATTAATATTGTTTTAAAAAATACATAAGAGTTCATTTCAATGTGGGAATCTTTTTATTCAAGGAATTTTATTTCTTTGTGATTGGAAGTGTAATCTTTCCATTATGAATACTGAATAATAAAAATATTATAGGAAATTTATACTTAGTTAAAACTATAAATAATTTAATAGTTATAATTAAATATGAATGGATAAGCAGTATTTAATATTATATGGATAATTTAAATCATAAAATGCATTATTTATTTAAACATCAAAGATAGAGTGTGATATTATAATTAAATAAAAATAAATAATAATAATATTTTTATATTGGATCAGAGATATTGAAATTTAATTATAATTGGCATGTTTATCATGATTAATAATAGTAAAAAGTGTTTAATCATAATTAACATGGTTGTGATGCTAATGCATGGTCATCTCGCTAATCCATGGTCAAAATGGTCAATCATCATTAAAATGGTGAATGATGGTAAAGCATGCCCAATGTAGTTAACAAATATTAAAAATAAACAAACCCAACTATTAAATAAATGAGTTCAAGTAACTAAATATAGTAGATAGAAAATGGATGGTAAAGCATGACCAACATGGCTATCAAATATTAGAAACAAACAAACCCAAATATTAGATAAATGATTTCAAGTAACTAAATATAGTAGATAGTAATTTATATTTATGAAACTTGTTCAAATTGAATTATAACATTGATTTTCTACATAAAATCAAATATATAACAGATAAAGAGCCCAATTTATTAAACATTAGCATAATGAATCAAGAGCCATAGAGACAAAATAAAAACTGCCAATGCCAATTTTTTATCAACTAATAATTAATGCATTAAACATTAGCATAATGAATCAAGAGCCATAGAGACAAAATAAAAACTGTCAATGCCAATTTTTATCAACTAATAATTAATGCAACATTCGACTAGATGAATGTTCAGATACAAGATGATCATTTAAGAACATAGGATTTGTGCTGTAACATTTTGTCATTCTGTCAATACAATGTCATTTTGTCTGCAATGACAGCACTTCATTCCAAGTCTGCATGTTTCAAAAATTTCAGTTGAAGGGGATCCCATGGAATTTGCAGAAATTTATGCTTCTTTATACTAGCTTAACTGCTGAATTTTAACAAGATCATTTCCAGACTTTCCTAGAATGGCTGCAACTGTGCGTTCAGATGTTACAACTTCAACTGTAGTTTTTGTGATAAGCTGACCAGCTGCTGTCACACTGCCAAAGGTGATATACAATGCCAAGGACATTAGTACAGAAATACTGATCAGCAAAACCACTATGATAGCAGCAATTGACAAAATTTTGCAAATGTTGTGTACCTTTCAAATCTGGCAGAAGTCCGTTGACGAAGAATTGGGTCCTCAAACTCAGAGAAATTGCCAATACTGTTTATATTGCGATTTGACTGAATTTTGAAACAAAGCATATAGTTAGTACTGCAGGGGTTCGTGTTTGCAGACAGATTTATGGTTAATTATCTTAAATAGAAATTTAATTGAATCAAGGAATCTGCTTTTGTTCTAAGAAATCAAAATCAAAAAGTAGCAATAGAGGGACAGTAGACGAATTGTTGGCAAATGTTGGAAAATGTCGGAGGGAGATCAAGAACTGCATACAAAATTGGTGCACTTGTTTGCTGTGGATTGCCTGGAATTTCAATCAGTGATTCAGATTTTCCTGGTCTAACTTCAAGAAGATTGACTTTGGCATGAGAAATCTGACCATACAAAGAAAACATGATCAGTAAATAAAGTGTGTTCATAGCAAGGCATCAACAATTGAGCTTGTTATTTGAGCATGCAAGAGTCCATGGTTATTTGAGCATTATAAGTTAATGGCATTCTGGTTGAATACTGAGGGTTTGTCTTAGCTGTGGTTGGCATGCGCTGTGGTGGTCTGATCGGCGGCCAGCTGTTCCTCCTCGAGATGCTGGAAAGTTCGGCTTGGGTTTTACTGTCTTCGTGGCCTTTGGGTTTTACTGTCTTCATGGCCTTTGGGTTGGTATTGTTACTTGCTTGTTTAGCTCTGCAGTCTGTGCGATTTTTCGTCTGCGGTGGAGTTCCTGGTTGCTCGGGTATTGTTACTTGCTTGTTTAGCTCTGCAGTCTGTGCGATTTTTCGTCTGTGGTGGTCTTGTGGGCGAACAACTGTCCCTCGTCGAGATCCTGGAAAGTTACTCGACTTGGGTTTCACCGTGTTCGCGCCCTTTGGGTTATTATTGTTACTTGGTTGTTTAGCTCTGCAGACTTGCCTGCTTCGTAGGTGCAGCAGTATTGTCTGTTCGTTTCCCTCAAGAGTCCATGGTTATTTGAGCATTATAAGTTAATGGCATTCTGGTTAAATACTGAGGGTTTCTCTTACCTGCATGGCTTTTATGAGCGATATAACCTAAGTCGAACCAAGGTTTTGCGGGTGGAAAGGTTCGTTTTGGGGGTGGAAAGGTTTTGGGGTGTTATTGGGGGCCTCGCATCGTTCGAGGTGAAGGGCACGTGGTTCGGTGACTCCCAAGCGGTTGTGTAACGTTGGTATGAATCGGACCGTGTTCGCGCCCTTTGGGTTATTATTGTTACTTGGTTGTTTAGCTCTGCAATCTCTGCGATTTTTCGTTTGTATTTGTTGTATTGTCTGCGGTGAAAACACAATGCGGTTTCTGCCTGCCGTGATACTGTGGGCTTGTCTTAGCTACATGGGTTTTATGGAAATTTCTGTAAATGTCGGTTTCGACCGGCATTTGGAGCGAGACGACCTGGGTGAAGCTATGGCGTGTATTCAAGGTTTTTTGGTTGTATAATTTATGTGTATGTTTACTTTGGTGCATAATGTTTTTTTAAGTTTGTAATTCTGTTATGGATGTATGAATATTCGACTCTGATATTACTCCTAGAACGGAAGGTTGCTTTGTTGACTAAAGCTGTATAAGACTAAAACACATGCCTAAGATGGCTTGTTGCAGCTTTGCAATGTTGACGAGATCTGTTTTGATTTGCAAAAATAATTTATTAGAAAGTGAGTATTGTACATACCTGAACCAACTGATCAATTTCGAAAGCATACCGAGGAAGCTGTTCTCTTTGTAATATTGTAATATTGGCAGCTGTTGTGTGCCTCATATCAGAAGTCAGTGCAGCACCCCTGCCAATTAGACAACACAATTTCAAAATAAGATCAAGTTGCTGAAACGTACTTTATCATATGCAATCCTATTACTGGTTACAGAACTATATCTGCGATCAAACTTCAGATTCACGCTAACTAGCTAAACATGAGAATGCACAAGGAGAGATCAAAAGTGTGAGGCTACAAAGCCATAAACTTTTGGAACAAGGCTTGTAGCACGTGCTTTTCAATGAGGTCTAATAGAAACATTGGCTGAAAATATTGCACAATGCTGAGGATGTAGGCAATTAAATGCAAACAACCGACTAGAAATTTTAGGCACGGGTTTCATAGAAAGGTTTAAGTCCCCTTGTCGAAGTACTCCAAGGGTAGCTTCTGCATACACAACACTGTGTGTGAAGTGCACTTCAAATGATATAAAAAATGAAATGGGTTGAGGTAAACTTACTGCTTGGACATTCTTTATCATGCTTATTTTAAAAGCTTGCATCATTTTATTTATTATTTCTAAATAACTATGTGTCATGATCTTTCTTTTTTTATTCTCGAGTCAAATGAATGCAATTAAACTAAAACAGAATGCACACAGAATCCAGAGTAACACGTAGGAAAGTTTTAGAGACATATATGTAAAACCAACTGAAGCACAAAATAAACGTACTTTCACGTTGAACTCTGAGCGGTTCTGTTTTAGAAGATAAAGAATTGCAAAAAAGTCATTTCTATCTATATCTGAATCCAACAGAATTTGATGCGGTGCTCCATACGATGGAAAAATTTGACAACTTAGGTAAGCTAACAGAAATATTTGGGAAAGAATAAACACATGTGACATCATCATGATGCTCTGTCACGAGTTGCACTTTATATCATCAACTGCAGTTGGTCATGCAAATAAACTAGTTGAGTAGTTGAGTCAAAACAGTAGTCAAATTATGCAAGACTGAAATAACATGGAAGTGTAACCTAAAACATCTCAACTCAATTTTGCATCTAATAATATCTTGATCCATAAATAAAACAAAGATGTCTGGATATGGTATTTGCAAAAAAACCTGAAATACTTGCAAACAGAAAGAAGCATCAAATAGTTGCAGATTGTACTTGCCTTATGTGAGCAGGGAACAACACAATTTCAAAATAAGATCAAGCTGCTAAAAGGTATTTTATCGTATGCAATGGTATTACTGGTTACAGAACTGTATCTGCGATCAAACTTCAGATTCACGCTAACTAGCTAAACATGACAATGCAGAACCATATTCATATTACTTTTGCATTTGTTCTAGATGTGAAGGGCAGCATGTTCCTGCATTTTGTAATCTGTAGAACAAATAGTTAGTTAGAATAAAATGATAGCATTGTAAATTGAAGAGAGGACATATTTGAGAGAAAACATGTTAAGGAGTTATGTGAACTAAGGTTTCTTGTGCAATCCTTATATCATGTACAATGTGTCAAAAGCTTGTTTAACGTTAAAAAGAGTATTTGATTGACTAAAGTTGTATAAGAGTAAAACAGATCTCTAACATGGCTTGTTCTAGGTTTCCAATCTTGACAACATCTCTTTTAATTTGCAAAAACAATTTACTAGAAACTCAGTATTGTATATACCTGAACCAACTGATCAGTTTCGAAAGCACACCGAGGAAGCTGTTCTCTTGGCAATATTCTAATATTGGCAGCTGTTGTATGCATGATTTCAGAAGTCACTGCAGCAGTGCTGCTAATTAGAGAACAAAATTTCAAAATAAGATCAAGCTATTTGAACGTACTTTATTTAAGATTAAAAGGAGTATTTGATTGACTAAAGTTGTATAAGACTAAAACAGATGCCTAACATGGCTTGTTGGAGGTTTGCAATGTTGACAAGATCTTTTTTGATTCGCAAAAACAATTTATTAGAAAGTCAGTATTGTATGTACCTGAACCAAGTGATCAGTTTCGAAAGCACACCGAGGAAGCTTTCCTGTTTGTAATACCCTAATATTGGTAGCTGTTGTGTGCCTCATATCAGAAGTCAGTGCAGCACCCCTGCCAATTAGACAACACAATTTCAAAATAAGATCAAGCTGCTGAAAGGTATTTTATCATATGCAATGCTATTACTGGTTAGAGAACTGTATCTGCCATCAAACTTCAGATTCATGCTAACTAACTAAACATGAAAATGCAGAATCATATTCGTATTACTTTTGCATTTGTTCTGGAGGTGAAGGCCAGCATGTTCCTGCATTTTGTAATCTGTAGAAGAAACAGTTGGTTAGAATAAAATGATAACATTGTAAATTGAACAGAGGACATATTTGAGAGAAAACATGTTAAGGAGTTATCTGAACTAAGGCTTCTTCTGCAATACTTATGGCTCTATAACAGCAAAACAGATCTCTAACATGGCTTGTTCCAGTTTTCCAATCTTGACGAGATCTGTTTTAATTTGCAAAAACAATTTATTACAAAGTCAGTATTGTATATACCTGAACCAACTGATTAGTTTCGAAAGCACAGTGAGCAAGGCGTTCTCTTGGTAATATTCTAATATTGGCAACTGTTCTGTGCTTCATTTCAGAAGTCATTGCAATAGTGCTGCTAATTAGACAACAAAATTTCAAAATAAGATCAAGCTAAACAAGCAAAACAGGAACCCCACCAACAACAAATACAAACTTCATATTCATGCTAACTAGTCAAACATGGCAATGCACAAGGAGAGATCAAAACCATGAACCTACAAAGTCATAAACTTCTGAAATAAGGTTTGGACTTCAAATGATATAAAAAATGAAATGGGTTCAGATAAACTTACTGGTTTGAAATTCAGCATTGAGTCCGAGCAAGAATACCAATGGAATGAGTGGAAGCTACCAAAAATGTATATTAGCCATTGTGTCCTTTGTGCTTTGTAGATTGGAAACCATGTGAGCATTGTTCAGATTGTAAACTGCAAATCATGTCAGCAGTCTCCAGATATATGGCATATTCAGATGGTCTGTGGGATAAATTCTTTCCTGGTAATGTTACCAGCTTTTATGCAAAGCAGTTACCCTGTAGCATTTGTTTCGAAAATATAACTCTACGTTTGACTTTGAATTAGATGTGTTTAGGAACATGGAAAAGATTTAAGCAAATTGTAGAGCTAACAGTAAACAGAAACATAGGTAATATAAAACAAAACCTTTCGAGCCCAAAACTTTCATTTGGCTTAAGGTTATAATGCTATTATAATGAAAAATCATGCGGATCAAGCAACGGTCAGTAATTGATCGATTGCATATAGTCCCAGGGAAGGACTAATAATACCAAATGCATTATGCCATAATTGCATTTTCAAACAACATATATTCATTTTAAAGTCCATATAGTTTGATGCTATTTATAAAGTCTAGCTTCAAGCATGTTGTAGAATGCGTTCAATCTCAAATACAAGACAGAAACACAAACAATACAAATAGACATGTATAAAGACTTTCTAGGCCTCTTTCCTGAATCGTTAGCTACACTCTGCAACAAACAAAAACTAACATAGCATTCAGCCATAACATAGGAGGAGACAGAAATGACTAGCCGATTCAATATACAATTTGTCATTTAATCAATCTATGTAATCTTTGGTGTTTTCATTCAGCAGCGGTAGATACAAAATTATTGCTGATCTGATGTTGCATTTGTTGTATTCAATGATATAATTTAAACCAAACATGGTACTTTTTAAGATGCGACAAAAATATACATACAAAAGCTGACAAGACAATCTCTCGTTGTCAAGCTTGAAGCATGATGCAGAATGCGTTCCATTTGAGATAAAGAACAGAAACAGAAACACTACAAACACATATGCATAAAGACTTTCTAGCCTTTTTTCATCAACTGTTGCGTTACATATTCTTTGTAAATGACTCAAAATTGCAAGTCAAATACTTGTATTATCGTGAGAGCATAATATGAAGAAACATGTTCATATTACTTTTGCATTTGTTATGGATGTGAAGGCTGCCATGCTCCTGGATTTTGTAATCTGTATAACAAACGGTTAGTTAGAACAAAATGATAACAATGTAAATTGAAGAGAGGACATATTTGAGAGAAAACATGTTAAGGCATATGTGGATGTACCTTCCATTTGTTAGTTGACATGTAATAGCTCACTATCTTCATTGAGTGTGAACTTGCTCTGAATTTTGAAGTCACGTAAGATGTAAACAGTGGTAGCTTTCTATTGCAAATATGTCCCATATGACATTGATTTTAAATCAGGAAGTAACTCATGTAATAAGGGCTCCCTGATAATGCACTGGACAAAGTTATTTGTAATGGATTCTATTACAGCATTTATACAATGCTTGTAGAGGAAAGGGCAATTATCATTGCATTGTGAACAGAAAATTGTTGCATTGGCTATTGCTATGGATGAATTCACTGCACAGTTACAAATTGCACAAACAGGTTCGAAAGGAGTTGAATATGGATTTGTTGCGGTCAGAATACCTTCGACCTGTTTATAAAACATTCAAACGTTAATTTACATTATTACATGCCAAATGCAAATGCAACAAAAACATTATTATTGCTATACTTACAGCATAGGTAGATGTAGTTAGTTTTGTGAGATTGTTGAGTGCCTCTGTGTTAAGTTCAGTCATGAACGTTGACTTCGATGCTCTGAATATTGTTTCTGTTGTGTTTACCTTTTTTGTTAAATTTTTGAAAAGAATGAGCGGAAAGTGTCCTTTTTGCAATTTTTTTTCCATTGAAAGGAAAAATTGTTCATATGTGTCAAAGAGTTGCAACTGCAGAACAGAAATTGCTATGTATTGAAAAATACAAAAAGTAATATGCAACTACATTGTTCGTATGCATTGAAAATTTGCAATTGCAGAAGACAAATTACAACAACTATGTATTGAAGTGATGCATGTTATGTACTGACAATTAGGAATAACTAACAACTGAATACCTACAGTTGCATTGTCGTTTTCAGAATCTCCATCTTTGATATGGAGTATGTAATGCAATCCAACTCGTTTGGCAAGTGTAACGGCAGCAGCGGTTGTGCCAATTGGGTACATTTCTTTTTTGTTTGCAAATTTCCTAATGGTTCTATTGGGAATGAAGAGATATTCTTTGCAAACTTCAGGTACAGTTTCTATGATACTTGATTCATTAAGCAATATTATTTTTTCACAGTCACCGCGATCATAAACACTTTTAGGCAATATCCTGAAGTTTGTAATTGAGATGTTGTTGCCTTGCAAAATTTTGTGTTCATGTCGCTCCACCAAATGTGCAGGTACACTCAACGTTATAGTCATCATTCCTTGAGCATCTGTCAAATCAGCTCGCAATACTTGACGTGATTTGTTTGCTTTATCAAGGAATGCACTATAGACAACCATTATGTCTCCAACAAATAGCTGCCCAATTTTACGACTATTGAGATCTTCAATTGATACTTTAAATGGCAGTATCTGTTTTTGCCTATTAAAATTGCCTAGTTAGAAATTGCTATAAACATTTGTAGAATACTATGTTTTTGCTAAAGACTGAATAACTAGAAATAGATTAGAGTGTTGTGTTTCATATGCATACCTTTTTGATGTATCATTTTGCACGTTTGTTGAATGAAGTTTGGCTGCGATTGTTTCACTTGGACTAACACAGGCAAACGCATGGTTCAATATGATGTGGATATTATCACATGTATTTTGTGATAAGAAATCAATAAAGAAATTGTGATATGTAACCTGTACATGTCTTCTTGCTGCATTGTTTGCGGGGACTTACTACTAGTGCTTTCTTCACTCGTCCAAGATTTTCTAATTTATATACATTTAAATATAGATATGTAAAAAGAGAAGATATATATAGTAAACACTAATCTGACATATATACATTTAAATATAGATATGTAAAAAGAGGAGATATATATAGTAAACATTAATATTTTAAATAGAAAATAGCATATTTGTATAGTTGTCATACATACCTTTTCAAAGCAAGTGGTTGGTTTGCCTTTCCTAATTGACTTATGTGGCCTATTTCTTCAGTTGTTTGTTTTCCTTTTTCAGGATTTATGCTATGTTATAGAATAGGAACATATATTTAGTTCAATTTCAAAGAGCATATAGAAGTAAACAGTTAACAAGGAACATTAAAACCATAGAACCATACATATGTAAAGATAGAATGGATATATACTAAACATTAACATTCTAAATACAAATTGGCATATTTGTATAGTTGTCATAGACATACCTTGCTGAACATTATTATTCTAAATACAAATTAGCATATTTGTATAGTTGTCATAGACATACCTTTGCAAAACAAGTGGTTGGCTTGCCCTTTCTAATTGCGTTATGGATTCTATTTCTTCAATTGTTTCGTTTCGTCTCTGAAGATTTAGGCTATGTTATAGAATAGTAACATATATTTAGTGCAAACTAGAAGTAAAAAGTGAACAAGAACATTAAAACCATAGAACCATACATATGTAAAAATAAAAATAGAATGCATATATAGTAGACATTAATATTCTAAATACAAATTACCATTTTTGTGTAGTTCTCATAGACATACCTTTGCAAAACAAGTGGTTGGTTTGTGCTTTCTAATTGGCTTATGCATTCTATTTCTTCAATTGTTTCATTTCCTTTTTCAAGATTTATGCTATGTTATAGAATAGTAAGACATATTTAGTACAAGTCAAAAGAACATATAAAAGTAAAACTTGAACAAGAAGACAAGATCCATAGAAAAGGAAAGGCAAAAAGAATATACTCTGTTTGTTTATGTTGCATGTTGTTGTTTTTTTTTCTTGGTCGTTCTGTTCAATTGAAAAGGGTTTTACTAGCAGAATCTGCATGCATAAATAGATGAGGTCATATCTGCAAATTTGTGATAGGATAGTTGTGTTGGTTAATTGAAAAGGTTGTCTTTGGCATAAGTTGCATTGATCAATACAGAATGCCATATATGTAAATGTAGAATAGAATGCATAGTATGTATGCTGTTATCATTTCGTTTACCACAAAAAGATATTGTAGTATGCTTTAGTAAAATAGATATGGTAAAACCAATGAGGTATTGCAAAAATGTCAAAATTTGGAATTTTGTAAACTGTTTCATGTGTATATCATAGGTCAAGGACAAGAGATATTATATCATGGTCAGACCAATATGCATCCAATACAAAAATTCTATACTTTATATTGCCTAGATTTGCCCAAACATGATCAATCAGTGATTTGTGCATGCTATTAGTTTTGTCAACTAGGAAATGAAGATTGTAGTTTTGCATGTAGGTTTCTAGCTGCTTTGTTTTTTTATTGCAATGCACCATATCAATATTGAAGTCCCCTAGTATAACTATGATATTGTTTGGATCTAACTGGTATAAGGCTTTTGCAATGACGTTGAGGATATTGTTTAGGTTTGCATGTGGCGATGCATATATATTGAGTATTGCAATTTGTAATGTGTGAACTTTTATTTTTGCAAACAATGCTTCTACAAAGTAGTCTTCAAAATGGGTATGTTCAAGGATAATGATATTTTTCTTTATCAATATCATTACTCCATGCTTAATGCAACTTGAGATGCAATTGAAATTTTTGAAGTATTCATTTTGCATAGACAGCAACATATGTGTTTCTTGTAAGCACAAGATATCAGATTGCATTGTGTCATAGTCATTGCATATGTCAGTAAGATGCGCATGAAGATTGTGAGTGTTCAATGAAAGAATAAAGATGGATCGCAATGATTGTATTGATGAACAGTCATATTATAGTTGCCATTTTGCAGTGGTTTGCAAACGTTGCATTTCAGAATTTACTTTTTGCTTGACCTTGAAGTTACTATGTTTAAGAGGATTAAGCAAATACAATGATTCTATGTTTCTGACACGTGATAGTGCTGTGTATACTAGGCCATGCACTTGTACTCCAGTAGGGTCGAATGCAAGCCTATCCAAGGTTAAGCCTTGTGATCTATGTATTGTGCGTGCACATGCAAGTTGAATTGGAAATTGTTTTCAGATTTTCAATGGCGCCATCTTTGATGTCATAGGCATTGGTTTTGATATTCGCAATATTGGTGTCCAATCATGTGCTATCTCTGAAGTGTACAAATGACCTAGTTTTCTAGATTGTCGATGACCAATATTAGGGTCATGGAACTTAATCCATAGAACATCGACCTTATTTGTATGGGTATATGCTTTAACTATTCCATCTGCACCATTCACTAGCCCATCTAGTGCATCATAATTGCAAGCATACATTTCAATAACATGTTCAACTTTATCAAAAGCTGTGGAGGCAAAATAGCCGTATGTTGATGAGCTGCGAAATTGTCGCTATTCTCCTCATTTTCGTCAATTGCATTAATCAAAATTTCTTTGCCAGGCATTAGCATCAACATTTTCTTGTTATGCATTGCAACATCTTTGTTTTTGTAAAATAAGTAGGGAAATGTTGGATCATTCGGTACAGGGCGCATGCAACTTGTATTCATGTATGTTATATCGTCAGATGTTTGACAATTTGTTCGCATTCTATTTAACACTGATATGAATCTCTTATTTGTTTGTCGCATCGTCATATGCAATTGGAAGCACTTGACATTATCCTTCCAGAAATCATGTGTTATTGTTTCATTGTTGATTGTTGGTTGTTCAAAAATAAGAGAGTCTTGAATAGGTTGTGCTTGATAGAAATCACCACAAAATATGATGTCAATGTTCCCAAAGTATTTTGTTTGGACATGTTTTATGTTTCTGAGTCTATTGTCAATAGAATATAAGAACCGACTTCCAATCATCGAGATCTCATCTACGAAAGCTACTTGCAATTCTTGATATAGCTTTGATAAGTTGTCCAATACTTCTTTGCTCAGTGAGAACAGTTGAGACTTGTTAAAAGGCATTAGCAATGCAGAATGGATTGTTGTTCCACCTGCATTATATGCAGCTTTTCCTGTATATGCTAATATTAGACCTTTTGGTTTCATAGGATCAGTTGTGTTTTGTGAATCATAAATTCGTATAAGCATTTGGAAAATCGCTTTTGCTGTGAGCGTTTTACCTACACCTGCTCCACCTGTAATAAAAAGGTAAATTGGTTCCTTGGGGTTTTTTTTTTTTTTAACTGCAATGTCTTTTACAATTGCTTGTTGTTCTTTGTTCAAGATTCTTCTAAGTTTGTAATATTCATTGTTCTCCATTAAAAATGGATGGGCAGTAATTTGAAATCCAAGATTAATTTTTTTCTTCATTTCAAATTGTTTTGGAAATTGCAAGTCCGACTGCAAATCATATTCCTCATAATGGGAATTGTTCTCTTGGTTTTGCATATTCATTTCGTTAGTATTCAAAGAACTAATTTGCTCATTTGTTGCAGTCTCTAAATCACCCCATGTTGGATTGATGTTATATGTAAATTTGGCTTCATTAACTTGAATTGTTTTTCCATGTAATGTATATGCAGAGTGCCACGTAGGCAATTCTTGTTTCAATGTATCTTCACAATTTTCAAATGGCATATATAACAATAATTTCTCTCAACAAAAGTTTTCAATATCATTGTGTTTGTTATATTTGACAAATCGTATAACATTTGGCTTTTTCCTTTTAGATATGGGTTTGCCATTTTTCTTGTAATTTGATACAAATTCTGCAAGGCAGATTTTGCTAATGGAACTTGGTCGTCCAATGTAGTAGTCAACAATGGAATGGCACATAACATCTTCTGAATCATCAGGTTCTTGTTTCAAAAGAATAGGCGGTTTAAGCATAAACGTGCGTTCATCAACTGGAGACGTGTTCACAAATATACATTCCCTTGAACTAGAATTCAATGGCAATGAAAGTGCTATATGCACTGCTTGTTGAGCTGACATTTGTTGTAGATTGAGTAATGTATTTCCAAGTTTACGAATCATTTGCATAGCATCAATTTCATCTTTCTGATGCTCTTTCTGTATTCTTCTAAATGCATTTGTCATAGACTTGTCAATTTTGGTCATATATGAACTACAATATGATGCTGCAGCATATGCATTTAGCACAAATTGTGCATCTGTATTTGCATTCCATAAAGCAGGGATACCGTTTGCAAAACTGTTATTCCAAATATGAGAAGGTTTTCGTTTCAGGAAAATTGTTGGTTTATTTACTGTATGTTGCAATAGTTCTATGTACTCATTTTGTAGTAGGCCTATTTCTAGGAGGAAATCGTCATGTGTTGTTGAACCATTGTAGTTTGTTTGCTCCAAGAATGCAAAAAACGATATTGATTTCTCTACAATTTTTTTATTTTCTTCATTGGTTGGTTCAATGATCATTGTTGATTTCATTGGTGGCATGGGGAAGTTGTATCTGCAATTTGAATTTTTTCGCTTCTTACAACTTTTTGTATGGTGATGTTTATGCAATTTAGCAACATCTGGCTCCAAATGATCTGTATTACAAGTGATGTAATTGTCAAGAAACTTCTCAATTTCTGAGTTGCTTTCTTTTCCATATATTGGAGCATTCTCTATCCATAACAGTCCATGTTCATGTTCAGTTCCTCTATTTTGGAATTCTGTTACAAAATAGTAATCAGATATTTTTCCAAAGAATGTAGTATCTTGAGATATCAATCGCTTTATAGCATTAATTCTATGTCTATAGTATTGGCTACATGTGACTGGATATTTTCTTATAAGGTAGTCCATGTCATCATCTTCTAATATATCAATAGCATTTTTATTTTCTTTATTTCTAAACAATGTGACAAGTGTATCTACTAATGGTTTCCATCGATGTTCTGCACCTGTGAATGTCACAAAGAAAGTTGGAGGGCCCAGTTGTCGTATCATTGCA
This sequence comes from Pinus tabuliformis, assembly GCA_031772625.1. Classification (NCBI taxonomy): domain Eukaryota; kingdom Viridiplantae; phylum Streptophyta; class Pinopsida; order Pinales; family Pinaceae; genus Pinus; species Pinus tabuliformis. Next base: position 752,285,215 of record CM062807.1, on the reverse strand, counting down.
AATATGTTTTTCCTAATTTGTTCCAAATGGTCAGAAGATATGCGAATGTTTTTGAAATCTACGTATCCAATGTCAGACTTCAATAACTTTTCCAAATTTGCTCGATACTTGACATCTTTTTCTAATATTTTCATGCCTTTTAGTTGTCCTTTTCTTATTCGCACCCATATGCAAGAAAGCACTTTATCAATTATTATTCGCATTGTCTTGAAAAACAAATTTGTTGTATGATATTGGAAGTCACCACTTGCTTGTAACAATTCCCATTGTACAATTTTTTGGTAACTAAACCTATTTGTGATGTCATGATCACATGCATCGCCATAAAATAATGTTGGAAAGTTCATTTCTTCTGCATATTTGTCCTTGAAGATGCCTAATGGTCGTTGTCCTCAGCAGGGGCCACTTCAATAATCTTGTCTTGCAGATCGTAGATGCGTTGTGATTCTATTAATCCATGCACCAATGTTTCAATAGGTGTTTCATTATTTGCATCACTATCCGTATCACTTTCATTGTCACTATTTGAATTTTGTATAATGTATTCATTATCCTCTTGTAAAACATGCACCCAATTCTCATTTATACAAATGTTGCTAGCTTTATAAAGACTTCTAGAACATAGTTCATTCAATGCCTTCATGACAATAATCGGACGTACTTTACCTGTTTGGTATGCATTTTTGTATTGCAATCTTCTTTTCAATGCAACTGCAATTGTCATTGTATCATTTAGATATTGTGGCAATGCTTTTTGCACAATGTCCATATGAACTGGTACATTGATAATTGATCCTGTTAAGCCAATTTGTGACCGTCTATGTCCCCATTGTCTGATTTGTGCAAATGCAATTCTCAATGACACAAGTCTTTCTTCTAGGTCTGAAAGTATATTTACAGTTGGCAATGAAATGTTACGTCTTATTTGTTCAGGTGCTGCAAATTGTGGTAGCTTTCCATTCTCGAGTGCTTTCTTGCAAGAAACACATATGTTTTCATTGCTAAAGGTCCTATTGTTCAATGTCAAATTCATATGCTTTTCTTGCAAATCTGTAGTGAAGAACCTAATATTTTTTGCAAAATGCAATTTGTTGCAAACTGCACATGTATTCCTAGGCGTGTCTTCGACTTTTTCCATATAAATTTGTATTGCATTTTTCTTTCTTGACTTCTTATTAGAAAATGGTTTTTTGCATTTGTCATTGCATTTGCGTTTTGTACGTATGAATTGCTTTAGCTTGTGATAATTCAGCCTACAATCCTTGGTTGCATTTGCTCTAAATGACATGCTATCTCAAATGCAATATTATTGCTAAAATGTACTTGAGATATACATTGCTCTTTTTCTAGTACATGCTCATGACGCAATTGATTACAAACATCATTTGCTTCCATGCACAATTGTTGAGAATTGTGAACATATTCTTGTATCATTGCATGATAGTGAATATGTGATGTATTTGTCATGAATGACAAGATGTTAACAATATCATTGCATCTCGAATAAGCGCAACTGTAGTTGACAAAGCTATTAGTAACAGAGGACCATACTTGGATATTGACTTTGAATATGACAGATATCCATTGTAGACAAAATGGTCCGCCTTCCACTTGTCCTTTTTCATATGGCATTGCCATATTTATCAAATATTGTTGCCAGTTGCTATTCATTGTATAGTGTATCGCATCAACTACTAGGTATTGCTCTAAACAATGCAATGCCTCTTGATTCTTATGCATAACTGCATTGAAAAAAGATTGCACAATGTAAAGTCGCAAACACTCTGCATTGAATTATGTTGCTACTAAATAGCAAATTGCATTAAAGAGACTGTCACCACAATTAGATGTCACTTGCTTTGCAATTGTTAGTCCATTTAAAAGCATATTATTTGCAATGTGCATCCAATTGCTTTCAATGTCTTTGCAAATAGGTGATAGGTAGATATTAGACTGGTTGCAAATGCAAATTGGAAACTTTTGGTAAACCAATGGTTCATAATGACCACTAACAGGATTTGCATCGTGAAAGAGAATGCAATATGGAATTGCATTTTCATGTTGATTAAAGAGCAAATATCTGGTTTTTCTTGTCAATGACCAAACTGCAATTGATATATCTAGCCATTTAGCTAACCATCGTATGCAAAAGGTATCACCCCATAAACCTCGTTCAGACTCCTTTATATTTGTAGATGCAGAATAACGCATTTTATGAAGATATGTACCAATATCATTAACACCTGTTACACTAAAAAATGTCGCCATGACTATTTACAGTTAGTATGGCTCAATCAATAGTCATGCTATCCTCTTAGGCAAGTCTTATGCCTCTGCTCTCCATGTCAAACTCCAAAAGAGAGAAAGTCTTTTATAAATGTATTTATCTCTGGGGACGCAGGTTCTCTCAACCTTACCTGCGGGGACGCACCCAATGTTCACAAAAGCTGCGTCTTTGGACGCTCTGTATGTAAAGGGGCAGGTGCGCCCCCCTGTAAAGGTTAAAATGCGCAAGTTTCATCTTTAAAAAGTCACTTGTGGTCATTTCTAGAGCATTCTAGAAGGTTGTTCGACGTGTATTGAGCGCCTCCAGATGGTTCATGCACTCCTACCAAAGAGGAACTTATCCCATCAATAAGGGAGCTATCCCATCCAAAGAGGGGATTATCCCATTGATGGTGGACCTGATTAACTTCCTCTTGAGCACTATAAATACAGGCATTGGGCCAGAAGGAGAGGAGGTTGAAAGCTATACATTTCTAAGGGTAAATGCTGCAGGAATTAGGACTCCCATTTAGAAGCTTGTGAGGAGAGATTGCCATCTTTGCTTGTTCTATTTGGAAGTGGGTGAGCTTTGTCAAAGTAAAGGAGAACTCTTGATGGACCCTGGGAGGGACTTGCACAACACCAAGGCTCAGGTTGTATTTGTTCCTTTTGTTACCTATTAATGCAAATGAGTCCATTCTTCTCAATAACTTGTTATTTATGAGTTGTTTCATGTACTCCTTGGTCTATGTGTTAAATATGTTTTATTCTATGAGATTATCAAGTGCTATTTAATCGTTTGATTGTTAGTGTATGCAGGTTTCAAAGTGAAGGAGGAGCTCATCCGGATCAGCGGAGCTGGACTGCTACAACAGCGTTGGATTACAGGTAGGATCTAAACACTTGATTTCCCGTATAGTAAATGCATGTTTAGAGAAGGATTGCTCTTGTTTGTCTTGTTTGTCACTAGAGAGTCTTAGGCTCCTAGGGAGGTTGGTTGTGTCCGCACAATCGACTCTTTCCGCCTGACAAATTGGCGACTCCACTGGGGACTCCATTAATGTGAAAGTCTTTTCCTTTGTATGAACTTTGCTCTGAGAAAATTGGTTTATTTTTCTGGTTTTTGGCTCTGTGACTTTGTTTTTGGGTGGGTTAGCTTAGAGTTAGATTCCTTTTAGTTTTTCTTGAATTTTCCAGTAGGACGCACCCTCTGAGTATTGCACAGTGCGTCCCTGGACGCACTGTCACTGTGTGCACAGAGCGGGCCCGCACCTGTTCTAACGGGTTGCCTGCGTCCCCTGCTAAAATTTGAGAAAATTCCATTTTTTGCATTTTTTCTCTTAGATTTTGCTTTTTCTTAGTTTTTACTGCCCAGATTCATTAGTCTCTTGTCAAAGATCTTCACCTGAACTTGTTTCGATAGCATTGAGTGTTTTAGTGGATTTCATAGAAGTTTAAGCCCTAGGGTTTGATTTTTGAGTAGGTCTTGTAGTGACTTTGGCGGTAGAAGTTGTCAAGCCTTAGATCTCTCTGGTTTTGTCAACATTCTTAGAAGTCAGACCTGTCATAAAGTCTACCTGTGTGAGAAACTTACCATTGAGTTGTCTCTTTGGAAAATTTCGAAGTGCTTGTTGATTAAGTCTTGAATTCCATTTTACAAAAAGAACAAAAAGATTTGAGTTTTGTTTTGACTAGTCTTTTGATTCTGCATTAGCTGGTCCTTGATTTGATTTTGGTCAAGTAAAACAACCTAGAATCATCTTTGTGAGCTTTTGCCTTGTTAGGTTTGCTTAGAGTAATTTCCTTTTTGATTTGCTTGTGAGTCAAGTTTTCATAGTTTTTATAGCTTTTAAGATTGATTTTCGTTACAATAGATTTATATGCTTTATTAAAAAGAGAAAATACAAAAACATCTCCTTTGAAAAGTTTTGTTTCAAGTAGCTTTGAAAAGTTTTGAAAGAAAAAGAGTTTTTCGTGCACGTAAGGAGTGGTCATGTTTGTATGCTTGAAAAGATAAAGAGAATTGTTTCTTTGATTGTCTTTACTAAGAAAGTTGTTTTCTATAAAATTTGCATCTCTCAACTCTCTTAGTTAAGAATTTCATTGAAAAAGGAAAGTAGCGTAAATCATCTTAGGTGCATCTTTGTAGTGGTTTGAGTCGAGTCTACACACCATTGGTTTCACTTCCGCTACCTTTTGTCTTTAAGAAAAACCATAAAATTAACGCTTAAAGTAAAATCGACGTAGTAATTTTTATTTACTAGGGCTCTGAAACACCAATTTAGATCAGGCTAGTGTCTTGGAGTAGGTGAGTAATTAACTCTCCAAGACAACAAAACCAAACAAGTAGCTTATCTTGTGATAGAATAAATCCAATTGTCTCATTTGTACTCTGGGAAAGCTCCTCTTAAAGGAGAAGCACGAGCTCGTGTCCGAACCAGTGAGGGGATCAATCCCCCCTCGTTGGGAACGACGCCAGACACGCACGTATTACAAACGGTAAACCTCGGATTAACCATTGTCGAGGAGCCAGGGGTCACTTGTCGGTAAACCTTGGATTATTGTCAAGGAGCCGGCAAGGGGATTGAGCTTGATACTCTGCCCTTGCGTGCTGTCGGAGTTTAGACTGTTCCCCCAGGTGCATTTGTTGCGGTTGGTAACCTTAGTGACCATTATCTTTAGGATTCTACCGAGGTGACGGTGGAGGGAAGATCCCACTGTACCTGGAGCAGACGTCGGCTAGACTCACTTGGATTTTCTGGGGGGTTCACTTCACTCGAGACGGTTAAAGTGGAGGAACTTGGTCCAGTCTATTCATTAAGCAGGTTGCCGGGGTAACTGTTCCACCCGCCACTTCTGTACTGAATCCGCGATGTTGGGTTTCATCACCAACTAGCGCTTTCGGTCTGGAAGGCTACTGTTTGTGCTTGGTTTGACGCCCTAGATTCTTTAGGCGTGTGATTCAAATTTGTTTGGTTCTTTAGAGACTTTAGGTGGTTTGATTTGAAATTTTATTTTGTTTTCGTGTGTAGTAGTTAAAAGTTTTTAGCTGTGGCGGAATTACCGAGACAGTCCCGTAGACTTCGGGGCCAGTCTCCTGAAGTTGTTTCTGTGGCCGAATTGTTGAGAAGATCCCGTAGACTTAGGGGATCACCTCCTCGAGACGACCCGGGTAATCTAGAAGGTTTAAAGGTCCTTGTAACTCCTCCTAGTGGCAGTAGAGTAGGTTCACCTGAAGAAGGAGAATCTTCCTTGGTAGTCCATTCAGATTACCAAGGCTTAGAGACAGGTTATAATCCCGAAGCTGTTACAGTTTCTGAGCTTGTTGGTAGTTTTTCGTCTGCTAGTGATACAGGCGAAGAACCTGAAATATCTGAACCTGTTACTCCGACTTCTAGTGTTCCTGATTCACCGAGAATAGAAAGAATTATCACCGAAAATCTTCCTACTGGTTTGATTGCTATAGAAGAACTTGCTCCAGAGGAAGAAATAGGCGTCTCTAACCTTGAAGATCAACTTACTATTGATCTAAGGGAGCGTGAATCTATCTTTTACAGTCCTCCTAGAAGTACTACTTGGTACCTTTCGTTAACCAATTATTTAGACAACTTTGGGGTAGGTTTTTCTACACCTCGTACTCCTTTTCCACCTGGAGGTATTCATACTCCTGTAAATATGTCTGGTCAGTCGTCCGTGTTTACTCAAAGTCCTGAATCTTTCTTACATGGCGGTCCTTCTGTTCCCACTGGGTATCAATCTCTTTCTGGTACCTTTGCGGGGGCATCTCCTCAACCCGTTGATCATGGGTTATTAGTTGGAAACAGTGGTAATATACCATTGGGTGTAGGAGACATTTACATGATGTCAGGTTCAGTTCCCGTTTCCCAACCTCAAGGTGGCCAATTACCGCCTGGGGGGCAGCCTCAGTTAACGCCTGGGGGGCAACCTCAAGGTACATCATTTGTGTCTGGGGGGCAACCTCAAGGTCAGTACGCGCCTATGGTGCAATACATGCCTCAAGGTCAACCCCAGCCTCAATATGTACCCCAGGGTCAACCTCAGTATCAATATCAACCTCAAGGATGGCAACCTCAAGGGTATCAACCCCAAGGGTATCAACCTCAAGGGTATCAACCCCAAGGGTATCAACCTCAAGGGTACCAACCTCAAGGTCAAGGTCAACCCCAGTATCAGTATTTACCTCAAGGTTATCAACCTCAAGGTCAATACTCGAGTCAAGGTTATCAACCGCCTCAAGGTCAGTCATATGTTCCAAGTATGGGAACTGCACCTTACAATTATCAATCCTATCCTCAATCCGGTTATGGATCTCAGTATCCTCAACCTGTTACGGGTCAATACCCTGGAATGTTAGTGTGGGATCCATCACAGGGTCAACAGGTGTTGCAGCCAAGTATACAGTTGGTACCTCAAGCTGGACAACCCGTAGTTTCTGGTCCACCCCAGCAACCGCAACCTGTCCAGTCAAATGTTCAAACTTCTGTAACTTCGGTAGTTACTCAGCCGCCAATTGCACCTAGTACTCCATCTCAAACGGCTGCTGCAACTACCGCCACATCTACCATACTTACTTCTGGAGTATCGACGGCTCCGGTTTCTACTGTCTCTGTAACCACTCCTCAGACATCTTTACCGTTGTCTGGATCTACGATTCAAACCACGGTCCAGATGCCTGTAGGTCAGCCTGGTATAAGTACGGTTGTCACTACTCAACCTCAATTTGTTCAACCTCCGTACCAGGGACAGTACCAACATGGGCAAGCTGTCCAACAACCGGTTTACCAGTATCAACCGTATCCTGGGTACACTTATCAACAACCTCAACAACCCCAGTACGGTCCGGTTAATCCTGGTTTTCCAGGAGGATATAATATCCCAAATGCGACTCCTGTTCCTAGTTATCCTGGATATCCTCCTCCTGGGGCTGGTATTGTGACCCAGAGTTTTAGAGATCCTAACCGGCAGTTACCGTTTATCGCAACTTTGGATTTACCAGACTTGACGCGCCTAACGAACGATCCAATTCAATATCTTCAGTTCTGGCCGCCAATGCCAAATAAGTTGCCCAGTGATATACCCAAGTTCGAAGGTAAGTCTGGAGAGGATCCGTCCAATCACGTGATGACTTACCACCTCTGGTGTGCTTCAAATTCTATCTCGGATGATTCGATCCGCTTACGTCTTTTCCAGCGTACACTCATTGGTCTCGCGGCCAAGTGGTACATTGAGTTACCACGGGCCTCTTTTTACAATTTTAGCCAGTTAGCTACCTCGTTCTTAACTCACTTTCAGTTGCCGGTCAGATACGATAACGGCACGGAGTTATTAACTTCACTAAAACAATCAACGTCCACGTATATTTCTGATCACATTCATGAGTGGAGACGTCGAAGAAGGCTAGTGAAAGTTTTTATCCCGGACCAAATCTTAGCTGAATGGTTTGTTAAATCATTATTACCGAAGATTACTGAAGATGTAGCTAAGGCCGGAGTAGTTACTGAGGAGCAAGTCATTGCTCAGGCGCAATACCTTGACTTAGTTTACACTCAGTCGGGTACGTTACACGAGAAGATTCCGGATCTTCCAAAGTCGAATCAAATCGCTGCTGCTCCTTCGGGATCTCATGCCGCTGATGGTATGATTGGTATCGTGAATACAAAGAGCAAGAAGAAGTCTTCCAAGGCTTCAACTACTCCTATTATCACTTTGCCTGATTCCCCGACAGGAGAGTCTTCTCCTGAACTTACCGCCGATATTCACGCTGTAGAGTCATCTACGGCCAAATCAAAAAACGGTGGAAAGAAGAAAGGAAAGAAGAAGGCTAAAGCAGACAAGGCTCCGAAGGAGAAAACGGAAAAGTCGGAAACCAATGACGAAAAGCGCAAACCTCGATATCCTTGTCTTATTTGTGAAGAGGATCATTTTACGAGAGATTGCCCTCATCGGGCCGAGGTTGTGAAAATAGTCAAAGGTTCTCCCACTCCTGCTGTGTTAAAAAATCCATTTCCGGAGCAGGAGAATAAGATGATAGGTTCTTCCTCGAATGCCAGTGAAGAACCCATTTTGATGATGTCTCATGTGAGGATTGCGACTCGATCGCAAGATTATGGTAGTAAGAATCCTGTTGATGGTAAGGAAGCAGAATCTTCTCACTCTAACCCATCAACCTCAGCTCCTGGTTCCGATCCACTACAGATCGAAAAACCTAACCCGGACTTAGTAATTAAACCGCCCGCCAAGGGTGTACTTCGAAGGTCTGCTTTCAATCCACATGCGAGAGCAGCCCAGAATTACAACATTGTTGAGGACTTAGCTGTTTCACCCTCAGCAATGTCGGCGTTAGAAGTGCTGCAATCATGCCCAGCACAACGAAAATTACTTTTGTCGGCTATCGGAGCTGTTGATGTTCAGGACCCGAATCTAATAATCTTCGATCTAGAAAATAGTACACCGCGTCTCCCCCATCAAATGGCTTTCCAAATTCCAGTGATAGTCAAAAACAGGCCTATTCATCGGACTGTGATTGATGAGGGAGCTTCTACGTGTATTATGTCGATTCAATGTTGGAGATCGCTTGGTTCTCCTTCGTTGAACCAATCCCCCACCATCCTTAAGGCCTTTGATGGCCGTGGGTTCCGTCCGTTTGGTATTCTACAGGAATTGCCTATAGGGGTAGAAGGTAAAACCGTTAGTCTGGATGTGGAAGTGGTTGATGCCCCTCTAGACTACAACCTTCTTTTGGGTCGAAGTTGGTCATATGCTATGACAGCGGTCGTTTCATCGGTCTTCAGAGTAATTAAGTTTCCACATAACGGTAAGATCGTGACTATTGATCAGCTGACATACTTTTCATCCGACCCAGCCTCTTCAGAGAGTATCCAGCATGTCGGTAAGACGACAATCCCTTATAGGGACGTTGGCGTAGGTTTAGTTAAAGATTCCGGTTTACTGGGAACTTTTCCTCTCCCTCCACTCAGCGTAGACCCTTCATTTGCAACAATTCATATGATTACATCAGAAAACATTATTTATGATGATCCTTGGATTGTCCCATCTGAATCTGAGATAGACTCATTCGGTGATGCTATGCCTTTGAGTCCATATGAAATTGCTTATGAAGCTGTCATGTCTTTTACCGACTCGCGTTCAACCGAAATCGACCAAATGAATGTGGTCAGTGAAGAATCACTTTTCACCTCAACCTTAGAACGGATAGCGTTTCCCGAAGTCGTGTCATCTGACGAACAACTTCGCGAAATCCTAAGTGTAGACGATCTACCATGGGAAGATCTCCATCACAGATCTTCGTTTTTACCTAAGGATGATGCATTTGAAAATGATTTTTCATCTATCTTTACCGCTGAATATGTCAAAGACGCTCAGGATCCAACGAAACATTCTGATTCAGAGTTGAATTTAGGGAATATTTCTCGTACTATTCCCATTGATATTTCAGTGAAGCCCGGAATTGAGGAAAACATTCATATAGGTGCCGCATGTACAGAAGATGAAATCCAAACTTACAAGGCCCTATTCCAAGAATTCCGCGATGTGTTTGCCTGGTCTTACGAGGAAATGCCGGGAATCGATCCTGCCATTGTTGTTCATGAAATAAAGACCTACCCGGATGCTAAACCCGTCCGGCAACGGTTGCGTCAGATTCACCCTCGAAAAGCGGCTGCGATTAAAGCAGAAGTCGAAAAGCTGTTGAAAGCAGGTTTCATTTATCCGATCCCGTTAACGGATTGGGTATCGAATATTGTTCCGGTCAACAAGAAACAAGGAACAATAAGAATCTGTATCGACTATAGGGATATAAATCGAGCTTGTCCAAAAGACAACTATCCTACGCCTTATATCGATCAAATTATTGATGATTGTGCCGGAAGTGAAATGTTTTCCTTTATGGATGGTTTTTCGGGCTATAATCAAATCAATATTCTACCTGCCGACCAACCAAAAACGGCATTCATTTGTCCATGGGGGACATTTGCTTATTGCAAATTACCTTTTGGGCTTAAGAATGCCGGGGCCACTTTTCAACGGGCGATGTCTTACGCATTTCATGACATCAAGCACATTGTGCAACCGTATCTCGATGATTTGCCTGCTCATTCTTTACATCGAGCTGATCACCTTGTCCACCTACGAGCAATCTTTATGAGGTGTAGGCATTATCGAATTCGGTTGAATCCCCACAAGTGTGTTTTCTGTATAGAAACAGGTCGATTGCTGGGATTTGTTGTTTCAAAAGCCGGCATTCGCGTCGATCCCTCGAAGGTCGAAGCTATCATCAAATTGCCTCCTCCTTCGAGTTTGCGCCAACTCCAAAGTTTGCAAGGGAAAGCGAACTTTTTACGCCGATTCATCCCAAACTACGCCGAGGTCACTAAAGGTTTTACACGGTTGTTGAAACAGAACGCTCAATTCTTTTGGGACGAGATTGCCCAACAATCTTTTGATGCACTTAAACACGCGTTGACCCATGCACCGTTGTTGCATCCTCCCAACTACAACCAGGACTACTTCTTATACCTCGCAGCTTCGCATTCCACCATTGGAATGGTGTTAGTTCAAGAAGATGAATTCGGAGCGGAACATGTGATATATTATCTTAGTAGGACCTTAAATCCCACTGAGCTAAAATATTCGCATGTGGAGAAATTGGCCCTGGCAGCCGTTCAAGCTGTCCAGCGTTTTCGTCACTACATTCTTCTCCGTAAAACTACAGTTATTTCGGATTGCAACCCTATGATTTATATTTTGACAAAACAACTGCTAGGGGGCAAGTACTCTAAATGGATCGTTATCCTGCAAGAGTTCGACTTGGAGTTCGAGAAGTCCAAGTCTAAGAAATCCTTAGTTTTTGCGGAATTGATGTGTGATTTCCCGCGTGCTGACACAGAGACTGTGGCAGAGGAGTCCATTGCGGACGAATCTTTGTTTCTTATCAGTACTTTAGATCCGTGGTACGGGGATATAATCATCTATCTCCAAACCCAAACCTTTCGGCCTGAAGCTTCAAAGCGGAACGTCGAAAAATTCGGTTTCAATCCCAGCAATACAAAATTATTGGAGATACACTTTATCGCCGGGGGCAGACTTAGTTTTTCGACGTTGTTTAACTCACGAAGAGGCTGAGAGGGTTTTGAATGATTGTCACTCTGGAGCATGTGGCGGTCATATGTCTGGGTATGCCACAGCTCAGAAGGTGTTGCGCGCTGGCTATTTCTGGCCGTCTATGTTTAAAGATTGTATCATTGCAGTCCGGAAGTGCCACAACTGTCAAGTGTTTGATCGCAAGATGCGCGCACCACCTGCTCCTCTCCACCCTATAATTGCCGTTGGTCCATTCGCCAAATGGGGTATCGACTTTATTACTTGTAACCCTCACTCGGCCGGGGGGCATGCGTATATCATCCTCGCGGTTGATTATTTTACTAAATGGGCCGAGGCGATGCCTACATTCGACGCAAGCGGCAAAACAGCTGCAGTTTTCGTATTCAATCATATTATAACTAGGTTTGGTGTCCCACAAGCAATCATTACTGACCATGGGAGCCATTTTCGAAACATCATGATGACTGAGCTTACAAGCCAGCTTGGTTTGCGCCACGATAGCTCTACTCCTTATTATCCGCAAGCCAACGGTTTGGTTGAGTCTATCAACAAAGTTCTGGTTATCATGATCCGACGAACCATTGGTATTCATCGGTCGAATTGGCACAACATGTTATTTTCAGCGCTATGGGCATACCGAACCTCAGTGAAAAATTCAACAGGGTTCACTCCTTTCCAGCTAGTTTATGGCTTGGAAGCTGTGTTACCCATTGAATGCGAAATCCCATCACTTCAAATGGCTGTCGAATTACTTCCAGCTACTTCCGAAGAGGAGAAACGTTTATTGTACTTAGCTAAATTAGATGAGACTCGACGTGACGCTACATTGGCAATCGAGACTCACGCGAAGCGAATGAAAGCTCAGTATGATAGAAATGTGACCCCTCGAAGTTTTTCGGAGGGAGACCTAGTGCTATTATATGATCAAGCTAACGATAAGCTAGGTGCTGGAAAATTCGTTCCTATGTGGCATGGACCCTACATTGTAAAGCGAAAGCTAGCAAAAGGGGCTTATGAGCTGGTTGATTTTGATGGGGACTCTTTGGGTAAACCCAGAAATGGACTTTACCTAAAGAGGTATTATGCTTAAATGGTGGGTATGGAGAATTTTTAGTTAGGTTAGGTTTTCTTTCTAGCTAGTATGTTTGTTAGTTAGTCAGTGTGCTTAGCTTAGAGAGTGTGTTTTTCGTCGTTATTCTGGCTTATCTTGGTTTTACTCTTGATATTGCAGATGTCGACGCCTCTCCAAACATACATTGGATTTGCTGATGGTGCTTGTCGTAGTACACGGAATATCTCTTCCGCAGCTTGGGTTATCTATTCGCCCTCTGACGAGTTAGTTTCTATGCATGGGGTAAGCCTCGGTCAAACAACGAACAACATTGCAGAATACAGTGCAGTGGTTGAATTATTATCCGAATCTATTTCATTTGGAATTCGACGTTTGATAGTGAGGTTAGATTCTGAACTTGTTGTATTACAGCTTAATAGAGTTTATGCCATTAGAAATCCTGTGTTATTAAGGTTGTTTTTGAGAGTGCGTCTCTTGGAACGTGAATTTGATTACATTGAATATCAGCATATTCCAAGGTCTTTAAATACATTAGCAGATGCAATTGCTTCTCGAATGTTGGACAGACATTTACGATAATCATGCAAGTAAATTTAAAAACATTTCATCACATATGTTAAACAAGATAAGCCGGTAATAGTGATATATATATAGATAGGAGTGTGTCAAAAAATATACATCGTCTTCGATCATAGGTTGAAAAACACCTTATGATCGGCAAAAATGATAAAGTACAAAAAGTCAAAAATGTCACATGTGTCTACAAAGTGACTAGCCAATCACTGGTGGTGCTCCCTATACGACACCACTGCACGGGCTACCTTACGCAAAAATCTCCTAAACGGTCCAGGGACTGCGACTACATAGCGCTGAAGTCTGATAGGAATATCATCCATGGTAGTCTCAGGCATATCCGCCGTCAGACGCTCTAGATCATGCTCCAACTCAGCTAGTGTCTCTGCAGCCGCGTCCTGTGGGGCCGGTACCGGTGCAACTGGATGTCTCCTCTCAAAAGGCCGGAGGTTGGCTGGGCGCTGTGGACCAACATCTGCATTTTGAAAATTTTACTGTCAGTTTTGAGACGATATATATAAAAAACAAAAAAAAAAATACATAATTTGAAAACTTGTGAAAAATAAAGTACCTCTGTCATCCCATTGTTCTCCCTGTGGAAGAACCATGTCCGGATCACCTCGAAAATCTACTCCGGCATACGGAAAGTCCTGGATCGAAAAAACCTGGTCCTCTAACCAGTGAAAATAACTATCAGAGAATCGAACAACCGCCGCGCCCTCGTCAGGATGCCGGGCCATCACCGCAACCCATCGTACCAGCTTTGGCTCCCGAGGACCCAAGATATCAACAGTGAGTTGCTGAGGGATCAGCATCGGAACTCTCTCTAAGGCAAAGCTCACGACTAAAGGCCCATATCCAAAGGTTTTCAGTCGTCCGTTCTTTGCCTTAGTCAGTTGGCTCTTCATATTAGCCGACACAGCATCACACCAGTTGAAAATGGTGCCTTGGTAACAGTCAATCGCCATCCGCATTTGGGACCCGGAAGCAATATGTAAAGCGGCTGCGCCGCAAATTCTGGTAACCGTGAAAGCTATAACTTTGAGTTCACGCAGAGAGATGTGTTTGATTTCCACGCCTTTCGCATGGTGTGCATTGGGTGTGCACCAATCTGCCCGGAGACTAGCAAGGGATTGGCCACCCGGCCTAGTCCCGGCTAGATTGAGTTGCTCGCCTCTATTTGGCAAGCCAGTGAGAAAGTATATATCAGAGGGCTCTATCTCGAGCTGGTGCCCTCTATGTAAAAGCATTGTTCTTGAACGTTCCATCTCTCAACCAGCCATTCTAAGAATCTTACCTGAGCCCTCATGCCAGGTATGGCCCAGTATTTATATAACCCGCATGCTTTTAGGGCATCAATGGAAGGTTGATGTTCAATTGCAGCTAAATCAACGTCCTCGTGCTCTCTTTCTCTCCAATCCAACATGGTGAGTGCCCTACACACCAAGAAACAATGATTAGAATTAATTTGGGGAAATTTGAATGGTTATTTGTGAGGATTGGGGTTTCAAATTCCGCATTCCACGGAGGACGCACCCCGCGTTTAGAACACAGGGCGTCGGGACGCAGCTGGCCTGAAGGTGGGCTGCGTCCCCCGACCATTTTCCTGTATAGGAAAAAGTCGGGGGACGCAGGTCACCCGAAGGGCACCTGCGTCCACCGCAGAGCGCATTTTGAAACCTAAACCCCCCAAAAAACAAAACTAAAACCTAAAATACAATTTAATCGGATGAAATTGAAGAGTAGGATGTTGTAAAATACCTGGAAGAGACGGCGTTCGATTCTGACGGTCGGATTTTCCGCAGCGACCACGGGAAGTTTCTTGCCAAAAGCCCTTTTTTCAACCTCAACAGTAAAATGGTAAAAATGACATGGTAAAAAGTCTTTTTATAGGTTTTTTGGATGAATTTGTTCATTTTTCACCATGGAAGGATGTTTTTCGATGTATTTTTGCCTATCTTAAACAGGTATGAGTAATGTGTCGTTTTTGTGCAGGACAAAGGGATTTAGAGGGAAAATTGTCATTTTTCACAAACCAAAATATCAGAGTCATCTTTTAAGCCCTTTTCTGACTCCTAAAAAATGAAAAGATTGCCGAGCGTTTCTTTTACACTCGTTAAAACGGAATTAAAAGACGGTCCCCTTATAGCTCTTTTCTGACCGTAAAATCAGGAAAAGATTGCCGGGTTTTTGTCGTTTCAAACTCGATACGGAAATAAAACGACGTGTCCTTGATCGCTTTTTACTTTTCAGGTCAGTGGCACTAATTATGAAAGTACTCCTTGGTCGCAAGATCAAGCGGTTCCCCCAGGTATTATTTTATACTTTTTCGGGCTTGAGGGACACAAATCTACGAAAAAGTTCAACTTGGAGTCTTCTTAAGTTTTTCAGACTCTCTAAAATTGAAAAACGCCGAGTTTCTCCTATACTGGGCTCGTTAAACATTTCACAGTAAAGGACCTGTTCAATTACAAACAGGAACGAACCACTCCTTCCTAGGGTTCGAATCAAAACTAGGTTGGACTCATCCGAAGGATGAGCTTATAATCAAGCATATGTTATCCTCCTCAAGCTTGTTAAAAATAAAGAGGTACTTGCCAGAAATGGTGGGGGAAAAGAGAGAAGAATGAGCCTATTTGTTACCTTTTGTCTCAGAAGAAACTTTATTACCACTCTTGAACACGACACTTTTCATTCACCTGGGTTGGGAAATCCTTTACCTCACAGTTGATCAAACCACTTTGAAAGTCTTCAGCCGGGTTCCGGGGATTAACTTTGAGTTATTCATCACCAAGCCATCTGTCGTGTCGTTATGTGTTCAAGAGGTCTGCAAGCAAAACTTTCATCTGCAAAATACTTGTCATCCATTTGACCATCCCTGAGTCAGTCCTTACAGCAACATTTCTTCAACTTGAACAATGATTTCGTGTTGCGGGCTTGCCTGCAACGGGTCGCTTTCTATCGACATCAGCACATTATCTAGAGAGATGACTTAGAAATCGTCAGTACCTTGAAGTCTGCATGCATCAATGGCAGGTTTCTCGCCTTTGACGTCAGTTTACATCATTGACTTTCGATCAAAGGATTCCGTGAAATGTTCGACATCAACTCATTCATTCACATCTCATGGATTGTACTGGGTACTTTGAGAACCATTGACATTACTGGTGGTCTCTCTCACGCTTGTTAACAGTTTACATCATCGACTGGTAATCAAGTGGTTTCTACCATGTTCGACATCAACTCATTTATTCGCATGGCTAGAATCGTACCAATTCGGGAAGTAGAAATGAAGACCCTGGATCTAGTTTCCACCATCCAGGCTGCGAGGAGTTTTGTATTCATTATCTAAGTAGACTAATCATAAACAGATGGCTGCGCCCATACTGTGTCTACAAAAGTCTATGATTATGATGTACTGCAAGATCATTCCTGTATCAGAGTAGTTAGTCTGTTAGTTAAAGTTTTAATCTGAGTATGGGAATGCCTACCTCAGTGATGATATAATCTTATACATGTATTTTGTGTTGAAAATTGCAGGTTCTGACCAGGCTCTCCACGAGATAATCCTTGAAATGATAAAGCGCTTCACCCTTCCTAGATAATACAAAACCCTAATCTATTACAGGCTTCGCACTTTAGGGGGCAATCTGTTACACTAAAAAATGTCACCATGACTATTTACAGTTAGTATGGCTCAATCAACAGTCATGCTATCCTCTTAGGCAAGTCTTATGCCTCTGCTCTCCATGTCAAACTCCAAAAGAGAGAAAGTCTTTTATAAATGTATTTATCTCTGGGGACGCAGGTTCTCTCAACCTTACCTGCGGGGACGCACCCAATGTTCACAAAAGCTGCGTCTTTGGACGCTCTGTATGTAAAGGGGCAGGTGCGTCCCCCTGTAAAGGTTAAAATGCGCAAGTTTCATCTTTAAAAAGTCACTTGTGGTCATTTCTAGAGCATTCTAGAAGGTTGTTCGACGTGTATTGAGCGCCTCCAGATGGTTCATGCACTCCTACCAAAGAGGAACTTATCCCATCAATAAGGGAGCTATCCCATCCAAAGAGGGGATTATCCCATTGATGGTGGACCTGATTAACTTCCTCTTGAGCACTATAAATACAGGCATTGGGCCAGAAGGAGAGGAGGTTGAAAGCTATACATTTCTAAGGGTAAATGCTGCAGGAATTAGGACTCCCATTTAGAAGCTTGTGAGGAGAGATTGCCATCTTTGCTTGTTCTATTTGGAAGTGGGTGAGCTTTGTCAAAGTAAAGGAGAACTCTTGATGGACCCTGGGAGGGACTTGCACAACACCAAGGCTCAGGTTGTATTTGTTCCTTTTGTTACCTATTAATGCAAATGAGTCCATTCTTCTCAATAACTTGTTATTTATGAGTTGTTTCATGTACTCCTTGGTCTATGTGTTAAATATGTTTTATTCTATGAGATTATCAAGTGCTATTTAATCGTTTGATTGTTAGTGTATGCAGGTTTCAAAGTGAAGGAGGAGCTCATCTGGATCAGCGGAGCTGGACTGCTACAACAGCGTTGGATTACAGGTAGGATCTAAACACTTGATTTCCCGTATAGTAAATGCATGTTTAGAGAAGGATTGCTCTTGTTTGTCTTGTTTGTCACTAGAGAGTCTTAGGCTCCTAGGGAGGTTGGTTGTGTCCGCACAATCGACTCTTTCCGCCTGACAACACCATGTAACTCGTATAGGAACTCAGGTGCTAGTTCATATTGATATGACTGTATTGCTTCAACGTCATTGTTCTTTAAGCAAAAAAGAAAGTGGTCCATTAACCCATTTCGCAACTCATTTGAAGTATAACGAAAATGTAGAAGCATTTCGAACGGGTCAAATAGACAATCTCCTACAGTATATGAAAATGCATTTAGTCTAAAAAGACCATTTCTTTTTAATACAATATCAATGTTCTCAGGCAAAATGCATTGCAATCTGAATTTGTAATTGTCAACATCTATTATTTCTTCCATCATTTGCAATTGCTTACCAGAGTTGGCTTTTGCAATTGTCTTGTACAGCTTTGCAAAAAATATTAATGAAGTTAGCAAAAACTGAACATGACTGTTTTGAACAAAATGTATGTATATAAAAAAATTAGCCTATTGCATTATCTTGGTAAACAAATATCAAATTTCTAGCAACAAGCCATATTTATAAATAACAAAGAAATTGGAAATGGAAACAATGCAAAGACATAATGAAAAAAAAGGAGCATAATTCTAAGAGTATTTGTGCAAGTTAACAAAAGGGAACAATCGAAACACAAAATGAAGTTAACAAAAGGAAGCAATGGAAAGACAAAATGAACAAATGCAACAAAACTTTAAGTATATTTCTGAAAGTTAACATCATTGTCAATTACATTTGTCAAATAAAATAACCATGAGGCTATTTATGAGTTTTACATAAGTGGTCCACCAATTCAACTGTCAAAATATAAAAAGTATTGTCTCTGATTTGTGCTAGGTTGCAACTCCAACATATTCCAAGGTAAAAAGTTTCCTGCTATTCGTTATGAGACTATGGTTATACTATATGGATCTAAACAGAATTCAAGGATCAAGGAACCCAAACAAGGCATTCAGAACTAGATACGAGTACTGCATAAGCGTACTTCCATAACGCTTCTCAAGAAGATCCATCATTATGGGACACTGCAAGTATGATCCATATAAATGATGAACATGTAATATGTTCAAAGGACAGCTTTGGCAAACACAGCAACAATCTGCCTAAGCAAATTGTCCCAAGACTGTTGGCAATTGTGGCATGTGAAAGAACATGCCCAAAAATTACAGATCTTTGATGATTCACAAATTGTGGTGAATTGGATGAATGGAACAAATTCATTGGATAATTATAAACTTCAACCTATATTTCAGGAGATTCGACTTGCTTAAACAGAGTATTTAACACATTATGTTTGAACATGTTTACAAAGACAGGAACGTGGAAACTGATGGACTGTCAAAAGCAAGATTACACTTGGTAGCATGAGCTTGGGCCATTCAACGGAGAGTGGAAGGAGAGCTGATGGAATGTCTTTTAAATGTCAATATCTATATGTATAATTTTTTATGGCACTGTTTATGAACATATCTAGGACCTAATTCTTTATGAGACAAAACTGGTTTCAAACCTGTGATGTATGTCAGAATGACCATGATAGGGCTGTCATATTGACATTTTTGAAAACTGGTTATGAAGCAACATATCTTCTCAGCCATACTTTTATCACTTCCTATGCTTAAGCATATCTCTATATCTATATTTTTTTATGGGACTGTTTATGGACATATCTAGGAGCTAATTTCTTATGAGATAAAACTGGCTTCAAAGCTCTGATATATGTTAGAATGACTATGATAGGGCTGTCATATTGACATTTTTGAAAACTGTTTATGAAGCAAGATATGTTCCCAGCAATACTTTTATCACTTCCTATGGTTAAGGATATCTGTGAAATGCAGAAACATATATAATAAATGTAATTTTGTTTTCATAATAAAATAATTTTTTCTCTCTGAGCAGAATAAGGTAGTTGAACATCATATCAGAAGCAATCTGGTTATAACTAGCTAACATGAGATTTTAATCTAAGGTTTAAATAGACAAAATGTCTTGATACATCATTATACGGACCTAGTTGCATGCATCACTCAACTTCTACTTGTTGCAATCATCTCAAATAATATTATTGTTATGATTATAACAATTGATAATATTAATATTAATATTAATGTAAACACAGAATAAACAATGACAATTTCAGATTTGAATTCCAATATAATTGAATGAGAGAAAAAATATAAATGACTGAATACAGCTTAAATATCTATATTTTTTAAAACAATCACAGAGTAACTCGACTATAAATCTAGAGTAACTGAACCATAAACCTACACAATGCAAAAATTAAAAGCCTAACAAATTCACAAAAAGCAATTAATAGAAAAATTGACAAAAAGCAATTAGTCGAATAACACCGTACCTGGAACAAAGCCGACCATTCAAATTCCTTCTTGTCTAGACCATATTCATGCACAACAGAGCCTGTACCAAGAACCACAGCTTCACCTAGGTCATCTCGGCCCAAATGACAAGGAAGTCACATGGTGCTCGAAACTAACATTTACAGGAATTTCCATAAAACCCATGCAGGTAACAGAAACCCTCAGTATGAAGGAAAAGCTTATAATTTTCGCAAACGAAACATTTCATCCAATATATAAACAACAGCAAACGAACAACATCTAGTACCAATATAGCAAACCTTCAATTCAGCACTTCTTAACAAAGCAAATGAACTTAACACTAACTAAATGAACTTAACAGAGTTGTTAACAAAGCAACCGTGCGTTCTAGGAGTAATATCAGAGTCGAATATTCATACATCCATAACAGAATTACAAACTTAAACAAACATCATGGACCAAAGTAAACATACACATAAATTATACGAGCGAAAAACCTTGAATACACGCATAAGATAGGAAACCGTGCAGTTACAAAACAGACTGCAATCTTCAATATTTTAACATTTCAAACAGTTCAAAAACCCCAATTTATTTAGATCTTCATGTGCAAAAATAGTTCAAACTACAAAAGACTGCCACTCATTCTGTACCAAGAACCATAGCTTCACCCAGGTCGTCTCGGCTCAAATGATAAGGAAGTCACATGGTGGTTGAAACCGACATTTACAGAAATTTCCATAAAACCCATGCAGGTAAGAGAAACCCAGAGTATCACGGCAGGGAGCAACCGCATTGTGTTTTCACCGCAGACAATACAACAAATACAAACGAAAAATCGCACAGATTGCAGAGCTAAAAAACCAAGCAATAATGATAACCCAAAGGGCGCGAACAGGGTAAAACCCAAGCCAAGTAACTTTCCAGGATCTCGAGCAGGGACAGTTGTCCGCCGATAAGACCACCACAGCACATGCTGTAACCCAAGTCAATTGTAAATCAATCTGAATTTATTGCCAAATCAATTGTATACTGTCCGATTCATACGAGCGTTACACATCCGCTTGGGAGTCACGGGGCCACGTGCCCTTCACCTCGAACGATGCGAAGCGCGTAATAAGACCCCAAATCCTTTCCACCCCAAAAAACCTTGGTTCGACTTAGGTTATATCGCAAATATAATCAAAAATCGCGTCGGTCAACCCAAAGTCAGCGATCTATCGATCGCATATAGTCCCCAGCAGGGATCACGGAGTAACTGGACTATAAACCTAGAGTAACTGGACCATAAACCTACACAATGCAAAAATTAAAACCCTAACAAATTGACAAAAAGCAAGTAATACAAAAATTGACAAAAAGCAATTAGTAGAATAACACCGTACCTGCAACGAAGCCGAGCGTTCGAATTCCTTCTCGTCTAGACCATATTCATGCACAACCCAGCCTGTGCCAGTACCATGAGAAAATGTGCAAATGACGAAATTGGTTAACGAAGTCTGCACACAAAACCCTCAGTATTCAACCAGAATGCCATTAACTTATAATGCTCAAATAACCATGGACTGTTGCATGCAGGTAACAGAAACCCTTAGTATTTAACCAGAATGCCATTAACTTATAATGCAGTAGCCGAACTTAACCTCTAAACAATACAACCAAGAATCACAGCTTCACGCAGACATTTACCCAACTTTCCATAAAATCCATGCAACTAAGACAAACCCTCAGTATTCAACCAGAATGCCATTAACTTATAATGCTCAAATAACCATGGACTCTTGCATGCAAGTAACAGAAACCCTCAGTATTTAACCAGAATGCCATTAACTTATAATGCAGTAGCCGAACTTAACCTCTAAACAATACAGTAGCCGAACTTACCAAAGCGACAGCACACAGTCGAGGGATACAAGCCGCACCTGGAACAACAAAACCGCAACCAAACGTTTGCGATAGAGTTAACCGAGCAGGCAGGAACCGCATTGTGTTTTCACCGCAGACAATACAACAAATACAAAGGAAAAATCGCAGAGACCGCAGAGCTAAACAACCAAGTAACAATAATAATCCAAATGCCATTAACTTATAATGCAGTAGCCGAACTTAACCTCTAAACAATACAACTAAGAATCACAGCTTCACGCAGACATTTACCGAAATTTCCATAAAACCCATGCAGCTAAGACAAACCCTCAGTATTCAACCAGAATGCCATTAACTTATAATGCTCAAATAACCATGGACTCTTGCACGCAGGTAACAGCAACCCTCAGAGCAGGCAGGAACCGCATTGTGTTTTCACCCCAGACAATACAACAAATAGAAAGGAAAAATCGCACAGACCACAGAGCTAAACAACCAAGTAACAATAACAACCCAAAGGCCACGAACAGGGTAAAACCCAAATAGCCATGGACTCTTGCATGCAGGTAACAGAAACCCTCAGTATTTAACCAGAATGCCATACAGTAGCCGAGCTTACCAAAGCCACACCCAGCAGGCAGGAACCCCACCGCAGACGAAAAATCACACAGACTGCAGAGCTAAACAAGCAAGTAACAATACCAGAGCAGGCAGCAACTCCACCGCAGGCGAAAAATCGCACAGACTGCAGAGCTAAACAAACAAGTAACAATACCAATCCAAAGGCCGCGAAGACACTAAAACCCAAGCCGAACTTTCCAGCATCTCGACAAGCAACAGCTGGCCGCCGATGAGACCACCACAGCGCATGCCGACCACAGCTAAGACAAACCTTCAGTATTCAACCAGAATGCCATTAACTTATAATGCTCAAATAACCATGGACTCTTGCATGCACGTAAGAGAAAACCTCAGTATTTAACCAGAAGACAAACCCTCAGTATTCACAATAATAATCCAAATGCCATTAACTTATAATGCAGTAGCCGAACTTAACCTCTAAACAATACAACTAAGAATCATAGCTTCACGCAGACATTTACCGAAATTTGCATAAAACCCATGCAGCTAAGACAAACCCTCAGTATTCAACCAGAATGCCATTAACTTATAATGCTCAAATAACCATGGACTCTTGCATGCAGGTAACAGAGCAGGCAGGAACCGCATTGTGTTTTCACCGCAGACAATACAACAAATAGAAATGAAAAATCGCACAGACCGCAGAGCTAAACAACCAAGTAACCATAATAACCCAAAGGCCGCGAACAGGGTAAAACCCAAATAGCAATGGACTCTTGCATGCAGGTAATAGAAACCCTCAGTATTTAACCAGAATGCCATACAGTAGCCGAACTTACCAAAGTCACACCGAGCAGACAGGAACCCCACCGCAGACGAAATATCACACAGACTGCAGAGCTAAACAAGCAAGTAACAATACCCGAGCAGGCAGGAACTCCACCGCAGACGAAAAATCGCACAGACTGCAGAGCTAAACAAGCAAGTAACAATACCAACCCAAAGTCCGCGAAGACAATAAAACCCAAAGGCCGCGAAGACAGTAAAACCTAAGTCGAACTTTCCAGCATCTCGAGGAGGAACAGCTGGCTGCCGATGAGACCACCACAGCGCATGCCGACCATAGCTAAGATAAACCCTCAGTATTCAACCAGAATGCCATTAACTTATAATGCTCAAATAACCATGGACTCTTGCATGCAGGTAAGAGAAACCCTCAGTATTTAACCAGAAGACAAACCCTCAGTATTCAACCAGAATGCCATTAACTTATAATGCTCAAATAACCATCGACTCTTGCATGCAGGCCACACAGTAGCCGAACTTACCAAAGCCACACCGAGCAGGCAGGAACTCCACCGCAGACGAAAAATCGCACAGACTGCAGAGCTAAACAAGCAAGTAACAATACCCGAGCAGGCAGGAACTCCACCGCAGACAAAAAATCGCACAGACTGCAGAGCTAAACAAGCAAGTAACAATACCAACCCAAATGCCGCGAAGACAGTAAAACCCAAGCCGAACATTCCAGCATCTCGAGGACGGACACCTGGCCGCCGATTAGACCACCAGAGCGCATGCAACCACGTGCCCTTCACGCGCGCCACGTGCCATTCGCCTCGAACGATGCGAAGCGCGTAATAAGACCCCCAATCATTTACGCCCCCTAAACCTTGGTTCGACTTAGGAAATATGGCAAATATTTCCAAAAATTGCGTCGGTCAACCCAAAGTCAGCGATCTATCGATCGCTTATAGTCCCCGGCAGGGACTAATAAGTGTAATAGGTAATGTTGTTGTTTAGTATTGTTTTTTTTGTGTAAAAAGTATTTGATAATTTTAAATAATAATAATAATTTTATTAATAATTTGGTTGTTTAAATGATGACACTGAAAGTTGTTAAAAATTTGATGATCGAATCCGGTGGAGTCTTTTTCGAGTAATTAGGGTTTGGCTCAATGTTTTTTTCTTGTGGCGAGAGTTGGGGGATAAGGGTCCTAGTTGGGGGATAAGAGTCCTAGTTGGAATGGTGTGGTTTCTGGCAAGTCTAAATTATCAAGACAATTTGGAACCTAAGCGAGTGGGAGTGGTTCTCAAGATGACATGTCGATCATGGGTGCACAATGGCAAGCTCCGTTAAAAGGTAAATGCATTCTGAAGGCTCATCAAAATCCCAAATTTATTATTCCTCCTAAATGTATGGATGAACATCGACGATGGCTAAAGGACCACGCCTTCATCTGTAAATTTGTGGGTAGTTGGCCTACTGAAAAAGAGTTGGAAAGGTGGATCCAGCAATAATGGTAGCCACAAGGTGAGGTCGACCTGTGACTTGGTGCTAAGGATTTTTTTTATTGTAATTTTTTTAGATTTGGAAGATAAGAAGCATATTTTTTATGGGGGTCCTTATTTTTTTAACAATATGGGTTTGTATATGTGTCACTAGGAGGAGTGTTTTAATCCGAACAAGGAAGAGTTTCAAGTAGCTCCAGTTTGGGTGAGACTCTATTCCCTTCCTGTTGATTTTTGGATTCCTGAGATTTTGAAAGGTATTGGAAATGTTTTGGGTTCTTTTGTTAAGGTTTCAAAAGTAACTAAGAAGGGTCATAATATGTCTTATGCTAGATTATGTGTATATATGAATGTATCTCAACCATTACCAGAATCGACTAACCTTGATTACCAGGGCCAATTTTGGACTCAACACTAAACTATGAAGATGTTCTATTTCATTATAGACATTATCATGAACACGGCCATATATTTCATGATTGTCCGATTAAAAATGGTTTGCCATATAATGAGGGTTTTACCAAAGTAGTGTCTCGAAGGATTGACAGAGCTAGGAATGTACAACCCATGTGCAAACTTGAGGAAACAAATTATTTTCTTGTGCTTAAAGAAATGGAGGAAGGTTTGGGGAAAAATGTGCCAAATGATGCTCTTATGGTTGAGAAACCCCTTGCTTCTATCCTGGAGAAACAACCCCAAAGGAGGAAGACTCTAGAAGGGGCAATTGGAGAAGGCACTACTACTAAGTTTTGCTTTGATTTACCTAGAATTGCAGACGCTCTGCAAATAATGAAGTTGAATTCTAAGTCCCTTTCCATTGAAGAACAGTCCCTGATGGGGATTGCAAATGAATGGGTTGTGCAAGACTTGGAAGAATTACCAAAAGAATAGAAGGAAATTTATGTGAATGCTTATTTCGAATGGTGCACAAAAAAATGGCAGTCTTCTTTGGATAGTATTGTGATTCGAACTATTCACGAGTTGAAAGAAAAACAAAAGGAATTATTAGTGAAATATTTGGCTAAAGGCCCTAAACAAATGTGTGGCAAGCCAGTACGGGATTTCTTACATAAGAAGGGATTTCTCCCTCTCTAAAATCATGAGGGATGGTGATGGTCTTCATTCTTGTTCTGTTTATTTATAGGTGGTGGTTATAGGTTCTTATAATGATTCAAGTTGTAAGTTTCAAGGTGGATGGTGCTAATAGTTTGTCAACTATGTATTGAATAAGTGTCGGTTGTTTTTTGTTATATATCAAGCACAGACTATGATTTTTTGTAATTTTCTAATATCTGGTATAGGGCAGTGTCCCTGCTATGTTTCTGGTGGTCTAGTCTTTTCATGGCACTGGAGTTGCCTTGGTCTTTCATTATCATCTACTGGTTATAGCTTTTTTAGCTCTACTCATAGAGTATGGATGTAACTAATGTTAATATTGGGACTCTGGTTTTGATAAACAACCTCTCCACTTCTCACACTATCCATGTAAAATTGTTTATATATTAATAAAAATCGTTTTGTACTCGCTTAAATAATTTTAAATATATGTGTGTGAAACATACATCTAAATTAAACATACTTTAATATAATTTTAAATTTATATAATATTAAAAACTAATATAAAAAATTAACAACTGGATTAAGAGTTTATTTACAACTAGATTAAGAGTTTATATATAACAAAACTTTGTTTTGGATTTAAGTTTATACATATCGAATTTTATTTAAAAAAACAAAAACAACAAAACAAAGAAAAACTAAAAAAAAAAAACTAATCGCCCATATAATAATTTAGGAATAGACATAGGGCTAAAGATTGTGTAGTGTCTAGTAAAAAAATGTTATAAAATAAAGTTAAAATAAATATTTATAAAATATTTTGGTTTTGAAATGAGTTATAGTTTTTGAGCAAGTGGCATTGATAAGCCATGGTACTAACACATGGTATTGTAACAAAGTCTATTTACAAGTTAATAATATCCATGGTAAAATGAGAGTAAATATCCATGGTTAAAAATCTTGTTATATTGTAAGTGCTAAGTTTTAAATTTAAAAAGTTACAAAATTAAATTAAAATAAAATATCTATAAAATATTTTGATTTTGAAACAAGTTATGGTTTGTTGGCATGTGGTATTGATAAGTCATGGTATTGGCCCATGGTATTATAACAAAACCTAAATTATTATGACAATTCAATTTAAAACCACATAAAAATAGTCATCAACCAATTAAAAAAAAAAAATACATTTTTTAAAATTAAACATTATTTTTTAATTTTCAAAATATTCAATTTAATATTTATTTTTTCAAAACTTTAATAAACTTCATAGAATCTGTTTAAAAATTTCAAAACTAATTAAAAGTAAAAGCTTTTTGACCAAAATAAAAAACGATATAACCACAGGTATAAAAATAATCAATTAATATAACATTTTGACTTTTTATTTTTTAATAAAAATTAAGGTAAATTAGTGAAAGTTATCAAATTTTACAATAAGTATATTTAAATAATAAATAAATATTTATTTGAACATATTAATATAATAAAAAAATTACAATTTATAAATTTAAAAAATAAAAATAAAAATAATATAATTTGGTTTTTCTTTTTTAGTTAAATTAATCTTATAGTAAAATAACTATCTTTCTAAACATAAATTAATATAAATTTCATGTATGATAATAGTTTAAGGATGAAGAACGAGAGCGGAGCTGGGTGAAACAGGGGTTTACAGTGCACGGAATTTTCAGATCTAGGGTTTGAAACTGGAAAGGAACAGGGTCAGAGTGGCAGAACTTTACAAGAGGGGACAGATCCTGACCCGACAGATGGTAAACGAGGGGTCCATAGGGACCCCTACTTACAAACAGATAATCATGCACAAACAAACAGCACAGGAGGGTGTGCAGATTGCAGGGTATGAAAGGTCACAAAAAGAGGATGGGACCAGCAAGGGAAGGAGAAGATATGAGGGCAAGGAGGAACACAGCACCCAAAAACTGAAAGGAAAGGAGAGCGACGGTAGAACAGACAGTAGAAGCAAGGAGAAGGCAGCGCAGGCACATCCCGCACATGAGAACAAACAAGAGAAGGAGCAAGAAGACGGTGAAGAGGGAGCTCCGGAAAAAGAGAGCGAGGAGAAGGGGAACAAACCAGAAAACCTCAATGGCAAAATGACTCAAGGCCCATGCAAGCCTAAAACAGCAGAAGCCCTAAGGGTGGTGATAACGGACCCAGAAATTCAAGCCTACAGAGAACACATGACTGAACATGCAGTGATTTGCAAGTTCATGGGACTCTGGCCAACGGAAAGGGCGCTGTGTCAATGGATAAAGCAACAATGGAAACCCAAAGGTGATGTTAGACTGCACTTAGGAGCCAAAGGTTTTTTCACTGTTGTTTTTTCGAATCTAGAGGATAAGGATAGAATATTTGATGGTGGACCTTACTTCTTCGCTTCAGCGGGCCTCTATATGAGGCCTTGGAAACCCAACTTCGTGCCAGAAAAAGAAACCTTCAAGCAGGTGCCAGTCTGGATTCGCCTCTTCTCACTACCAATAGACTATTGGGGACATTCAGCTCTAAAACAGATAGGTGACAATTTAGGGACTTTTATCAAAGCTTCAGAAGCCACTCTGCAGAGAAGATATACTTCCTGTGCTCGAATCTGTGTGGAGTTGGATGTGTCGGGGGCATTGCATGAAGGACTGTGGTTGGAATATAGGGATGAGGACTATTTCCAAGCCATTGACTATGAGCAAATTCCATTTCGCTGCAGGAAGTGTCATGAGCATGGACATTTAATCAGAGAATGTCCATTAAACAGAACAGCGGAAGAACTCAAGGGAGATCAGGCAGAAAAGAACAGGGATACCTTCATTCGGCCAAGAGCAAGACAGAGAGCAAACAGGAAACGCCCAATCAGAACAAGCGCAACACAAGGTAATACTAGTAATGCTTTTGAAGTATTGGAGACTGAGACCGAATCAGAGGACCATAATAAGGAACAAAATACCGCTGAAGCAAACAAAACTACAACAGAGTATGCCACCAAAGCAATGGAGGAAAATATTCAAAACATTACAGATCAGACTCAGGAGGTAACAGAAGGGGCAGATGAAGATTCAGAAATGCTCATAAGTGACATCGGAAGTGAGGAAATGGAGCTCAATGAGGTATTAGAGCAGGAAGGAGTTAACCTACCAGACATGGTGGAAAACTGGAAAAAGAAGGGGATGGAAAACATATCGGAAGAGGAAGTTAGGAGAATTAATGAGATATTCATAGCAAGACAGAAAGCAGAGATTGATATGCAAAACAAGAATCTGGGCGTAGCAAAAGGAATGGGACTCCGAACAAAAAGCCTACTTCAAACATCCACCAGCTCCAAACAAAGGAAGAAGAGAGGGCGCAGATCCAATAATGAGGCACTGCAGGAACTGGGACAAATGCTTTTAAACTCTGGTAAGATGAAAGCTCTAGAAGCTTTTTCTCTTAACTACTAATTTTTTGTGTTAAAATGAAAATCATCTCTTGGAATGCTAGAGGGCTCAATAGCCAAATAAAACAGAGACTCTTAAAGAGGAAGGTCCAAAAGGAAAAACCTGACATTATATTTGTGCAAGAAACCAAATGCGCAAGTAATACTATTTATAATGCAAGCAAAAAGCTAGGTAGACAAATGGAATACCTGGAAACCGCTAGTCATGGATGGGAGGGAGGTTTAGTTACCCTGTGGAATCCGCATGTAATCAAAATCCTCTCCTCTGAAGCTACCAGATCTTTTATAGCCATAGAAGTTCAAGTGATAGGCAATTCAGAGACCTATTTGTGCACCAATGTTTACGGGCCTCAGAAGTTAGAAGAGAAATACATTTTTCTTAGAACTTTATTGAATCTGAAGCTCAGATATCCCAATGCGAAGGCAATCATAGGAGGGGATTTCAATATGATAACTACACTATTGGAGAAGAAAGGAGGAACCAGGAAACTTAACAAAGATTCTGAAGCATTCTTAGATTTCATCAACACAGCTAAATTAGTGGATGTCCACCCCAAGAGTGGGGCTTTCACTTGGAATAATAGAAGGGGAGGTGAAAGACAAATCGCCTCTCGTCTTGACAGATTTCTAATATCTGAAAGTATTCTGTTGGAGGGAGTGATAGTAGAATCAGACATTCTACCTAGTGGAGGGTCAGACCATTGGCCCATTTCTCTGATTGCTGCTATCCAGGGCACTCCTAGAAATAAGCCATTTCGATTTGAGAAATTTTGGCTTAACCATCCGGACTTTATTCAACTTGTTGAGAAGTGGTGGCATGAACCGATGGACATCAGAGGTACCAAAATGTACAAATTACAAGGTAAATTGAGATACATCAAAAATAAAATCAAAACATGGAATATAACAGTTTTTGGGAACATATTCAAAGAAAAAGCCAAGATAGAGGAGCAGCTAGAGCAGATTCACAAAGGCTGGATAACTGGAGATAGCAACTTAGAAACTGCAAACAAAGAAAAAAATTTGATGCAACAATGGCAGCTTCGTTGCCAACAAGAAGAGACACTTTGGAAACAAAAGTCCCGGATTCAGTGGCTCAAGGAAGGGGAACAGAATACTAAATTCTTTCACAGATCAGCACTGGACTACAGAGGCGCCAATAAAATCCTTAGTCTCAAAAGCGAACAGGGAGACATTCTCCAGAATCATCAAGGAATTTCAACCCTGCTCACTACGCATTTTAGCAGCATAGCTCAGGAGCCAGAGGTAGATAGAACAGAAGCAATTGCTGAACTCATCAAATCCATTCCCAAAACAATCACTAATGAGCAAAACTTGGCATTAACTAGAGAAATCTCTTTGGAAGAGGTGGAAGAAGCGGTGAAGAATATGCCAAATGACAAAGCGCCTGGTCCTGACGGCTTTACCATCAACTTTTACAAGGCTTGCTGGGAAATTGTTAAAACTGAGGTCTGGGAAGTGGTGGAGGACTCGCGGCGTTCTACCTCAATTCTCAAATCTCTAAATTCAACTTTCCTGGCCCTGATTCCAAAAGAAGAAGAGGCCAACACTCCAACGAAATTTCGGCCTATTGCTTTGTGCAATGTCATTTATAAGATTATCTCTAAAGTCATTGCCAACAGATTGAAACCTATTCTCCCAGGCCTCATCTCAGAAGAACAATCGGGATATGTTGAGGGAAGACAGATTCTGGACAATATTTTACTAGCTCAGGAAATGATTCACACACTTCACTCCAGAAAAATCGCAGGCATGATGATGCAACTTGACTTATCAAAGGCTTATGATAAAGTCAACTGGAATTACCTAGAAGCAATCTTAAAAGCTTTCGGTTTCGCCAATCAATGGATAAAGTGGATTTTAGCTCTAATCAAATCTACTAAATTTTCTATATTGGTAAATGGTGCCCCTGCCAACCAATTCTCCCCCTCACGAGGACTCAGACAAGGAGACCCATTATCACCTTTCCTTTTTGTTATCCTGATGGAAGGTTTAAGCAGACTCATTTGTAGCGCCAAAGAGGAAGGAAGGATCAGAGGATT
Organism: Pinus tabuliformis; assembly: GCA_031772625.1. NCBI lineage: Eukaryota > Viridiplantae > Streptophyta > Pinopsida > Pinales > Pinaceae > Pinus > Pinus tabuliformis. Next base: position 752,253,851 of record CM062807.1, on the reverse strand, counting down.
GCAGCCCTTGCCTTCCATTCCAGCGACCACTCACCAACAATTTGTTGATGATACAATGTTACATGGTTCTCCTACAGTCAAAAAAGCACTGGGCTATAAAAGGATCCTCAATCTTTTCAGCGAAGCCTCAGGTATGGAAATTAATCTATCTAAATCAACCATCTTCTTTTTCAATACACATTTAGTTGTGCAAAAAAATCTCTCTATGATTCTAGGCTTCCGAAGAGGCAGTCTGCCCTCGAGGTACCTAGGAGCACCTCTAACGGATAAACCTTGGCAAAAAATTCATTGGGAGAAGATCCTAGCCAATCTAGAGAAAATATGTCATCACTAGACCCATAGGGCCCTCAATTTTGCAGGGAGGCTAGTTTTAACCAAAGCTATACTGCAAGCTATTCCTCAATATATGCTCTCCATAATCCCTGCTCCCAAAGGAGTCCTGCAGCAAATGAGGGTGATTCAGAGAACTTTCTTATGGATAGGAAATGCAGAGAAGAAAAAGTGGGCACTAGTGGCATGGGATAAATTGTGCAAACCCAAACAATTGGGAGGGTTAAACCTGCTAGACCCCTTCACCATCAATAGGGCCTGTGGGGCCAAGCTTTGGTGGAAATGGCTGAAGGAACCCAATCTTCCTTGGGCTAGACATTGGAAGGAGAAATACGCTCCAATGCACAGCACTCAGAACTTGATCAGAATGCAAGAGAATCCAGAGGGCTCACCAATCTGGAACCTAGCAAGGAGAAATCGAGGAATTATACAGGAGAATAGCTTCTGGGAAATTCGCAATGGGAAAACGACCTTTTTCTAGGAGGATGCCTGGCAACAACTCCCTAAGTTAGAGAGGCCAGAGTTTGCAGATCTGCAAAGAAATTACCAAGGGCTTGGGAGAACAACGGTAAATCACTATTGGACTCCTAATAACAGGGACCCGGAATGGAGAAATTGGGCAATCAATGAAACAGAGAACATAACTGAAGCAAACAACGGTGTCAGGGATCTGCAAACTCTATTAAACAAAAGAAGAATTAGGAAGGCGGATGACAGCGACCAACTAAGATGGGGAAAGCAAGGAGGGGGCAATTTCACGCTCAAAGAAGCCAGAAATTGTATCGAAGATTCAGAGCAAGTTGAAAAGGTTCAATGGAGCAGCAAGGTCTGGGATTCTCAGTTCTGGCCAAAAATTAAAATCTTCCTCTGGCTCCTAATGCACAGGAAAACTCTAACTTGGGAGAATCTCCGCAAGAAAGGGTTTTGTGGCCCTTCTAGATGTCCCATGTGCAACAAGGAAGAAGAAACTATGAACCATCTCTTCAACACATGCGATTCGGCAAACCTAATGTGGAATTGGGCGGAAAATACTTTACAGCAAACGGACAGAACCAGAGATTCCATCCAAGAGACCATCGAGAATTGGCGAGGCAATTTCTCCAGTAATCAAAGGGTCAATATCATTTGGAAAATAATGCCAGGGTTTATTACATGGACAATCTGGAAAGAACGGAACAGGAGAGTATTCTTAAACGAAACCAGGGATATAAATCACTCAATAGAAATTATCATACAAAATATAAGACAATTGGTTCTTGTCAAAAGCAAAGCAGATCAAGATAGTAAAGCTTCAAATCGGGACTTACAAATTTTGAAAGCCTTTAACCTGGATAATGGAACTTGCGTGGCTACAGTGAATCGCCAACAGGAGATAAGCACCACTTTAAGCATCTGGAAACGACCACCTTCAGGCTTCCTCAAGCTAAATTTCGATGGTGCATCGAGAGGCAATCCAGGAATGGCTGGCATCGGTGGCATTATAAGGAATAGCGAAGGAGAAATTCAGCACATCTACAACAGAGCCTTAGGGGAAGGAACGAACAATGAGATGGAGTTCGCAGCGATGGAACAGGGTCTCAGAATTCTTAGAAATTTACAGGCAGGCGCAGCAGTAGTTGAGGGGGATTCCCAGCTCGCAATAACAGCAGCCAGAAGGATGTATGCGGGAGCTAAAGCTAGCAAGGTTACACAACACTGGTGGTTGGAAGGTTTAATGTTTCAGGCTGTTCACCGTAAAGCCAATGCAGTTGCGGACCATCTGGCGAATTATGGTATAGAGAACCCAACTAGCATATTGGACAGCTGTTGGCAGGACGTCATCTACCCGGAATTAAGAAATAAGTGTACCCTGCTCTCGAGGCAGGATTTGGTGAATGAAAGGTAAGGACGAAGAGTCGGCGCTCTATGTAGGTTTAACGAAATGATGAGGTTCATGCGTACTGTGGGAAGAATTAAAGGTTGGCAGAAGAGCGAAGGACAGGCAGAACAGGAGCATTCAATGCTCGAGCAGGATGGAGTCATTCCCATCAGATATATGATCAAAAACAATCAGCGCCGCCGACGCCCATATAGAAGATGGGACACTTGGCATGCTTCGGAGGAAGGCAAGAGAGGTGACCGTAAGAGCAGGAAATCGGGTCATTACCGAAAATATAAACCACCAAGCAAGAATAATTATGATAAGACCTGCGGGCAACAGGGGATAGGTTGGAATGTACCCAGTAATTCTCCCAATCTCATCTATTTATTCTCAGCCCCTGGCAACGGCAGAGCCACTGTTTCTTTGAGTTGTAGGCTGAAAATATTTTCCCTAATCCTTAAAACGTTGTGTTGTTGGTCGGGTGTGGTTAAGATAATGGCGGGTGAGGGGAGCCGAAATGCATCAGCCAACCGAGATCTGAAACGAGCTCGGGAAGCCTATGAAACACGAACCTCGCAAAAAGAAAAATGAAGAATTGAGGAGTTGGAGGCCATTGTTACTCAGGAGGAGGAAAATTTGGAAGCACAGGAGTTGGAGAAGGAAATGGATTGGGTTCAGGACCCTGGTACAATAACAACGCGTGCAACTCAGTTTGTGTGTACGCAGGCAGAGATGTGGAGGATGAAAACAATGTTGGCTAAGGCCATTAGTATGCAGGGGGACTACACCAACCAAGTTCGTCAAGCTCAACAGGAAATTGTTGTCACGTCAGAGGAGCATATGGCGATTCTGGAGAGTCTGGAGTTCAAGATCAGCGGACTGGCGCAACAATTTGACAGTATTACAAAGAAACTCACAGTCCTGATCAGTCTCTTGCGTCATACTATAAATCAAGATGCCAGGAATGCTGGGGAAAAGATGGAGGGACACACAGGCGATAATCAGAGCACACTTCCAGCGCCATCTCAGGCTGGCAAAGCTAAGGTGTCGACTGGTCCGGATACCTCCAAGAATTATATTGTTCTTGAAATGTAATGAGTTCCTACTGTCTGTTCTTGCTGAATTCCTGAGGGATGGGTCAGTTTTTGGGTCTGTCAACCTTGGTTTTTCTTTGTTTTGTCAAATTTTGCTCTGGGTTCAACTATAGATGTCCTCGGCTCTATGTGAATCGTTGTTTGGTTACTGCTGATTTTGTCAACCCCTAACTCTCTCTGCCACCCTGCGTGGTGTGCCCAGGGTCTTATGGATGCTCGTTTTGGTCATGACAAGGTGGTTGCTTAGTAGGATGGCAGTCCTCTGTCTGCTTGAGCAGACCTTTTGTAAAATATGTATTCTGTTTCTAATATAATTTTTTGATTTACACAAAAAAGATAATAGTTTAACCATGATCTAAGTTTCATGTATGCAAGTGAATTGATGTTCCAATGGTATTGCCCAACTTAAAATTGATCCAGGTTGCCAAAAATTTGATCATGGTTTTAAATTTGTCAAGTCTAATCTTCTAGAGATTATGCAAAGAAACTTTGAACAACCAATTCTTAGGACCCAATATTAATCAAGGTTTCATCAAATTCATCCCAAAATGGGCGATCTTCTGATACTAAAATTTAAACTCTAACTCCTCAATATAGAGTTTAGATTTTATGAGAGTATTTAATGTGTATTGGTATATTTTGGATGTCACACTTGGATCCAACACTAGTCCTGGAGGCATAGGCATTATTATTCAAAGTTTCCTTCATGTGGCTTTATATCCATATATAACTTCATTCCAGCTTAGATACCTTTCAACCTAAGTGAAACAATTTTGACCCTACTTAGGTACCTTGTTCATCTTTCTCACTCAAACATTGTTCAAATTGTTGTACTTAGTTGGAGCCTAACCCACTCTGCTAGCTTGGCCTATCTTGCTTTGTTCGTCTGCATTCATGTTGTTGTGTCTATGGCGAGCTATTTACCAACTAGTGACCAATCACCCTTTTTAGTACTTCATACAAGATCCTAGCCAAATCCTTCGATTTTGGTTGAATTGCATCTTGCCTAAATATATGTGGCCAAAAAAAACATAGTTCATATTAATCCATTTAATATTTGGGGCACTTCATTTTTGGATGATGTCATGATTTCGATCTAGGAAGGAGTGGAAATGATTGGATTCAATGGCCATTTATACTTGGAATGCTTAAATCCCTATGTTTTTGCCCCTTTTTTCTTCAGGTTATGAAAATATTGTTTGTTATAACCTTACCTTACCTTTCTATCAATAGATGCACATTGAGGTAGGTGCACATTGAGGAAGTAAGCATGCATTGGTCCATCCAATAAGAATGTCCACTCACCCCATCCTTGTACATGTTGGTCACATAGGTGCTTGGCTTCTTGATGAACTAGAAGTTAAGCATAGGACCGATTAAAGGGATTCCCATCCTAAAGCCACATTTAGGCTAGTTGGTCAATGGGCATTTTATTGACAACTCTTTCTTGACTATCCTTGACATCCAACCTTCCCAGGACAACACTATTGAATGTTTATACACATTTTATTTATTCTTTGAATCAAGTGTTGAGTGGAAGAAACACCATATTATAGGCAAAGCCAATGTTTAGCTCCAAAATGATTGGGCAACCAAAGTTGGGCTTAAATCTATCCCAACTAGGAATTTGAAATCCTATATGTTCTATTTTCCCTGCATGCCTCACATGAAGAGCTTTGGAAGTTGTTGTGTAGAGGATGGAAAATAAAATTGAGAAATGGATTACCAAATGTTTATGGATGGCATCCAAATTCAAAATACACATTAATACTATAATGGCCACACATTTTTAATATTCCTCCTATTGGGTCTCCTCATGATTAGCTTACTGTCACTTAGAAAAATTCCTTTGGAATTTCCCATGGGCCAATGCTAGTTCGGGTAAAAGGTTTTCATAGAGTCAATTGGGAGTTGCAATATACACTTCAGGATTAAGGAGACCTAAGCATAGTTATAACAAGAACCCAAGTGTGAACCCTTTGTTCTAAATGCCTTGTGTGGTCTCCTCAATAAATGGAACATGGAAGGTGCTACTATGACATGAAATTAGTGAAGGGCTCCTGCTATGCAAGCAGGGGTGGAATGGATTATCTTTCTAGACCCTAATGATCACCTCAACCAGGGTCAAATTTATTGAGACTTTCATACCTGAAAGCATATGGAAAGCTAGGGAGGAAATCAAACCCTTCCCTGGGTAGAGGGAACCAAATTCCCATAAAACATGTGTATCATTTAATGACTACAACCTTTGATAGTATTGTCTTATAGTATTTGAAGGAATACAATGACCAAGACGACCTATTTTTTGGCTCAAAAGCTTATTAGCAGGGACCTATAGTGTGTCAATGGGCTTTTTAATGTTCACACTCATTCCTGGCTACTTTGGTTATAGATTACAATGAAATTTTAGCTAGGGAATGCTAAGTTTGTGGTGGAAACAATGTAAGGGTTGATTCGTATGAATTGATGCTTAAGCTAATCTTATAAAGTTTGAGAGCCTGGTGGACAAATTAAAGAGGGGACATGCCACTACTTCACAAAACACAATCCATAACTGAAATTTAAATGGTTATGTGTGCGGCTAGGTCCATAGGGTTAGTTAAACAACCCATAAAGAGTTAAAAGCAAGTAGAAGGCTTGGCTCTTTAAGATATGAAGCCTATGGAAGTCAATCCTAGAAGTTAGAACCTAAGCAAGCAAGGTTTATCTTGTTTATGATAATGTGGAGCTTATCAATCGAGAATAGACTATCATAGTTGGGAGTTCCAAACCCATGTTGCCCACAACATGAGAATGCTAAGACACTAAAGCATACATGTGTGTTTGTGTTTATTTATTATATATATTTTCCCTTTAGCCACCTCCACTTGATCATGGGAGGGGGTTCTCTACCAAGAATACTTTCCAACCTAGATTTCATAAAGAGCAACTGAACCTCTACCAATCATACCTTCTAACCTCAATTAATGGAGAGAAACTATCTCAGGGAATAAGTTACCATGGGTTATACAATTTGTCTTTAGTTGAATGCTTGTGCAAATTTAACTTCTTTATTTTATTTGAAAACAACATAACGATGTGATATTTAGTAAGCTGAGTGTACAAGGTCTTTTTCACAATATGGTGAATCATTAATTCATGTTGATTTATTCATGCGCATTATAATAAAAGTGCATAATGCTCTAATGGGCATGGACCGGCTACAACAATTATTGAATTAGTGAGAAAATACCCCAAATATGATGAGTTAAGAATTTTCAAACCCTCCACAACCTACCTTAACACAAACCCTCCTCAACCTGCCTTAACACAATCAGACTAAAGCAAACTATTGTAACACAAGATAAAAAGTACCCTATTAATATTATTTTATTTACACTTGGACTCTTAAGACTAACCAAGAAAGGAACCAATCCCTTTAAAACACCTCCATGGTTACTAGTTAAGAGCCAATCATAAACAATTATAAAATGAGCCCCTATCTAATAACTATATTAGGTATTATGGTTAGCCCCAACTTATTGATATGCCAACGTTTTATCATTATATATAAATAAATAAAAAATGATTTAGGCTAACACATTTTTATTTTATTTTTTATACTTTCTTGCCTTGAGATTATGAAAACTACATATGGAACTTTCTTTATATTAAAAAAAAATAAAACAAAACAAATGATATAATAATAAGTCAACGATAAACGCATGTATATACATATATGTATATATATATATATATACACTTTACAAACAGTGATAAAATAAAAAGGGAAGGGAACGTAAAGTTTATAATATACTTTGCATGAAAAGTGGCAAAAATAAAATTGAAAGGGAACATGGAGTTTATATTTAAATGAAAATTTAAAAGACCAGTTGATAGTAATCTTAAGTCGACATGGATATCAAATGAAGTGGCATACTAGTGTATGCATCACCTATATTATCAAAAGCTTTTAATGTTTGATATGTAAATTATTTTTTAATGTTTTCTAGAATATAAATTATTGGATGTTAATTGATATGAAAATATAAATATAAATATATTTTAATTTCACAATATGTTGTTGTTATGTGATTTAGTTTTTATAAATAATTAAATGAAATAAATATATATAATTATTATTGTTAGTTAGTGTGATTTAATTTTTATAAATAATTAAATAAAATAAATATATATAAAATATTAATTGTGTATATTTTTTTTTAATGTAAATGAATTTTGAGTATTCAATTTTGTTTTGTAAAATTATTAATGTTTAAAAAAAAATAGTTATGTTGAAAATTGGTGTCATCTGAGTGAGGCGATTTTAATGGCTTTAATAGAGTTTTTTAAACCATAAGTTAGTTTGGCAAATCATGAACACCCACACATAGGTGCACACACTTATGTGTTTGTGAGTGAGAGAGATAGAGAGAAAGAATCATCTACCTCCGTGTAATGATTTGAAAGCGTAGGGTTAGTAGCTAGAGTGGTTGAGAGCATCGTTTGTTCTCCCATGATGTTTGCTCTTGCTAAGTCAAAAAATTTAATCCTATGGAAATACTCCCATCCACATGCTTGGCTTTTACTAAGTTATAAGATTTGATCTTATACCTCACCCAAATTACTAAGTTATGAGATTTGATCATGTATATACTCTATTTTATAGTTGCATGGAATTGTTCCCAACATTTTCTAAACTAGTTCCCTCAATTCTCATGTTTAAACCATGAGAACCTAGGAACAAGAATAAAACATTCCTAATCAGTTGAGAACTTCTGAGCTTTTAGGAAGTTTCAAGTTTAATGAAATGGGAGGTTAAGAACTAGTTTCCAGTATATAAAACTTTAAATTAAAAATATATTTTTGATATTGATAATTACCAAATTTCTCTATTATTAAATTAAAATATAATTTTTTATTTTTTTTTTATTCATTTATTACACAAGCTTACTTTTATAAATATTTTTATTAGATTTAGTCAAATATTACTATAAAATATAAAATAAGGACCAAACTATACATAAATTTTATTTTAAAAATTATTTAATAATAAAAAATTTAATAATATTCACGTTATAGTTATGGTTATGGATATGAATATGAATAATTTGGAGTGCATAATCTTAAGTAGATCTCATTTCAAAAAATATTAAAAAAAACAACAACAACAACTTAATAATACTCATTTTATAGTTGTGCATATGAATAATTTTTTTTGCATGTAAGTTTGTTTGTGAACCAAAACTAAACATGAAAGTTTAATAAATCAATGAACAAAAAATTTGTTACTAATCATATTATTGATTTTTTTTTTTTACTATTGCAAGACTATGTGGGAGATGTTGTTCTCTAACATTACATTTAAAAATAATAAAATAATTATAGCATTAAAAATTAAAAAAATATTAATAACAAAAAAAATCTTTTGAATTTATTGTCACTCCGTAAATAAAATATTTCAATGTCCATATTAAATAACATAATTTGCTATCAGTTTTATATAAAGAGAGATAAAGTAAAACAAAAACAAAAATCCCGTATGAAGGAGGGCCTTAACCCCGTATGGCGACAAGGAATATGGTTCTATGACACTACAAATGGAATTATCTTCAATTGTACGTGTGTCTGGTTTGTTTCTTTGAAGACGGGGATGAAGCTAGGAGACGGTGCTCATTCTAGCATCGAGGGTCTAGTTAACTAGATGCCATGCACTGAAGCCTGACGAGCTTGAGGTGATGTTAATACTTCTTAGTTGCAGTGCATCTGAGATCTCAGCACAAGGGTTCCTCAAATTTCACAACACCAGTTGGGTCCCAAAATTAAGGTGTTGATGGAATTCTCCTGTATAATTGAGTGTCATTTGAGTTTGATCCTAGGTTCACAGGCCCGAAATAAGGTATGGCTTGGTTTTACCAAGTCTTAGTTGCTATTGGTCTCAATTTTGGTAATTGGTTATTTTGGGCCCTTGAAAATTTTGGGAGCTTTATAGCCTTGTATCTTGTTTTGGAAGTTGGGGTTTCACTGCTCTATCTAAGGTCTTGGGGGTGCAGCCGGTGAGGGAGGTGCCATCCCAATGCCTCTCCAAGTCAGCCTTACTACATTGGTTGTTGGTTGGTACCTTATCAATTAAATTTGGAATTTTGGCATTCTGGTGGATTTTCTAGTGGATGTTCTAGTTATTTCCTAGTTTTGGTTTCACCCTTGGCTCTCACAGTTTGTTAGTTTTGGTTAAGGGCCTGGGTTCCTAGTCTGGGTTGGATGCGACCAATCACGTTTTTGTTGGGTCACTTTCCTCACACCCTTGGCTCTCACAATTTGTTAGTTTTGGTTAAGGGCCTGAGTTCCTAGTCTGGGTTGGACGCGGCCAATCACGTTCTTGTTGGGTCACTTTCCTCATTCAATTTATTTATTTTTTATTTATTTATTTATTTTATTTTTTTGGATGACTCTTTGTCTTTCCACTATAGGGCTACGAGCTCCCAAACAACCAATTCTTGGGATTCTATCTTGGGTATTTTCTATATCTATTCGAGTGGAGGTTTATTCAAGAGTGGCTCAAGGGTCTGGATGTCTAGGCAAGTTTGGATCTTTTGGTGGGCCTGTAATCTTTTTGTCTCTAAGTCCTGTTGGTTTTCCATCCAGATTACAATGCCTCATCAATGTGGTAGAGCTAGGAGGGGGATGGGTGATAGAGTATAACAAGGCAGACTTCGATTGGAGGATCTAGGACAAGGAGAGGTTGTTGACCATATCCCATCTCATGCTCTTGGTACTAAGGATCTTGTCCCTACTTATTATTTCTTTTGCAATCAACTTAGACACATCACTCTACTTTTGGATAAGCTTAGTAGAGATCAACACGATGATAGGAATGAGATTGTCGCCTTCATAAACGATCTCCAGAGAAACCAGTGGCATATGTAGGACAGATTGGATAGCCTGCAAAGGGGTAGTAGTTCCTACGGGAGAAACTAGACGAATTTGAAGGAAGATTGGCCCACATGGAGAAACATTTGCATTGTGACTTCAAGCATCCACCATCATTGTGCTCTGGACTAGAACAAAATCAAAATCATAATCATTTCTAGTTGTACATTGATCTTAAAGGTATTATGGTTTTATGTGCCCTTTCATTTCTAGTTAGCCATGTTTTTCTGACAGTTTGTAATTTGTTTTGGTAATTACCTACTAGCCAATAAATATGGTAAGAGTGAGGCTGGTAGCATTATGGAAAATTGTAAACATCGATGTAATATTTTGTCATAAATGAAACTATTAAATTCATAAAAAAATGTATGATGTCAAGGATTCAAAACTATAAAGGGTCTACTCATAACCTATATTGTTCTTTCATTTTTCTTCACAAAACTAAAAGGCCTACATTTATAAATTTTAATATATTGGCCTACCAAAAGTACTTACTAACAATATATAAACTCTTGAAATTTTTAATGAAAAGCTTGTCGACTATGGGCTTCTTATATGATTTTTTCTTTGTATTCTTTTAAAATCCCGTCTCCCCATGAATTTTCTCAACTATAACTTCATCCTTAGCTACTGAGTTGAAAGACCTAGTTGAAACTTTTGGAGGAGAAGTCATAGAGTGTGAGCTCCTGGCTAATCTTAAGACCATTTAAAATTGCATGCTATGTGTTAGACGGTTTCCTATGCAAGGGTTAGCAAAAAATATTTTTCTATTCTGGTTCTAAGTAGCTTAACAACAAAATGGGCTTTTAAATCCCTAAGATGGTAATGATGAATATGCTTATACCAAATATGCAAAATTAGAAATAAAATAACAAAAAGTGTGGCAGTAAACAATATATGAAACATAAACAACATTAAAATATTCCCATATCCAATGAAAAGGATTTTATTAAAATTATGGAAATATAACACTTGTGTAGGAAGATGCACAAACATGGGTTGCAATTTTCTCCTCCTTGGGAGGGTTCTTTTATCCCCTTCCTACAAGTACAACAGCTCCTTCCTTGTGTGGTATGCAGAGAGAAAAAATGGTTTCAAGAAAATCTAATGGAGAGCTCAAATGATAAAGAAGCAAAATTTCAACGATGAAATGGTCATAGTAAGAATAAGTCGAAAAACACCTCTCTATTTATAATAAAATGTTGGGTTAGATTTTGATATGGTCGAATAATAAAATATTTGTTGGACCAAATCAAGATCGAACCACTTTTGGTGTTTTATTATTATTTGTGAGAGGAAAAGTTCAAAGAAATGGCCAATAACCTTTATTTAGATAACTAACTCAAAAAAAATGAGTTAATTAATAAAAATGGGCAAAATAATAAGAAATAATTGATAAACAAATAGGTTTATTAAATTACTTCTAGGAGAAACAATCAAATAAGTTAGAAATAATTATTAAATAATGATTTAATAAATTATTCCTATGAAAATGTTGAAAGGATTAAGCATTGATTAATAAATAAATGACTTATTAAATTATTCATGTGGAAAGGGAAAATGTAAGTGAAAATATGTTAAATCATTTTCACTTCATGAGTAAAAATATTAAAATAACATAAAATTAATGAATTTATGGGTTATTCTCATGTGGGTCAATTAATAAAAATAACTTAGGAAAAGTGATTCCTTAGGCTATTTCCTTAAGTTAAAGTGGGTTTTAATGAGTAAAACCCATCCTACATGGTGTATTTTGATCAACCTAATAAATTATGGCTTGGTGATCACTTTTTAGGTGATAACATTATGGTTTGTTGTAAATATCTCAATTTGTTTGCCTCGGATGAGCATATTTGCTTCAAACTTTACATTTCAGACAATGAAGCTTCTAATTAAGAGGACATTTTGGTGTTAAGGTGTGAGATTCGGAGTTGAAAATCCTCAAATTGATGCACAACCCTTCTTATTACTCTATGAATGTCTACGATTTTGCATGGAGCATAAAGGTCAATATAGTGGTGTCCATCCATGATGAAAAGGGACAAGATCACTATATTAGAAACATATCGAAGACTAAATGAAAATCACCTATTATACTAAGGGTAAACAAAATTAATATAATAATAAAATTCCCAAAGATTAGTAAGCCCACAAGAAAGAATAAGGGGACTAAGAAGCAAATAGAATCAATGTCACCTAATATACCATTAATAAGCATACCCAATAACTTATGCATTAAGGGTAGACCCAAATTATTGCAAAATATATTAAATTTGGATAAGGCCTTAGAATGGGGCTCGATTAGGCCATAGAATAAAACAAATGAAATGAGAAAACATTGCCCCAATTAGATCCAAAAAACCTTACCTTTATTGCAAGGATCTATCTCATTGTCAATTGGATCTAGCCTAAGTGCTTGCGAGATGGAGTGTTATCCTCCCCACCTAATTTTTATCCTTACAAGTGACATCTTGAGCTCATAATGAGTAGACTGGTGTAACAAATTTAAGCCTTAATTTTTACCTCGCCTTATGCCCTGAAGACTTTATGATTTACCCCTAGGTACCATCCTTGGAATGAGGGTAAGTGCTTGAGCATTTTCCCTAAATTGTGTTACCTACAAATCAAAGCAGCGATTTTGTTTCCATAAATTATGCTCCCCTGAATACACTTGAAGGCATCAAAGAAAGTAACATAAGATTGGGGGTGGGGTGGGGGGATGGGAGACTCTATGATTTTCCCTAGCTACCATCCTTGGAATGAGGGGAAGTGCCTAAAGATTTCCCTAGTAAATGTTTCCTAGAAATTAAATGAGCCATATCATTATCCTTAATTATGGTCCCCTAACTAAGGGTGGTAGGAGCGGAGGGCGAATGTTGTTCACCTTGAAAAACAACAGGAATATAATTTTGCATGGGAGTTGGGAGATGAAACCAATAATGTTGCAGAAGCTTATGTCTCTTTAAGGGTCTAAAGCAGATTGTAAAACTAGGAATCTAAGAAGTGATTGTGAATGGTGATTCACTAATCATTCTTTCTCAATTAATTAATGGATCTCTCCATTCTGATTTTAAACTTGCACAAATATTCAAAAGGATTCATCATTTATTTCACCATATTCCTAAGAGACAATGTCTCCATGTTTTAAGGACTAATAATGTCAATATAGTGGCTAATTTGGGATCAACACTCTTCAAAGGAGAGTTGATATGGAAAGGGGAAAAATGAAGGTACCCCTACCATAAGGTATCAAATGAATTTATTTTCCAAAATATTAATAATCATAATTTGGTATGGGTACATGGAACCCCTGCTTTGGATCCAGTGTGGAGGACCCATGGTAGGCATGTGAAAACCCATGTGTGAAATGTATACTTGAGACAAAGAGTCTGAGGGAAATTTAGAATGCATGATCTATGGGGGTGGTGTGTGTAGGTACACAACGCATGAGAGTTGCACTCAGTGCCTGGATACAATTGACAATGGGAGATATGGGGGTGTTATTGTCGGAGAAAGATGTGGGTTGGTCGTGCCCACATGCTGAGTTGATTATCTTGTAGCAAGGAAGAGGTACCCTTAGTCTCTTAGTTGACCTTTTCAAGATTAGCTCGAAGGAAAATCGTACCGGTGACATTGATCAAATTGGGTGTGTTGAACACTTTTCTTGGTGTTTAAAGCAGCTTGAAATGTGGATTGGAGGCAAGAGTTGGACAGTGGTATTTCTACATGCTCATTCGGGGCTCTTTGAAGAATGTGGGAGGCTCTTCCTTCATATGTGGCTCTAGGACAAAGGTAAGCTTGAATTCAAGCTATGTTGTAAGCTTTAGTTTCTATGTTTGATTGCCTTCTTTCCTAGTCTCAACGCTGGTATATTTCTATTTATTGGTTGTTGGTTCCTTACTAAAGGCCTACCTGGGGGGCATTTCTCCTTATATGTTGAATTATTATGGAGGAACTTTCGGGCTTTCAAATTTATTGCTTTTAGACCCCTACGAGTATGTGGTAGATCTGCTTGACTTCTCTGGATATTTGAAATTGTATGGGAGGTACCTTAAGTGTCTATACATGGAAATGACATCCCTCGGGAGTCTTGATCTTGATTTTGGAATCTACTGAGAAACCCATTCCCCTTGTTTTGTGTCTCTTGGGATTCTTGAATGTGGTTTATTGCGGTGATTATATTCACTGCGGACACCTCTGGACCTTTGTTCATATTGGAAGATTTTGGAGTGGTGTTTTCTAGGTTAGTGTTAGTATCTATGGATCATTAGGGGAATTTTGAGGTCTAAAATGGGCCTCCGAAGGAAATTATAAAATAATAGTGGAAATAGTAAAATAAGATTAGATTACATCATCAAAGTTTAGAGGGAAAAAAGAAAAAACTAATTTTTCAACTTGTATTTTCAACTTATCTCCCTATGTGTTTACTTAAATTTCAAGAGGAAACATTCATTGGATGCAAAATTTGATTCATCATCCAAGGAGCATCCATGGTGCATACTTTCTATGGACCCTACTACATGAAAAATGAGAAATACATGAAAAAAGTGATTGCAATCACGTTTTTTCATGTATTTCTCATTTTTTGTGTAGCAGAGTCCATTGAAAGTATGAAACATGGGTACTCCTTGGATGAGGAATTAAATTTTGCATCCAACGAGTACTCCCACTCAAAATTTGAGTAAAACCTGAGGGAGATAAGCTGAAAATACGAGTTGAAAAAGTAGTTTTATTATTTTTTAATTTTTAATCTTTTTACCTTTTCACTCCAAAAATGGTGAATCATCCCCTATGGTTAACATCATCATCTTGAATCCTGTTGGTTCTTATAAAGTTTATTTTGGTTGTACATTTTTCTTAGGAGGCCCATTTTAGACCTCAAAATTCCCCTAATGTTAGGTCGAGTGTTGCTTTTGCGCCTTCATTTGATTTCATCCTTTCAGCTTCTCCCTTCTACCCTTTCTTGGAATATTATCGAGGGATGAGGGTGGAAAATAGTTCTATCAGATGGCTAAGGAATTACTTATCAGCATCTTCTTAGGGGAATCCAAAATATTCAAGTTCTTAGCCTATTATGGATGTATTATGACATTGGGAGAACAATTGTGTGTTTAACATTTTCATACGAGATTAATCATAACACTATGAGAAGAAAGTGGTTTTTGGGATTGCACAATATATCATATCTCTAGAGGTTTTCTACATGCATACCCTTCATGTCAAGACCTATAATTTTATGGCTTTTATCTTGTATTTGATTATGTTTAATGGAACTAGTATAGCTTGAAAAGCGAATGCGAAACCCCGTTCCTTGGGATTTCGTATTAAAAGTTCATTGGGAACTTATTCTATGTCTATACTCAAACTATTTTCTACATTTGAAAGTTGAATTTCAGGTAATATGGATTTGGGGGGGATTAGTTGGGTCGACTCTACCTTACCCACCATGCATCATGAAATACTTGAGCTAATGGAAAGCATGCAAACTCTCCAGACCCAAGTATAATGAATGGAGGGTGAGCTAGACTATTTAATATCTCAGCTAGAGGAGGTGGTGTTACAATGAGGCAAGGACAAAAAAGAGAAACCTAAAGTCAATAGCTCAATTGCTTAACCTTATCCTCGTGATTAATATTTATGACAACCATGCCTTGTGAAATTTTATTTTTGATTGATAGATGTTGGCAGCTTTATACATAGAATAATATAGTAAGTTGCTTAGACAACCTGGGGAATATTCGTATAGATTATAGTTAATGGTTGAAAGTACGAAGAAGATATAAACTTACAAAGCAACCTCTCTCATATTATTGTATCTTGTAACCCAATTGAGCTCTTTGCTCAACATTTTTAATACAATATATCCTTGGTTCTTGTTATAAAAAAAGGTGTGGTCCCCTGACTAGACTTGAAGGCATCAACATGAAATGGCACAGTTGTGGGCTAAGGGGGGTGGGGGGATGGGAATATTATACCATGCTTTATGTGAAATAATGAGTTTCACCACTTTTCGATTGATTCAAGTTGCATTTCATTCTTCATATATATATCACAAACAATCCTCAAGTACTTCCTTATGGTCCACGAATGGTAAATGGGGCAAACCATTGGCCCTCATTATGGAACCCAACCCTAATGGATCAAGAGAGTCAAACCCATGGCCTCCTCAACTTTGGAGGGATATTTCATGTGTCGCTCATGACCACTTTGACTAACCCTTTAAGTTAACATATATAATTAATTAATTAGATGAACATTAAAACTATATGCCTTGTCAAACTAATTTCTAATTTATCGATTAAATGAGTAATTAATCCTAAAATAAAACCATATTCAATTGTCCACTAGAAATAAACAAGTATTTAACCATAATTCTCATTTTATTGTGCAAATATTATAAAATTATATATTCAAATGATTACATCTAAAAATTTATATTTGTTGAAGAAATGTCTCATTAAAAAGCTCTCAAATATTTTTTAAAATATATTTTCAAAAAATTATGTATAAGGTAAATTTGGTTCAAGTCATTATGACAAATTACGGTTATCCTTCCCACCTAGATTCAATTCCCATAATAATTGACATAACGAACTTTGTTGTAATGGATTTGAGCATTGATATTGAGTCTAAATAATCCCTTTGAAAATCAAAACAAATATATTTCTCATATAAAATATAAAAATATATCTCTTTAAAATATATATATATATTCTTTAAAAAATAATAATAATAATAAATGTGTTTTTTTCACAATATTTCTTGTAACGTCGTTGCTTTTTTTATGGTGGTTCCCATGTTATGTATTAATGATAAAACATAATCTTATAATTTGAGCAAGCTACATATAAGGCCTTTTAACGAAAACACGGGTAAGACTACTTACAAATCAATTCCAAACACCAAAACTCCAGAAATTAGTAATAAAACTTGTTTTTAACTTATATCTTTTTACACTACAAATATATGAATAACACCTCCATTTAAAACACAAATCATTTTCCATTAAAAAAACTAAATATACATTTAAAAATATCTTGCCATAGTACACACATGACCATTATATAACAAATATTTCCTCAACACCACTTCTCTTTACTTAACCTCCCTATTAGAAATATATAATAGAAAGGAGCCGAAGCCAACAACAAAAAGTGGCACCACGAACCTAAAGGGACACCAGCGTAAGATAATAGCCAAGAACAAAAAGTGGCACCACGAACAAAAAGAGACACGAGCATAAGATAATACTAAAGTTAGGAATAAAGTCAAGGTCATGAAGTCCAAGATTCTTTAGGTCTAGCTAGAAGTTGCACATAAGTGTTAAATTTATAAAACATCAACTTTTATAATTAAATTAAAATATTGTATTGGTATTTATTTTTATAAACCATCAATCTTTATTATTAAATTAAATTATTGGATTGGTATTAGATTTTGAGGATAATATGATATTACTCTGGAGAAGATTAGTTTTTTAATAATGGGCATATAATTTTAATTAAGATATTGAAATAAGGTGTTTAATAAATTATTTATTTTAGTAAAGTTAGAGAATAATAATATGGTGATATTGTAATTAATATGGATGTATGTGAAATAAAATGGAATTTTTTATCAGTATTTTACCATTATATTTGGATGGTAAATGAGGTAAATTGTCAACTCTAATTACGAAGCTTAATTTTAAGGGGATCAAGAGAGTTGAATTCATGACTTTATCAATTTTGGGGGAGAGATAAGAGGTCTATTTTAGCTAACCCTTGAGATTAATGAGGTAACCACTTTCATTACACTTGTAGGACAATATGGAGTTGTTATGACAAAGAGGACCACATTGCATTCGAACCAGCGACCTTTTTTAGATGGATGTGGATCCTTAATCTAAAAGATAGACTAGGATGTTCAACAAGGTACCTACTTTCATTGGAGTTGTTGTATAATATGGTATTATCACAACCAAGACATAAATATACTATCATTATGACCATGATGGCCACTTGGAAATTGGACCAGCAACCTTTTACTAATGGATGTGGATCTTCAATTGGAGTGCATAAGAATAATAGGAATGAATAAGGAGCAAATTATCTAATTTACAATGGGGGGAAATCCCATTCCCCTCCTTAATGAAGAAAATATTCTACAGCGAATATGCATCCAACATAAGTTAGGCAATCTCCTATAATGAATCACTATCACAAATAATTCAATATGTATCTTCTTTTTTGCTAGCAAAACACTCATATGTGTGCGTGGGTGGTTGGGTACGTGGGTGATATATCATGTAGACTCTCTTTAGCATGTGATCATTATCTATGTGATGCATTACGCACTATTACTACGATGACATATTTCTATGCTACCCTTTTGTTACTCAAAAATATTTACTTTACTCTACAAATATGTGATTTAACAATCAAAATTCCTTTCTAGTAATATGCTCTTAATTTTTGGCCTTTATCAAAAGACATGGATCCTTTAACTAAAACATCAAATATAGTTACTTGACAAGGCATCAACTTCCATTAAATTTGTAGGACAATATTGTGTCATTGTAATCAAGAAGGTTGCTTAGAAATCATATAACAACCTTTTACTAATGGACATGGATCCTTAACAAAAAAACACAGATTGAGGGGTTTGAAAAAGTTCCCAATTCCATTGGATTTTTCCTGAACAAGATGGTCACTTGGGAAGTAAACCAACAACCCTTTATTAATGGATATGGCTCCTTAATGAAAACTCTAGATTGAGGCATTCAACAAGGTACTCATTTTTATTGTACTTGTAAGACAATACAATGTTGTTGCAATAAGTGGGTTGCTTGGGAATAAGACCAACAACATTTTACTAATGGATGTGGATTCTTAATTTAAAAATGAAATCAAAGTGTTCAATAAGGTACCCACATTCAAGTGAGTTGTAGGTAAATATGATGTTGTCAAGACCAAAAAGAGGCTATGTAAGAATTGAACCAACAATTTTTTCTTAATGGATATGGATCTTAAATTGCAATGCATAAAAATAAAAGGGATGAATAAGGAGAAAACCACCGAATATTTGCTTGAGAAAAATCCTATAGTTCACCATAGTGGTGAAGATGTTCATTGTAATACATAGATCAAATAAGGTAATATTTTATCATGAGTCATAATCATAAACAATTCAATCAATGGATTTTGTCATTGTTGCTAAAACTCCCATATTTTCGATGTCATATTATGTAAGATTTATTTAATATATGATTGTTATTTACATAATGTATTACAAACTATTAGTATAATAATATATTTATACAATATGATTTATTTGATAGTAATATTTATTCTACCATTAAAACAACCTTAAATCCCTTTCTAATAAGATAGATTATCTCTTACAAAACAAACTCAAATATTATGGCACCCAATACAGTCTAACTTAATGATTGTGACACCCAACACACACAATTAAAGCTTACAAGAGTCCCCTCTCTACCCTACCCTACCCAACCTCCCATAGTATAGATTAGGTTATTTTGGGTATAAGGATCTACATCTACCAAATCACAACTATAACATTAAAGGAATTTTCCAATCCAAGTCACATTAGATGAAAATTTTCCAACCAATTTTAATTTTCCTAACATTAATTCTTTCTTTCACCCCCACATTAAACTTGCTTATGAAGTTGTGAAAGTTATTGTATTGATTAAGTTCTTGTTAAAGTGATTGTATTCCATTGACCAGAGCATCATCAATTCATATTACTATAATAGTAAACAATTGCATTCATTGACTCGTCCAATACTATGCAAATTTTTACTACTTTCCTTCTTTTATTCATCTTTGAGTTGAACAGCAAGTGGTGTACCATAGTCCAAAGCACTAAGAAATGACCACTATAATTATGAAGCCTATTTGTAATGGGAGATTGCATAGATATAGACATAGACTTTGCAACCAATTCAAAATTATCTATTATATACCCTCCATGACAATGTAACCATTGAAAAACTACTAAACATGAGAATGTTAGTAGCTATTTAGATACAATGAAATGGAGTCACAACAAAATTCATTAAGTCATTGGAATATAAAGGCAGCAATAGTAGACAAGCTTAGGAAGAACAAGGCTATGTCAAAGACTCCTTGTTCATATATAAATAGCATGGGAATCTTTGTAGTATTTATTGATGTGCTTTTATGTCACACAACAACAAGAGTGATTTTGGTTCTAACCTACACCCATATACTTGTATATGGAGACCAAACTTTTAAATATGTAAAGTGCCAATTGACCCTCACTTCATGAAAGAACCAACAAGTCCCCAATATATCAAAGTCAATTTTAATGTTGCAATACTTCCTCATACAAGAACAACATGATTGGTTCATCCTTTAAAAATATTAAAATAATGGAACTAGATGTGCCCATCCTCTCATTGGATAGCCTTATGTCTCAGCTTCATCCAAATTTTTATGGAAACAAAAACAAAGGTCATATGCCAAAGATATCACCCTTTCCCCACATCCATCTTTTTATCATTTTCTCCACTACCATTTGTAACATTATTTCCATTATCCTTTTCATGTTTCTATTTTCCATTTTCCCAACTAAGTGTCATTTTCATGTATCTTACCTTCATTTCTTACTTAGTCATTCTTGTGGCCATTTACCACACTTAGTCATTTTCCAAGGTGTGCAATTAATTCATATTTCTTTGTACTCGTACCCATACAGCAATTAGTCATACTTCATACTTATCCATACCCATACCCAAAACACACTTAGTCATAGTATTTTTTCTTCACATCCCTTATTTCCCTTGTTATGCAACTAGCTCACAAAATAGAAGAAAACATGGATCAAGGACTTCAAAATTAACCTCTTTGAGGGGGAAACTTCTTTTACATTACACAAATGAACAATTCCTGGATGATTCAAATGACACAATCTCCTTTCTATATATAGGATTCTAAGGGGTCACAATATAATCAAAGGCGATATAACAATAATAATGTAACGTCACCATAATAACAATAGTGGGATTTTATGGGGCACAACAATAACAATAAGGGGGATACACTAATAACAATGAGGGAATACACTAGCATTATAGGGTCCTAACATGCTCGTCTCCTTCAAAAAAAGAATTTTCCTCAATGCTTGAGTGGTTTTGGATGTTTTTTTACAAAATTCTCATCCTCCCATGTGGAATCTTCCGCGGGTAAGTTCTTCCACTTGATGAGATACTCTGAAGTTGATCAATTTCGTAGCTGTCAAGTTCTTGTTTCCGTGATTGCTTCATGTTCCAATATTATTTTTGATTCCTTGTTAAGTTCTGGCAATATTGTTTGAATTGGGAGCTTGTCACCTATAACCTTCTTTAAGCATGAAACATGGAAAAATGGGTGCACTCAGGAAGCTGTAGGAAGCTCCAATTTGTATGCCATAGTACCAATATTTTGTAGCACCTTGTAAGGACCATAATACTTGGTTGATAATTTATTATCCTTCTTAGCTTTCTTGAGGGACATTTGTTTGTATGGTTGTAGCCGTAAAAATACCCAGTCGCCTATATCAAAACTTCTTTCGCTGTGATGTTGATATGTATGTTGTTTCATTCTAGATATGCCTGTTGTTTCATTCTATTCTACTCCAAAGTGAGGTTATCCTTTAAGAGTTTGAGAACTTGTTGTTGATGCTCTATGTGATATTCCACTTCTTGAACCTTAGATTTTCTTTTAAAGATGATGTGATGGGTGGTGGATGATATCCATAAAGTGCCATAATTGGGGTTATTTTTGCTGCAGTATGGAAGGAAGTGTTATACCACCATTCAGCCAGAGGTAACCACTTGACCCATTGTGTTTGTTTATCAGATACAAATCAATGAAGATATCCTTCCAAACATTTGTTTACTATCTCATTTTTCCCATCTGATTGAGGATGATAAGATGAACTATGAGCTAATTGAGTACCCAGACAACAAAATAATTTTGTCCAAAAATTTCTAGTGAAAATAGGATCTCTGTTGCTTACAATAATCTTTGGGTTTCCATGTAGCTTTTGAATTGTTTCCATAAATGCAATAGCAACTGTATTGGCTTTAAATGGATGAGATAATGCACAAAAGTGTGCATACTTGGTAAGTCTATCAACTACCACCATGATGACACTCTTTCCTTCGGACTTGGGTAAACCTATGATAAAATCCATTGAAACCTCCTCCCAACATTGACTTGGAATGGATAAAGGTTGTAACAGACCCGGGGTCTTAATTGTCTCAACTTTATTTTGTTGGCAAACCAAGCATACCACCACAAATTTTTGAATATTAGTTTAAGGCTATCCAAAAAAAAAATCCTTCTTAATCCTGTGGTAAGTTTTTAAAAATCCTGAGTGCCCTCGTAAGGGAGAGGTGTGCAATTCTAGAAGAATATTTTGTTTGAGTTGGGAATTCTTACAAAGATATAAGTGATCTTTGTACCATAATGAATCATTTTTCCAACTAAATGTATCAGATGTACTAGGATCTTGCTGCAACTTTTGAATGAGTGCCCACACTTCTTCGTCATTCTTCCATTCATCCCTCGCTTCAGTTATCCAATCTGGTTGGATAATAGAAATGGCACAAAGCAATGCTTCCACATCCTCATCCTTTCTTGAGAGTGCATTTGCAACAACATTTTTCTTCCCTTTTTTGTAGATGATTTCAAAGTCATAATCCAACATATTTGTGACCCATTTTTGCTATTCTTCTGAAGATAATCTTTCTTCTAAAAATTATTTAAGACTATCATGATTTTTTTTTACCTTGAAGTGCCTTCCCATTAGGTAAGGTCGCCATTTCTTAAGTGCATGTAGTATTGCCAACACTTCCTTCATAAATAGCTTTGTGTAAATACTTTCCTTTGATTGGACGACTTTCAAAAGCAATGGATCTTCCTTCTTACTTTAGAACAACACCAATTCCATTTCCTGAGGCATCACATTCCCCAATAAAGGTTTTGTGAAGTCTAGAGTAGCTAAGACCGGTGCTTGGCACATTTCCTCTTTAAGATGCTTAAAGGCCTTAGTTTCTTCTGGAGTCCAAGAAAATGCATCTTTCTTCAGTAATGTTGTTAGAGGTGTTGTTATTCTCCCATAATTCTTAACAAACTTGCGATAATACCCTGTAAACTCAAGAAATCCTCGCAGATTCTTTATGGATGTGGGGATTTTCCATTCCTTAATGGATTTAATTTTGTTAGGGTCTACCTTAACACCTTCATGAGATACAATATGACCCAAATATTCCACCTCTTGTACTTCAAAGAAACATTTGGAGGTTTTTGCATATAATTGTTTCTCCTCTAATAGCTTGAGCACCCTGTCAACATGGTCAACATGATCCTTCTAAGACGTGTTGTAGATTAATATATCATCAAAAAATGCTAACACAATTTTTCTAATGAAGGGTTTGAAAATGGAATTCATCAAACCTTGAAATGTATAAGGTGCATTGGTAAGGCCAAAAGGCATGACCAAAAATTCACAATGACCTTCATGAGTTCTAAATGTTGTTTTCAGAATGTCTTCAGTCTTCATTCTTATTTGATGATATCTTAAACGAAGATCCAACTTGGTGAAGCATTGCTCCATGTAATTCATCCAATAATCATGGTAAATTTTAGGGGCGAATTTTAGCCCAAGGGTGAAATTTAAGGGGTTTTTCATTTTAGAGGGGAAAATTTTTTATAAACACCCATTGCATATATTTAGCCCAACTTTTATTTAAAAAATAATAATTTTTTTCATTTTAGCCAAAAAAAAGGGGTGGATGAACTATGAAAAGACTCATTTGACCTGATTCGCTTGGTTTGGAAGGTTATATTCCATTACAAGTGCCCAATTTTCTGCTTTGCAATGTTAAATTCGTTTGCAGTCGCCCATTTTCTGGTTTGGGAGGTTGTATTTGGTCCCAATAAATAAAAATATAAATAAACTGGAGGTATGGTAAATAAATAAAAATAGAAATAAACTAGAGGTATGGTAAATAAATAAAACATCTTTTTATATTTAGTCCATAACCCTCTTTCTATTTAAGAAGGCTCAAAAAAGAGGTTTTATTTAAGTGAATCATATGGGCCAAATACCATATTTATAAAAGAGGTATGGTAAATTAATAAAAATAAAAATAAAAAAGAGGTATGGTAAATAGATAAAACATTTTTTTATATTTACTCCATAAGTCACCTTATATTTACAACATGCAAGGGTGTAAATAAATAAATATATAAATAAAGTAGAGGTATGGTAAATAAATAAAGCCCCTTTTTATATTTACTCCAAAGGTATGGTAAATAAATAAAAATATAAATAAACTAGAGATATGGTAAATAAATAAAACCTCTTTTTATATTTAGTCCATAATCCTCTTTCTATTTAAGAAGGCTCAAAAAAGAGGTTTT
The DNA here is from genome assembly GCA_031772625.1 of Pinus tabuliformis. NCBI lineage: Eukaryota > Viridiplantae > Streptophyta > Pinopsida > Pinales > Pinaceae > Pinus > Pinus tabuliformis. The sequence goes on along the minus strand of CM062807.1, from coordinate 752,229,219 downwards.
ATTTAAGTGAATCATATGGGCCAAATACCATATTTATAAAAGAGGTATGGTAAATTAATAAAAATATAAAGAAACGAGAGGTATGGTAAATAAATAAAACATATTTTTATATTTACTTCATAAGTCACCTTACATTTACGAACATTCAAAAATGCATTATATTTAGGTGAAGCCTATGGGCCAAATACCATGGGCCAAATTATTATTAATACCATGCAAAAAAAACATTTTTAACCCTTAGTATTAATAAAAATAAAGATGGCTCCCGGATCCGGGTGTTTAATGGTTTGATCGGTACGTGGGCGGTTAAATGGGTTGGCGCGTGGCTCATTACCACCGCCACCTAGCCTCGCGCGTCTACAGTCTTTAATTCATATGCTCTTAACTTCAATGTTGCATTAACGCTGCCTGTCCTTCCCTACCAGCCTGTTCATTCTTCTATCATGTTGCCCCTTCCTGGTTTCATTTGCGCTCGCGTCACTCCCTTACTGTCGCAGAGACGCACTCCCGGACCAGCCCTGGGAAACGTTGGGCTCTAGATCGCTGGGTGGAATTATTGCTGGCCCTTCAGGTTCCTCATAGCCATTTCTGCAATTTTAACAGCAGCTCGTCCTCTGTCCCTCCCACTGCCCCTCTAGGTGCTGAAGCTCAGCTACTTTTAGTCCCCTTCCGCCTCCTTAGTATTGTTGTCAATTCTGACCCTCCTGCTCTTCCCACTATGCCCAGATTGCACCAAAGAATGAGTTGCAGGAGGGGAAGTTCCCGGGGGCAAGTAATCCGCCAAGCCTCCTCCTCCACGATGGAATCCTCATCATTCTCCTCGGACTTCTGCTCTGACCAATATCCTGCTACCAGGAGTGGTCGTGGACAAGGTCGTGGGCAGTTTAATTTGGCAGCGCGCTCTCTCAATTCTCCTCCTAATACAGCTCGTCTTCAGTTCCCCTGTACTCTCAATAATGTCTCCTTTTTAGCCTCAGTCACCATTGAGCTTCGTGAGGTTACTTCTAGTCAGGTTGTCGTGACCTCTGGGGTGACTCTGGAGATGAGGGTGGAAGATAGGCATGGCACTACTCAGTTTGATAACAAGCAAAGTAAGGCTCTGGGTCCAAGTAAATGCATTGCAACCCAGGTCAAGGATAATCAGGCTGGTCCGAGCGTCCCTACTAGTGGTGGTTCTTCAAGCAAAGAGGGCCATCCCTCCGAGGACAAAGACCTCTACAATTATGGGTGTCGCATCATTGAAGAGCATCCCTCCACCTCTCATGAAGCCTAATCAGGTCTGCGTTCAATGGTTTTTGTCTCTCCGTGGCTCGAAGGTGCTCAATTTCCTCCTGTTTTATCGCCATGATATGCTAAATAGTTCTCATGTTCAGTCCTTTGCTCCAAAGTCCAATAGCCGGTTTCCCCTGCGTGGGCGGAATTTTTCGGGCAATATGTTTTTGGTCTCGAATTCAGTCACAACTGTTTTTCAGGTCTGACTTCATTTTTTATTTGGGCAGCGCCTCTCTGTTTTCTTGCCTGAGCCCAGTCATCTTGTTTTGGTTGCTGAATTTCCTCGGGTCAGTTTTCAGTTTCAGTTACGATAATGGTGTCTTTCTGTTTCTATGTACTAGTCTTGGTCATATTCCTAGAATCCCTTCTGGTCGGTCATCAGCAGGTTTTTTGGACAGTGTTTGGCTTTGCAATGTGAGCATGCCGCATCTCTGGGCTAGACTTCTTGAGGCTGTGACCTCTCTATAAATTTATCATGTATCAATATAGGAGTAGACAAATTCAAAAAAAATAAATAAAAATAAAGATGGCACATGGTATTGACCCATGGTATTCACATGGAATGTAGCCTACTTAAAGGGGGGAATTAAACCAGCATAGATCCATCTTTACTCATCTACTCATCTACTAAGTCGTGATATGCAAACTAGCATAGACTGAAAAAATATTTGATCCCTCTTGGGGCTTGGTAGATCAAGAGTAAAAATGGATCTTGTAATTTAATGCCACTTAAACAGTTTAACTTGGTTAAAATAAAAATAAAATAAAATAAAAATCAATTATTAATTTTATTAATTTGTATAAATCACAATAGTAGTTTTTAAGCTCCAGACTTATGATAACCCATGGTAATACCATGGTATTCATGTGAGCATATACTATTTAAAGGGGTCATTCTATCAACTTAGATCAATCTTAATTCTGGGTCTACCAAGTGCTAAGAGGGATAAATAGATTTCATCACTCTAAGAGTGGTAGATGTGGAGTTAAGATGGATATAGGTTGGTTTTTATGATAATGAAGATATTAAATAGACTTAGGAAATTATATTGTAAAAAACATCTTAAGGTGAATGGTTAAAGCTACATTTAGTCACTTCACAAAATTTAATAAAAAATACCAATATCTCCATTAATATTGGTTTTTCTGATTTAACAAACAAAAAAAATCAAAACAGTGAAATCTTATCACTCTTTCTGCATCACCCTCGCAGAAGAGAGATATTCGCTGCCCAGATTTCCCACCATTTTCAAACGTTCTCAATATGGTATCTTCATGAAAAAGGTTAAGGTACTGATGTTGGATTAGTTGTTTGAAAAATATGTTGGTTTGTACAACCTTTGATCTTCTCTGTTATTCTTAGTTTGTCGTAATGATCTGTAGGGGTTGGACCACTACACCATATTGTCCTAAAAGGCAGAGATTGTGCACCAAAAAGGAAATTAATCCCACTACACCATATTGTCCTAAAATTTGTCGGAGATTGTGCACCAAAAAGGAAATTAATCCACATGTTACAACACTGTTAAAAAATGCAAGATGTATGAAGATAGTGAATTATGCTAATAAGAAATTTAGATTCGGAGAGACGTAATTAAATTTTATTATTTAATTGAAGATTTCCAATTAAAATAATAATAAATCTACATTTATATATTTATATATTGATTGGAAGGCTTCTGACAACGATCACTTCTTTCCATTAGATCCCCTTCAGGCCTTTGGGATACCTACTACTTTCTTATATTATATAGTTGGGGCTTGCTACTTGTTGGCATGTTGGGGTTTGTTTTGATGTTTTTTTTTTTTTTTTTTTTTTTTTTTTTTTATCTCGCAATGGGAGTCTATGGAATAAGAAATAAATTTGATAGCTTGACAAAAGTGGTAGAGAATAGATTAATCTCTCCTACCTTGACAAAATTGGTGGTCAAGATCAACACCTACAAGAACTTTTTTGTGGAATATTATTAAAACTAATAGAAGGATATGAAAGAGTGTACAGTAAGAACCTTGACAAACACGGCCACTGAAACTTGCAACATTGTTTGTAGGGAGAGAAAATTATGTTTCTTTTTTCCAAACATGTATGTTAGTATATTACAGTTTAATGAATATGTTTTCCTATTATCATATATGGTTTCATACTTTAACAAAACATTCGCCAAGACTTCACAATGTTGTATTATTCAATGAAAGATTTGCCAACATTTTACAAGATTTTATAATTCAGTGAAAGATTCGCCATGACTTTACAAGATAATATAATATGGTGAGAGATTTGCCAAAAAAATTATATATACATATTATATTATTGATAAAATTGCCTCCCATTTCTCCTATGTATGATGGGGATTTTCCCATTTACTACACATTTTAATTTAGGGTGGTTCTTAAAATTTTCCCTGCCAATAATTCATCAATGACAAGAATGGGAAATTTATCTTTAATAGTGAGCTTGTTTATCTTCCTATAATCACATGTGCCATGATCCATCCTTCTTGCACACCAATACTACTGGAGCAGAGAAAGAACTTTGACTAGGTTGAATTATACCAACCTCTAGCATTTCTACAACCATACATTCAATTTCACTATTTTGGGCATAGGGATATCTATAAGGCCTGATGTTTGGAGGAATAATTCCTGGAATCAAATGAATAGCATGATCATGATCATGAATAGGTGGGAGGCCTTTGGGAGTCTCAAATACCTTAGAATGATTGTCCAATACTTTTTGGAGGTCTGGAGAAATAGATGATTTTGATGTTTGAACCTCTAGTGAACATAATTGTGCAATTACGGCCTGTTGTTATTTCTTTAGAGGATTTTTTGTGCTATGAGAGTTGATTATCTTTCCTGGTTTCCCTGTGATACCCCTTAATTAAACTTCCTTTCCTTCCCAAAAACATTTCAAGAAAAGTTCTTGAAAATTAAAAGCTGTCGTACCCAAAGATTGTAACCATTGGACTCCTAGTACAACATCAGCACCACCCATTGGAATGGAAAGCATTGGACTATTCAATACATATTCTCCCATGGATAGCTTGATATTATGTCACTTTCCAGAGCAATTTATGGTTCCTCCATTTGCAACCATCACTTGACGCTCTAGTGCTAGATATAGCAAGCAATTTAATTCCTTTTCTATCTTACAATGAATAAAATTATGGGTAATACCTTAATCAATCAACACTGTTACCTTTTTCTTCTTGATATGTCCTTCTATCTTGAGAGTTTGAGGAGTGGTAATTCTTGCCAATGCATTACAAGATATGCTCGGATTCATTTCTTCTTTCTTTGAGGTTGATTCCTGGTGTATATCCTCCTCTTTTGATGTTTCTTGTTCCTTTTCTTCCTCCTCTTCACAATCTATGTAGAATAATTTCTTCTTAGCACACTTATGACCTTTAGTGTATTTTCTATCACAACTGTAACAAAGCCCTTTTTCTCTTTTTTCCTCCAATTGTTGTGGTGTCAACCTTGTAAGTTGTGGAAGACTAGGACCAATAACACTTCCATCTTTATAGTTGTGATTGGTAGACTTCCTTATTGCCATAATTTTGCTTTCAACTTTTATTGCCACCCTGAATGCCTTCTCCAATGAATCAGGTTCCCAAAGGCGAACCTCATGTTGGATGTTATCTTTTAAAGTCCCTATGAAGACATCAATACTATGCTGCTCTGGAATATTGGTTACCCTAATATTCAATTTTTTGAAGTCTTCAATGTGCTCTGCCATTGAACCCTTTTGTTTGAGATTTATTAATTGGCTAAAGAACGTTTTTCTCTTTGTATCTTCATAATGTGCTATCATTTCCTTCGTAAAAATTGGCAAGGTGAAAAGAAGTTTACTAGAAAATCCATCTATACCATACAAACTAATTGGGTTCTAAATATAAAGATGCAATACGTGCCTTTCGTTAGGGTTGCACATCTTGTAGATCAAAATATTGCTCCATATGTAGTATCCAAGTTACCTTATCCTTGCCATCAAACTTCCTCGTCTCTATCTTTGGAATGTGGTGGTTCTTAAACCCCACATGGGTCATGGATTTCCTTGTCACCAATGGGACGCCTTTCTTCTAGCAAATTTGTCAAACCTTCTTTCAATCCTTCTAACTTGACATTCATCATTGTTTCCATGTTGGATTTCAAACCATCACTCAAAACTACCATTTCCCTTTTTATACCATCTATCTTAACATTCATCATGGCTTCCAATTCATTTTTTTGTTACTTTTTGTGAGAGCAAAATTTGTTGCATTTGGTCTTGCAACTTTGATATATCATGTTGCATTTCTTCCTCTTCTTCTTGTGTCATAGTGGAGATTGTGGGTTGCTTACTAGGTGTTTCCATTTTCTTTCTTCAGGGCATCAATTAATTATAATTATGTTTCACTATGCCCTTTGAATCACTTCAAACTAATTTTTCAAACCAAACTTATGCAAAAGACTACACACCTTTTCTTTTTTTTTCTTCGTAAGAGCTCAATATTGAATCTATTGTATCTATGTGATTGCAGATTTACAAGGTCTGAAATTTCTTCCTGTGGTAACCCTCTGAGTCCTCTTTCCAACCCCACAGGTCTAATCAATATTGGAGTCTCCAAGAAAGAGTGAGGCCAAATCTCCCACGATGACCTGATTATAGACTTCTTCAGTAGAGAAAAATTGTACGAAGTGCCACGTATCACTGTTGCAATATTCGGACCTTAAAACGCTACACAGATAACTACATTCTGTCCTCTTTTTGTACCTTCTTACGAAATTTCAATCGGATACTCAGAGAGAAAGTTATGATTATTTTTCCGTGGTCACCTATTTGGGATGTAATTCGGGATCCTACAAAACCCCTAACTTCCTTGGATCATATATCCGAAAATATATCGAGACAATATTTGAAATTCAAACCCGAGTTTCAGGACAATTTCGTCTCAAATTAGTTGTTTTTTAGCTTCTGAAACGTCGTAGAAAAAACGTTATAAAGAAAATTCCACGATGACCTGTTTGGAGCAGCAAAACCCTAGAATCCAAAGCTCTAATACCAAATGTTACGCAACCAACTCACAAAATAGAAGAAAAGATAGATCAACGAATTCAAAATCAACCTCTTTGAGGGGGAAACCTCCTTTAAATTAAACAAATGAACAATTCTTTGATGATTCAAATGAAACAACCTCCTTTATATATATAGGAGTCTAAGAGGTCACAATATAATCAGAGTCGACATAACAATAATAATGTAAGGGCACCACAATAACAATAGTGGGCTTCTATGGGGCACAACAATAACAATAAGGGAGCTACACTAATAACAATGAGGGAATATTGGGCTTCTATGGGGCACAACAATAACAATAAGGAGGCTACACTAATAACAATGAGGGAATACACTAGTATTATAGGGACCTAACATCTCCTTATTTCTCTTATCCTAAATTTTCTTCTCCCTTTCTTTGGCATAACTCCCAATACCACATGGAAAAATATTTGGGTGACACATGAAAGATATTGTTTGCATAAATATGACTTGGACTGATGACCAAGAATTAAGGTAGTGACTAAAATTTGTCACCCGTTGAAGGTATTAATTGGACACAAACAACTTGGCACGATGACTAAGTGTTGAGGTGGTGACCAAAAGTTTACACTACACACAAGCTAGGAAAATTTCCATGGATGTTTCTACCTTGTACACAAAATGATACGAGGGTATCATTTCTTTATAAATTATTATAAATTTCCTCCCATAATTCATGTGGGATAAGGAAGCAGATTTATGAATCAAAGGCCAAGATTTACATGGAATAGATTAATTGTTGTTGAGTCTCTATCTTCCATAGGCCATATCTTGAGCTACCAATGTCCAAGTTAAGAAAATGAGAGCTCGTTGCAAAGATAAAGACATGAAAAGTAGATTGGAAGTGGTTTCCTGGAATAATAACTATTATTCCCTTACTATTAAAATAGAAATCATAACTATTTCTAGTGTGGTAGTAATTTATTTAGAAAAATGATTTATTAAAAAAAAAAGACTAAACTTCTAAAATGGGGCCTAGTTTGGAGGACAAATATATATGTTTGGGATTTAATTTAGTTACCACAAAAAAGGGCAAAACCCCTAGGTATAAATCAATTCCAAGAAGATGAAGTTATAAAAAGGATGTAAAAAAAATTGAGGGGAGAGAGATCATTCCATCTACCATTTATTTGAAAATTTTGTGTGTATTTTTATTTGAAGTCATTTCCATTGTTCCATCCCAGTGCTTGATCATCCAATTTTATTAAGTGCATTTTTCATTTATAAATCTAATCCCTAATTGTATGTCTCCTTTTCTTCCTAGATACTGCTATTATTTTATTTGATCCATGGGAGCCATATTCCAATTCATTTGGGATAATGCATTTATTTTAATAATTTAAGTATCAGGAACATTTTTTTGCGTGATAGGCACACACTTTATTCAAACTTGAACATCAATTTGTGATATTTTTTACTCTCATAGAGAACTATTCTAGGATTTCATAACATTTGTGGTTTCAAGATTTTATATAAGCATGAGATCTCATGTATGTTTCTCCTATGCATCTGATGAATTTGAATTAATGAAATCATTTAAAACTATCTACAATTCTAAGCCATCACTCTTATTTTCAGCCTATCAATATTGCTTTAGATCTATTTCCGTCATTATGTGAATGGATGGATGTTATGGAATGAGTTTAATTATTTTTGTTTGTGAGGTTATCATTTTTCAATTGTGATTTATTAGTTAACAACTATTTTCCACCACTCGGTTCACTCTTATGTGTAGATATAAAAAAATATTGATCTTATTATTTACAAAAGTATATTGAAGATCTAAGTGAGAAAGAGGAGTACCACCTCTATAAAAAGGTAAAGGGAATCTTAAATATTCCCTAGGAAGTTTACTCTTGTGAGTAATTAGAAAAGAGATCAACATAACTTTTTAACCATAAAGTTTATATAATATAAAAATAAAAATAAAAATAACATTTTATACATAAACAAAATCATACTCCTTCATAAAGAAAATAGATTATAATTAAATTAGCATTGATTAATTGGACCATAAAGAAACAACAACTTTTACCGGATGTAACTTAAAACCCATGCTAATGTTTATAATTTATTGGAATACGTTATGCAACTAGCTCACAAAATAGAAGAAAAGATAGATCAACGACTTCAAAATCAACCTCTTCGAGGGGAAAAACTCCTTTACATTATGCAAATGAACAATTCTTGGATGATACAAATGACAATACCTCCTTTCTATATATAGGATTCTAAGTGGTCCCATTATAATCAGAGCCTACATAACAATTATATTGTAGGGGCACAACAATAACAATAGTGGGATTCTATGGGGCATAATAATAACAACATGGGGACTACATGGGCACAAAAATACAATAAAGGGGTTTCACTAATAACAATAAGGGGTTGCACTAATAACAATAAGGGGCTACACTAGTAGTATAGGGACCTAACATGTCCCTCTCCTTCAAAAAGTGTTGTCCTCAACGCTTGAGTAGTTCTGGATGCTTTTGTATAAAATTCTCATCCTCCCATGTGGAATCTTCAGTGGGTAAGTTCTTCCACTTGATGAGATACTCTAAAATTGATGAGATACTCTAAAATTAATCAATTTCGTAGTTGTCGGGTTTTGGTTTCTGTGACTATTTTGGATTCCAATATGATTTTTCCTTCCTTCATCTGTATGCCATAGTACCAATATTTTGCAACACCTTGTAAGGACCATAGTACTTTGGTGATAATTTATTATACTTCTTAGGTTGCTTAAGGGACATTTGTTTGTATGGTTGTAGTCGTAAAAATACCCAATCGCCTACATCAAAACTTCTTTCATTGCTATGTTGTTGTGCCTGTTGTTTCATTTGATTCTGCGCCAAAGTAAGGTTATCCTTTAAGAGTTGGAGAAATTTTGGTTGTTGGTCATAGTGATCTTCCACTATTTGAACCTTAGAATGATTGTCCAATAATTTTTGGAGATTAGGAGAAATAGAAGATTTCGCTGTTTTAACCTCTAGTGAACATATTTGTGCAATTACGCCCCATTGTTCTCTCTTTAGAATATTTGTCATGCCATTCGATATGATTATCTTTCTTGGCTTCCCTGGGATACCCCGTAATTCAACTTCCTTTCCTTCCCAAAACAAATTCAAGAAAATTTCTTGAAAATTGAAAGTTATAGTCCCCAAAGACTGTAAACATTGGACTCCTAGTACAACATCAGCACCACCCATTGGAATGAAAAGCTTTGGACTATTCAAGACATATTCTTTCATGGATAGCTTGATATTATGTCACTTTCCCGAATAATTTATGGTTCCTCCATTTGCAAACATTACTTGACAGTCTGGTGGTGGATATAGGAAGAAATTCAATTCCTTGGCTATCTTACAATGAATAAAATTATGGGTACTACCTGAATCAATCAACATTGTTACCTTTTTCTTATTGATATGCCCTTCTATCTTGAGAGTTTGAGGAGTGGTAATTCCTGTCAATGCATTACAAGATATGGTCAGATTCATTTATTCTTTCTCTGGGATTGGTTCCTGGTGTATATCCTCTTCTTTTGACTTTTTTTGTTCCATTTCTTGCTCCTCTTCCCCATCTATGTAAATTAATTTCTTCTCAGCACACTTATGACCTTTAGTGTATTTAATATCACAATTATAACAAAGCCCTTTTGTTCTTTTTTCTTCCAATTGTTGTGGTGTCAACCTTGTAGGTGGTGAAAGGCTAGGAGCAACAACACTTCCATATTTATAGTTATGAGTGGTAGGCTTCCTTGTTGCCATAATTTTTCTTTCAATTTTTCTTGCCAACCTGTATGCCTTCTCCAATGAATCGGGTTCCCAAAGGCGAAACTCACGTTGGATTTTATCATTTAAAGTCCCTATGAAGACTTCAATCCTATGCTTCTCTGGAATATCATTTACCCTTATATTCAATTTTTGGAAGTCCTCAATGTGCTCTGCCATTGAACCCTTTTGTTTGAGATTTATCAATTGGCTAAAGAAGGTGTTGCTCTTTGTATCCTCATAATGTGCTATCATTTCCTCCATGAAAATTGACCAAGTGACAAGTGGTTTACGAGAACAAATCCCTCTATACCATACAAACTGATTCGGTTCTAAATATAAAGATGTAATACGTACCTTTTGTGGTGGTTGCACATCATGTAGATCAAAATATTGCTCCATTTGTAGTATCCAAGTTACCGGATCCTTGCCATCAAATTTCCTCATATCTATATTTGGAATATGGTGGGTCTTCAATCCAACGTTAGAGTCTATGAAATCATGATTAACATTTCTTTTGTTCTCATCATGAGTTTCCTCTACTACCTTTTCAGCATTAGGAAGCCTTTCTTGTAGTGACTTTGTCCCACCTTCCTTCAAACCTTCCATGGATTTCTTCAAATCTTTCATGTCTCCATTCAATTTTTCTTTTATACCATTTATCTTATTGATCATATATTTGATCACATTAAATCAAATCATCCCTCCAATTTTGCTTACTATGTGTTTCTATTTTCTTGATTTGAGACATTCTTTTTCTTGCTTTTAGGAGCTCGATCTTCCAAGAGCGTAATTGCGCAAATATGTTCACTAGAGGTTAAAACAGAGAAATCATCTATTTCTCCTAATCTACAAAAAGTATTGGACAATCATTCTAAGGTTCAAACAGTGGAAGATCACTACGATCATCAACCACAATTTCCATTACCACATAGGGTTACCATAGGTTTGATCCAATACATTTTCATTGCTAAGTTTCTCTTAGGGATAGAGCAACTCTTAGGCACCCACAATACCTACCCCACACAATACAAGGAGTACTTCCTTCTTTTCTCCACAGTCACTAAGAAATTCCTCCCTCTATTGCCTTTTAGTGTGAGCGTAGAAATCTCTAGGTTGATATCTCAAACTTCATGTAGATTTCTCTTAGTTTCTTGGCTCTTTTAACAAGTCTAATAGCTCATTTCCATAACTTATTTGTCATATAGTGTAGTCACTCTATTTTTTTCTATTGTCTGCCTCTCTAAAACTTCTTCTTCTTCTTAATTTTCTAACAAAATTCTCCCCCTTATTCAAATTTCACATGTGATTGCAAGTAAGAAAGTTCCCCCTATGACTTATTTCTTGTTCCGAGAATGTATGGAAGACAACTTGCTAGTTTTTAGGAAGTGATGGCCAATATTGAGGATTTTGTTTCCTTCACTCCTCTTAACCTCTTATAACTTAGCAAAATAAGTTTCGAAAAATAGGTGAATATCTAAGTAACAATATGTGTGTGTGTGTGTTTTTAAGAATAAACCACCCTAAATCCCTCAACTTTCCCCTTGTCATAGTCCATTATAGGTGCTCATGTTGTTATGAACTTTGTGCCTTAAAATTAATAAGAAAGCAATAATTATAGTCCTATTTGAGGGGAAAACCTCCCTTTATGATTAATACAATGTAGGTCTCCTTAGTAGATATATAGGAGACAAAAGGGTAAAATTATAATAAAATGGGACCATGAGAGGGTTCTCGCTTACATAAAATTATAACAATAGAAATGTAATCACTCAATATTGAGGGCTTAATAAGAGATTTTAGGGTTAATAAGGGCCTTATATAAGACTTGACATGCCCCTTTGCTTCAAAAATTTGTTTTCCTCAACACTTGACTAATTGCTTGTGATTCTGCAAGAATAGGTCATCTTCCCATGTAATCTCTTCCACTAGTAGGTTCTTTTGTTTGATGATTTACTACATAATTGTGGGTTACTTGGTTGCTTAATCCTTGTTTCAAGGATTATTTCGCTTCTAATAATATTTTCCCTTCTTGATTTATCTTTGGTACACTTTCCATCTATAAATGAATAGGATGGTCATGATCTCAATTAGATGGAATATTCGTAGGCATTAATCCAAATACATTGAAATGATTGTTGAAAATTGTATGGAGATCCCCTAAAATAGATTATATGGATGTTTGAACATTTAGTGAACATAGTTGTATCATTACACCATAGTGCCCCTTTTTTAGTAATTTCTTGATTCCATTAGAGCTTATCACTTTAGAAGGTTTCCCTTGGATACGTCTAAGCTCAATTTTATTTCCTTCTAAGGAAAATTGTATAAAGAGATCTTGAAAATTAAAGGTCATTGTTCCCAATGATTGTAACCATTGGACCCCTAATACAACATCAGTGCCACCCATTTATATTGCAATCATGGGATTTTCCAACAAATACTCCCCCATAAATTATTCAGGGAAGTACCATATTGAGCTTAATACTATGGTACTTTCTTAAACAATTTATGGTGCCTCCATCTGCAAACATTACTTGAAACTTTAGTGTTGGATATTTGAAAAAATTGAGAAGTTTTTCTAATTTGGAATTGATGAAGTTATGGTACTTCCCAAATTAATCAACATTGTTACCTTTTTCTTTTTGATATATCCTTCTATCTTGAGGGTTTGTAGAGTATTTATGTCATCCAATGCATGACAATATATTATTGGAGTAGTCTCTTCTAGTTGTTGATCTTGTGACGGTTCCAATTCTTGCTCTTCTTCCTCTTATGATTCTATGTAAAAGAATCTCTTCTCACTGTATTATGCCTCTTTTATACTTGGTGTCATAGTTGAAACATAGTCCCTTTTCTCTTCTTTCATCCATTTGTTGAGGAGTCAACCTTGTCGGTTTAGGAGAGGGAGCATGATCTTTGTTATAGTTATTAGTGACTAATTTTCTAGTAGCCATATTTTTACTTTCAACTTTCCTTTCTAGACTGAAAGCATGCTCTAGAGATTTAGGTTCAAAGAGGCACACCTCATGTTGGATGTTTTCCTTTAAAGTTCTCATAAATAGGTCTAACAAATTATCCTTTGAAATATTATTTACTCTGAGACTCAACTTTTGGAATTGTTGAATGTGCTTTGTAATTGGACCATTTTGTTGAATATTTACCAATTGACTAAATAATGTATTTCTCTTAATATCCCCATAATGTGCTATCAATTCCTCTATAAAAATGGACCAAGATATAACATAATCCTTTTTCCTTTCACAAAGTCATTGATACCATACATGTTGGTCTTATTCTAAAAATATGGATGCAATATTTATCTTTTGTAAGGATGCCACTTGGTTTAGATCAAAGTATTACTCCATCTGAAATATCCATGTTATAGGATCATTACCATCAAAATTCCTCAAATCAATCTTTGGAATATGGTATTTCCTTGGTGTTGACTTAAAGCCTTGATGATGTGGATCCTAGATTGAAAAATCATTATTATGGTTATGTGATTCAATATTTGTGCTCTCCAATGTGATAGCATACTCCCAAAATGAGATTGATTCTTAACACCATGCTTCTCCCTATGTTCATGATTTCCTTGTATCTCCACATCCCTTTTTAGCAAAATCTTTTAATAGAATATTTTATAATTCTCTTATTCCTCCTTGATGGATTTTTGTGTCTCTTTCTTGTTTTAATTCAACTTCTTCTCTATTCCTTCCCTATTTTCATTCATCTTATTTTTCATTTCTCTTTTATGTTTTTGTTGAGAACTTGAGAAATCCACCTTTCTCAACATATTACCATCCATTTCATTAACTTTATTCTCTAATTGAGATAACCTAAATTATAAGTCCTCACTTTCTTCATAAGTGAGGGATGAGCCTTCAGTATAATTAATTGGTGTAGTATCTTTCTTTATAGGCATGTTGGAAAATAAAAATATTACTCTTTATCATAACTTGCAGTCACCGCAAAAAATGGAATCTTATAATCAACAGTTAGGTCACTTGTAAGTTATGTACCTTAATTTGGAGAATATGTGAATGGTTGGAGGTTTTCGTGATATATCTCTAAGATTTGACTCCTTATAGATCTAAAAAAAAATTTTGTAATAATCTTATATGTCTTTTACAATACCACGAGTGTGGCCAGAATTTGATGTGCCAAGTGAAATTTATGGTAACTTTCCCAAAACTTTGCTAATTTTTCGCCTCTTCCCACGAGAAAAACTTCTATAGTGTGCCATGTCTTCAATTATTCAAGATAATTTTAAAATTTGTAGTAAAGGTACTTATGTATGTTTTCTCAAATTCTTGAATATTTCACAATCTGAAAAATCCTAGAAAAAGAGATAAAAAATTTACAAAGTTGACTTGTTTAAAATTTATTTCATGATTGTTCAAAAACCATAACTTCCAAAAGGATAACTACTGAAGTATAGAAACCAAATTTTTAATGTTAAACCAGATATTACCCAATATTTCTACTTAATATGATCCAAGTTTCATTGTCTGAAAATCCTGAGGAAAAAATTTATTATGAGAATGTTGAACTAACATGTTTGAAACTAATATTAGGAGCATTCAAGAAGCCATACTTCCTTATATCATATATCTAAAATTATATTGAAACAAATCTGAAATTTGAACTAGATGGTCACTAATATTTTGACTCTATGTGTCCAATTTTCATAGTCTGAGACCTCACAAAAAAATAAATGTAGTGAAAATTATGAATAGACTCGTTAGAAACTAATTTCAGGAGCATTCAATAACCCTAAATTTCTTGGAGCATATATATGAAAATATAGTGAACCAAGATCTAAGATTTGAATCATATTTTACCTGATATTTCTCCTCAATATTCACCAAGTTTCACTATTTTAATCCTCCTAAAAAAAAATCAAGTGAAAATGCCACAATGACCTATTTGAAGCACCAAAATCATAGGATCATGAGCTCTAATACCAAATGTTATGATCCTTGCACCTTAAAATTAATAAGAAACCAATAATTACAGCCATCTTCGAAGGGGAAACCTCCTTTTAATATGAATACAATGTACAGTACAATATTTGATGATCCTAAGACTAGGTCTTTTGTGTGTGTGTGTGTGTGTGTGTGTAGGAGACAAAGAGTACAATTATAATAAAATTGGACAATGAGAAGGTTCTAAACTACATAATAATATAACAAAATAAATGTAATCACTCAATATCTAGGGCTTAATAAGGAATTTTAGGGTTAAAATGGGCCTTATGTAGGGCTTAACTCATATTTTTTCCTATCTTGGTCATTTTTTAATTAACTGCAAAAATAGAAATACTTTTAATATTCACAACATCATGGTATATCTACCTCATGTTGTTAATACATCATAAATACAATATCCATGTTCTTAATACATCATAAATACAATATCCATGTTGAGAGCCGACATTCCTCTCTTTTTCTCTCCTCATTTCTATTTAAACCCTAAAATCTGCTCTTCTTCTATCAAGCATTCAAGTTGTCCTGATGATGGATCCCGGTTGGGATTTGAAACGTTGGCAGAAAAAGGTTCTTATTGTGCATTCTCCGGTGACTAATTCGAAAATCCATGTGAAGTATTTAATAAGTTTAATTACAAATATTTCAAGGAAATTTGGGATATTACATTTGTCTCCAATGGTTCGGAAATGAGACAAATGTTGTGAGGAATGGGAATACAACGTGACCATAGAGACCCAATGGAATAATAACCATATCATTAGAACTTGTTGCAATTTGAATGGAACAAATAAAACTAAAAGGTCTTTGAGGCATTCATGGAGAAGCATTGTAGAAGTAGTCAAGTTCTAGAATCTGAGACAAAGGCACTAGATGGAGTGGTCTAGTGGATGAGAAGAAAAAAATATGTTGTATTTAAGTAGTTTGGGACATTTACCCCCAATAAATGTATTATGACAATTTGAAATGAATTTTGAAAATGCACGAAGGAAACAAAAATGTAGCAAAAACACTCCCAACAAATTAGGCACTATGTGTGATACAACTAGAAAACATGAAAAATAAGGTCAACCATTATTTTGAAGGTGGTCGAAGGTTCCTAATGATTTCTTTTGTGCCCAAATCCTCAACATGGCCAAAACCCCAAAGTGATTAAAAACCTATGCATGAGGATTCATGCCTCATAGGTACCATACAAGCATTGGTGGTGTAGCCACACTCAATACTGCAATCAAATCAACATCATGGCCATGCATGGAGTCATCCATCTTTGTCTCCAAACTTCTTAAATTATAATTTAGCCTCAATAGTATAACACATCGGCCTTTAATCCCCCACTAATATTGTAATTGTAATCAATTTTGTTAATGTGGGCATGTAAATTTAAATGGGTTAAGAGACCCTAAACAATTGTAGTTATATGTTAATAACAATTGATGAAGAGGTGGAGACTAGATAGGGACCATGAAAAGCCATGAGAGGGATGGAAGTCGAAAAAATGGATTTAGGGAATTAATCCTTTCTAGTAAATTATTTGGTTGATAAAAATATTCATAAGATCTAGATTGTTAACGTTTCCCAAGAAAAAATATAATGGGAAGGAGGATGGTGTAACTTACATATTTATGGGATTATTTGAGTTGTACCCAACCCATATTTTGCAAGGTACGAGAAGAGTACAACTTGAATACTTCTGGAGTCTAACCAAAAGCTTTTAATTTGACCACAATGAATAGGTCTAACAAGAAGCCCACCAAGTGAGAAAACCATGAAGGAAGGCAAGGGAAGATCATTAAAGTGAGTGAAAGGTAACAAGAGAAGCACCCATTGGAGTGTGGATCTTATGTGGATAGCAAAATTCTATGTGTGACACAAAAACCTGTGTGTGAAATTAGTTCACCTGCTATTGTAAGAGAAACCAATGTTTTAGTCTTTAATATGAGCTAGAGGGCTAGTTGGAATTGTTGAAGAATTTGTTTACATTATGCATAAAATCACTAAAGAATGGAAGCATTGAAGGAATATTAGCTTAGTGAATGACCACCTTTATGCCATGTAGGATCAATGTGACCAATTTCTAAGAAAAGCTTGATAAACTTATGCACAAAAGCACTAATAAAGGGAAGCACCTAGGGAACCATTGGCTTAGTGAAGGGATCCCTTTGTGTTGTGCAACCCCATCATGGCTAACCTATGAATGAGAATATGCCCTAACTCAATAGATTTAAATACCTCATACTAATTTCTATGTGGATGAATAAGAATGGCCTTCATCCTTACACCATTAATATCCTTAGAGAAAATTTCCCTTGGGTGCTTGTTGTGTAGAGCGAGTAAGAAACCACCCACCACATTTGGGAAAATTTTGGGCTTAGTGTGACTTCAAGAGGAACTAATGAACTTGATTTGATGAAGGAGAATGGCCTTCATGACTCGGCCTTGTAATTTTGAGTGAGAACTTCCCTCATGCCTTCTTGGTTTGGCTCAGGGGTGTCCAACTACAAAAAAGACTACAGTGCAATTGATCCTATGGTGGGATGGAACATAGTTCACCATTCTTTAGTTGCAAGAAGTATTTGATCTTTGATCAAATGAGTACCCTTGTGAACTTCAACTCTATAATGTAAAGCATGCTCAATGAAATAGAAATTACATTTGATCAATTGCGTATATTTATGTGGTTTCCTACTAATTGGAAATATTGGTTTATCTTATATATGATCATAGCATGAATTGGTAAATTTGGGTTCTAATGATTATGTATTATTCATATGCATTCCTAATAATCTTAATGTCCTCTTAGTATGTGCTTTCAAGAGGATAGGATTGGTGTATATTGAGGATAGTTGGTTGGTTGTGTAAGACTCATAGTGAGTCTTAATAAGGGAATTTGGTCTTCTCTAGATAGGCCATAAAAACTCTAATTATGTAAAGGTTACTAGAATGTCTTTTGATGATATGGACTTAGATCTAAGAGTAAAATTCTTGATTGCAGAGTAGAGACTCAAAGGAAGGAGTCTTAACAGAACATCTGAGGAAAATTGTTACAAATTTCACTAAATAACTCTTGATTTGGCTGAAATGAAAAGGTTTGAAGGCCTAAAATGGGGGTAAACAGTGATCAATGACCTATTTTGACTCCTTGAATAAAGACTTGTTAAATGGCTATGAGATGAAGTGTTTGGGTGCCTTCATGGTCATTGTGTTGACAGTATTGGATATCGCCAACATACAAGGGATCCCCGTGATGTGAGGTCCCAATTAGACCTCACATTATTTTGTGTATGAGCCCCACCCAGCTATATGGTCTAGCAAGTATGTAAGGTTTGTGTGACATCAAATGTAGAATGCACAGGAAACTTCCACGACTGGTAAAGGGAAATGAGCCTCTGGTTAGGGAAGTAATAGTACTATCCTAAGAGAGACTTGCGAGCAGAAGAGAAATGCTTGTTGATTTACCTACAAATTAGTTCATAAGATAAATAACAATCGTAAAAGCATAACAACACTCATTCAATAGTATCCATATCTAAGAAATGAAATAGTTCATTAATATTAATATGTATTACGCCAACATATATTGCAAACACATCCAGAATAGTATTACTATATTTATGATACGTGCATGAAGAAGTGTTGGCTCGAAGAGATTGTGATCATTAATGAAAGCTTCCAAGTACATTGTTACATAGGTGAAACACTAGATCCAATAGTGGAACATGAAGCCACAACTTGCTTCTCCAAAGAATGAGTTACCTCCTATGCAATACAAGAGAAGTCAAGGACAAACTCTAAGAATCCAAGCCCTTTACTTAACTTATGAGGAGCTATTTATAAAAAATGACAATGACTTTCGAGTTTCCTCATGACTCATCAACTTCTATGACCTATGGGATTCCAACAACCTTTTTGATTCTATACATGACCTTTTACATTCCACGTGTGTCTTTTCACATTCCACATGTGTCTCTTGGACTTCATTACATTAAAACAATTACAAAATACAGGATGCATATAAGATAGTGGCTATAATAAGACTTCTAATAGGACAAAATGCTTTCAAACAGATAAGTCATTTGCTTCTTCATGGAGCTCATTGGTAATATATGTATTTCATGCTTTGAATTTCGTACTAATGACTTTGATCCAGACTAGAAAGTCTGCTACAAACCGCGTCATCACCTCTAGTGCTTATGTCAATATGGATTTGGAGCTTGATTGTACATTATTCCATAGCCACGACAATTTCATGTGAGCTTTAGTTGGTGCAATGGCATATTGTAGAATAATGTCTTTAGTGATCTCCAAGCCTTCTTATTCTGATGTTTGCTTGATTTTCTCAATATACTACCTCACTTATTGTAATATAATTTCCCTTCCTCTTATCTCTCCAAGTGATCCCAATGAAGACGTCATGTGCTTCTATGCTAGAGACTCTAAACCATTGTGTAGATGACTATAGGCATCAATAGTATTAGCCAATTGTTCTCCAAGATGGATGCAATTCTGATGGTGGAGTCTTAGTTGTACTCTATCAAATTTGGAAACAATATTGTCCCTTTTAACCCACTGTTGTGAAACATCTATATACTTGTGATTCCATTCTTGGATTTGATCAATAGCTTTATATGTCACCTTTAGAAGCTTTAAGACTTCTTGTGCTTTCTTTTGTATACCAACAAGGGGTGCCACTACTTCATGGATAAGTATAATTTCATCATACAATTGTGCCATGGTTTCCTCCATTGACCCCAATTCCTAGTTTATGGTTCATTGCCATTCTGATGTGTTGAAGTTGTGGGAAGACAATCGTTGGTTTTCTGCAACGAGATGTTTCACTTGTTTCTTTACTGCAGCTAACTCTTTCCTACATCATGCATTCACATTCAACATATACTCTGAGTTATCATGTTCTATTGTAGCAAAAGAAACATTAGCTACCATGATGGCCCAGGCATTGTTCTTAGTGTTTGCAGCTATCACCTTTTCCAAGGATACAGAGACTATATTTTGAGGATCATTTGGGAAGAATATTCACCTTTGTTGCATGATCCTTTTCTTCAGTTGATCAAATGTGACATTACATACATCCATGACTTTGTCTTATGGTGGAGGTGTGATTCCCATCTCATCAAATGGGAGATGGCCACCCACAAGAGGATGTTCTGTTGGAGAACCTAGTTCATCATCTATGGGTTGGATGGCATCATCTTCCTCCAATTGTTATTTTATTTCCCGAGTCATTTGTTCTTACTCTAGCCTCCATGTTTCTTTCTCCTCCTGTGACTTCCTTTCTTGTTCTTCTTCCACTCTCCTTCTTTCTTCTTCTTCTTAATGTTTCTTTTTTACCAATTCATCTTTCTTCATATTCTCCTCTTCTTCTTGTTGCATATTTTCCTCCAATTCTCTCTTTTCTTGTTCAACTTCAATAAATCCCTTATTCAATGGATAAACTTTCTATTTCCTACTACTTTATGTCATTGGATCATGCTTGATCCTTTTCCTAGGAGTTGTAGTCCTTACTTGAGCAATTGCTTGTGGTGCCTCTTGTACATGTACATCTTGAGTTGGTGGAACTTGGGGGAAGCAGCTTGAATTTATGGGTGTGTCTTTCTTAATGCATTTTACTAGCTCTTAATTGTTTCATCCTCGGCAGTGATCACTGATGTGTATCCCCAAGCAAAGCCAATCCTGTCACAATGTTGCTTGCACACTCTTCTGGGGTCATACCCATGAAATTCCTTAACTGCAAAGTGCAAGTAGTCTAGCTCTTGTATTTTTTCATCTACCTCCTTGTGGCTCTTCAACTCATATATTTTGATCCTCAAAGGGAGAGTAGGCCAAGTGGCTTTCTTCCTTCTGTGAAGAACTCCTTACAACCCTTTATTCAACCGATAAGAAACTTCTTGCAAGATCACCTTGTTAGTAACATATCGCGACATAATATGAGAAGAAAGATGACTTCCAAAGAATATGATATATGTACCTTCTGGTGCAACAAAACAATCTACGATATCATGTAATGACTCCTTCACCTAGTCGGTCATGCAAGGAGGATCGATCTCATATATCATCTAAAATATGACTGCAAAGAAATGCTCTGCTAATCTATCATATGCCCCTCTGAAACTCAAATTTGACAACACCCTGCAATGGAAGTAAACTGGAAACTTATCTTGTGGGGTCCAGTTCCAATACATACCTGGGAATGCATACTGTGCACCAATCCCATCCAATAGAAATGTTGACATATAAAACTTTGGTTGCTAGTTTGTCCTTAGATATGCTTGAGCCTGTCCAACATAATGTTGCGACTCAAAAGAAAGTATATCTGCCCAATTGAAGATTTTTCCATGGGTAACAACCAAGTTGAGCATAAATATACAATTCAAATACTTCGTTGTTCTTCCTCCCATGCAACCGACAACACATGGAAATAAGGTAGTGCTACACCTCCCTTAAAATCCTAGTCGGGTAAACTGCATATGGGTGTTGGATTGTGTTATATTCTTTCCACGACTAGCCCACGTAATTAACCGGGGGGTTACAAGGGGGGCGGAGCCCCCCCTTAATTGCACCGACTGCGTAGTGGGGGGAGTCCCAGGGGGTTTGAGGGGTGTAGGTAACCCCACTCTATGGGGTCTGGGGCAGCGCCCCGGAAAATTTTGTTTCTGGACCCTATATTAGATTGGGCCGACCTACCTATGGTTTTGTGAATGATTTTTCGCACATGGTTTTGGACGCGATGGTTTTCAGTCCATGGTATTGGATGCTTCGGCATGTATAAATATGTATTGTAACATTGAAAGGAACATAATGAAAAATCAAGATGGTAGTCCCGGTTTTGGGATCTAGGGAAAAATCTCTGTGTATATGTGTCTTATGTGTTATGCCCTCGCATTGTTTATTTTCCGTGTTTTAGAATTCGTATGCAGGTAATTTATGTATGGGGTTAAAACCTACATTTGGTATCAGAGTTGTTTTGGCTTCAAGGGGATGCCTTTGTTGATGAGGGGTTTCTCTCGGGCCTGTGGTAGATCCTGTTCAGTGGGAGATCTGCGAGATCGATTCTAGTGGTGAAAGAAGATGACAAGCAGTGGAAAGATAGAGATTGAGAAATTTAATGGTCAGAGTTTTGAGTTGTGGAAACTCAAGATGGAGGATCTGTTGGTGGATAAAGATTAGTGGATCACGGTAGATCCGGGTACTAAACCAATGGGAGTGTCCGATGAAGAATGGAAGAAGTTAGTTCGAAAGGCAAAGAGCACAATACGATTGTGTGTCTCAGATTCAGTATTGCTGAATGTATATGGGGAAACTACAACTAAGGCTTTGTGGGACAAGTTAGGGACTTTGTACCAATCTAAATCTCTGGTGAATAAACTATTCCTGCGGAAAAAGTTGTATAACCTGAGGATGAAAGATGGAGACTCAGTGACAGAGCATCTAAACGCATTTAATACTGTGGTAAGTCAGTTATTATCTGTTTATATTAAAATTTCAGATGAAGATAAGTGCATCAGTTTGTTGTGTTCTCTATCAGATTCGTGGGATAGTCTGGTTATTGTAATAGGTAGCAATACAACTGCCTTGTAGTTTGATGAAATAGTTTCATCCTTGCTGACGGAGGAGATGAGACGGAAAAATATGGAGAGCTAGAATGGTGATGCCTTGTCTGTATGAGGATGGTCCCAGAACAGAAACAAAAATAAGTCATCGAGTGGGAGATCTAAATCTAGAAGGAGATCTAAATCTCCAGGAAAACCTGTAAAGGTGGTGTGATGGAAATGCGGAAAGGAAGGGCACTACAAAAGGGACTGTAAATCTAAAGATCCTGATAAAGGAAAGGGATCTGATGATGCTCCTTTTGCAGAGGTGAAAACCACCTCAAATGAAGGTGAGAATGTGTACTTGGCTTCTTCAAGTACACATGTAGATCATGAGGCATGGTTGATTGACTCAGGTGCATCCTTTCACTTCACTCCCCATAAAGAGTGGTTCTGCGAGTATGAGAAATATGATGGTAGTGATGTCTTCTTGGGGGATGACAAGAAGGCTAGAATCGTTGGTCGCGGAAAAATAAAGTTGAAGTTGCAAGGTGGAAGGGTTAGAACACTTCTGGGTTTTCTGCATATTCCTTCATTAGCCAGAAATCTAATTTCTGTAAGCAAGCTGGATGATGCAGGTGTAAAAACAGTGTTCGAGAAGGATACCTGCAAAATGGTTCGGGGAGCACTGGTATTGATGCTGGGAGTTCGGATTGGAACTCTGTACAAGCTGCAAGTTAGCACTATTATTGATGGGTGCAACAGTTTTGTGGTTCCTAAAAGTGGAGCAGAAAATCTAGTGGTCTCTGGAGAGAAGACCATGTTGTGGCATCAAAGGCTTGGACATATTGGAGAGAAGGGTCTTCAAATACTTCATGGTAAAGGTATGGTAGAAGGTATGACTAATAGCTCTCTGGATTTTGATTTCTGTGAAAATTGTGTATATGGGAAGCAGAACTGGGTGAGTTTCCCCTCTGGTGGTAAGAGGGCGAAACAGATATTAGAGCTTGTGCACAGTGATGTGTTTGGAGCTATGAAGGTTCCATCACTGGGTAAGTCTGTGTACTATGTATCATTTATAGATGACTTCTCAAGGAATACATGGATATATTTCCTTAAGAAGAAATCTGAAGTCTTTGACAGGTTTAAAGAATTTAAGGCTCTGGTGGAAAACCAAACAGAGAAGAAGATAAAGGTGTTGAGGACAGATAACGGTGGAGAGTTTTGCAGTAAGGAATTTGAAGAATTTTGTAAGAAGTGTGGTATAGCATGGCAGAAGACTACTCCATATACACCTCAGAAAAATGGAGTTGCAGAAAGAATGAACAAGACGTTGATGGAAAGGGCAAGAAGAATGCTCAGTGGTGCCAGGTTAGGACAGGAATTTTGGGCAGAGGCAGTGGAGACAGCATGTTACCTGATCAATAGATCAGCTTCATTAGCGTTGTAGGATAAGACTCCACAAGAGGTATGGACTCGTAAGAAACCCTCTCTTTCACATCTGAAGGTATTTGGATGTGATGCATATGTACATGTTCCAAAGGAGAAAAGAACCAAGTTGGATAGTAAATCTGAAAAGTGCATCTTTATTGGGTATAAAGATGGTTTAAAGGGTTATAAGCTTTGGAACCCAGTAACAAGGAAGGTTGTGTACAGCCGAGATGTGGTGTTCAGAGAGGTGAAAGATGTAATTAAACATGAAGTCCAACCAAATGAACCTAAGAAGATAGAGTTTGAGCTAAAGGAGGATGAATCAGACTCTATAGCAGAGGAGGAATCAGAAGATGAAGAGCCACACACTCCAGGCGTGAGAAGATCAGTTCAAGAAAGAAGGCAGCCAAAAAGGTATATTCCATCTGCTTTCTGTTCAAATTTTTCTTTATCTATTACTGATGATGATCCCAGAACTATGAAGGAAGTAGTAGATTCAAAGGATGGAAAACTCTGGAAAGAGGCCATGGTTGATGAAATGGAATCTTTGCACAAAAATGAGGCTTGGGATCTGGTGGAGTTGCTGGCTGGAAGGAAACCCATTGGCAGCAAATGGGTGTTCAAGAAGAAGACAAATGCAGAAGGAAAGGTGGAGAAATACAAAGCTCGGTTGCTAGCAAAAGGTTATTCCCAGGTGCCGGGAATTGATTTTGGTGATATTTTTTCTCCAATTGCCAAGGTAACTTATATTAGATTACTTTTATCTATTTTTGCTGCTTTTGATTTTGAGGTAGAATAGATGGATGTGAAGACAACATTTCTTCACGGGGATCTGGAAGAGGAGATCTACATGAAGTAACCTGAAGGCTTTGTAGTGAAGGGTAAGAAAGAACTGGTATGCAAGTTAAAGAATTCTCTGTATGGGTTAAAACAGTCACCAAGGATGTGGTATCAGAAATTTGATACATTTATACAGGGACTTGGCTTCACCAGAAGCAAAGCAGATCACTGTGTTTATTTTAAATTAATTGGTGATCGTGTTATTTATCTGGTCTTGTATGTGGACGATATGTTGCTGGTTGGAAATGACAAAGAGGTTATCCAGGATTTGAAGACCCATTTGTCCTCCAAATTTGACATGAAAGATCTTGGTGCTGCAAACTATATTTTGGGCATGGAAATTAAAAGAGATCGGACAAAGAGAAATCTCTGGTTAAACCAAAGGAAGTATGTCGAGACAATATTGCATAGGTTTAATATTCAGGATAGTAAACCGGTGAAGGTTCCTATTCTTGTAGGTGTAAAGTTATTTGCTAAACAGTGTCCCAAGACACAAGAAGAGGAAGAGGACATGTCCCATGTTCCATATGCAAGTGTAGTCGGTAACCTGATGTATACAATGGTTTGTACTAGACCAGGAAAGGAGCATTGGACAACAGGTTTATGTCAAAACTAGGAAAGGAGCATTGGACAGCAGTGAAGTGGGTTTTCAGGTATTTGCGTGGCACTAGTGATTATGGTTTGTGCTACTAAGGAAGACCAGGATTGGACAGAGTGTTTGATATTCGTGGCTTTGTTGATGCAGACTAGGCTGGAGATCTGGATCAGAGAAGATCTACAAGTGGGTATGTGTTGAACCTATTTGGAGGTGCAGTCAGTTGGATGAGTAAGAAACAATATGTAGTGGCACTCTCAACTATAGAGGCATAATACATGGCAGCCACTCATGCAAGAAAGGAAGCAGTTTGGTTGCAGAGATTGTGTTCAAGTATGGAGTTAGTACAAGGAGCTATAAGGATAGACTATGACAACCAAAGTGCAATTTTCTTGGTAAAGAACCCTGCATATCATTCAAAGACAAAGCACATTGATGTTCAGTATCACTTTGTGAGGGATATGATAGAAGACAAAAAGGTGTTGCTGGTAAAGGTGGACACCTTGAAGAATACTGCAAATGCATTGACGAAATCTGTGAGCTCTGAGAAGTTCACTTGGTGTAGAGAAACAATGGGCAGGACTGGATAAATGACTAAGCTCTCTTGTGACCCCCTATGGAAAGAAAACAACAAGTGGGAGACAGTTGGGTTGTGTTATATTCTTTCCACGACTAGCCCACGTAGTTAACCGGGGGGTTAGAAGGGGGGAGGAGCCCCCCCTTTGTTGTGTCGATTGCGTAGTGGGGGGAGTCACAGGGGGTTTGAGGGGTGCAAGTAACCCCACTCTGTGGGGTCCGGGTCAGCGCCCCGGAAAATTTTGTTTTTGGACCCTATATTAGGTTGGACGGACCTACCTATGGTTTTGTGCATGATTTTTTGCACATGGTTTTGGACGCGATGGTTTTCGTTCCATGGTTTTGGACGCGATGGTTTTCGTTCCATGGTTTTGGACGCGATGGATTTCGGTCCATGGTATTGGATGCTTCGGCATGTATAAATATGTATTGTAACATTGAAAGGAACATAATGAAAAATCAAGCTAGTAGTCCCGGTTTTGGGATCCAGGCGAAAATATTTGTGTATATGTGTTTTATGTGTTATGCTCTTGCATTGTTTATTTTCTGTGTTTTAGAATTCGTATGCAAGTAATTTCTATACGGGGTTAAAACCTACAATGGGCAGTGTCGAAATTTGGCAGGCTCCCGACACCAAGACTTGATGATATCAATTGTGTCAAGAACGTCCCATCTAGTATAGAAGTTTTTATTAGCATATTTTGTGGGCTTCAACATCTTGTAATAAGTTTGCATGTCCTCACCATAGTAGGTGGCAAGTTAACCACCACTTTCACTGCGAGCACTAGATCTGAATCATCCATGTGTCAAAAATCCATTCAATTAATTTTGCACAGTTATAATTGGGAACTTGCATGCAATCTTATGTATGCTAGAGCGTTTGATGTTGATGTATACTTTCTTATCTTCTAAATGTTCAGGGAACTACTTCTGCATGAAGGGGTCTTTAATATATTTCCACGTGACCTCAGTATATTTGTCTATAAAACAGTTTGTATCTATAAGAATAGGAATGGTAGGCTTTGTAGATTCTACTACTTCTTCAGTGCTTGCTTCTGAGGCTTCTTTTAAGGCCACTCGATGGGTAGTAGGAGGCATTGTTCAAACAAATGATGAAAGAGTAATGAGACTAGTAGCTTGAACACCTACATTTGGAAGTGCACTCATGGTGACAAAGATTAGCGTTATGAATTCTTCTATCTATCACAACCAATAACTTTGCAAATCATATTCAAAAAGTTATTAAATGTAGATGAGAGTATAAGCCTATTAATGACAGGACATGGTCACTTGTACAGGCAAGAAATATGCATCAAAACAAGAAGGAGGCATTTTTGGACCACGAAGGGAAGTTCAAGGCTCATAAGAGGCCTTAAAGGTGCGCTCATGCACTCAAACAAGAGAGAGAAATCATAAAGGGTGCAAGGCGCATTGTCAAAGTATGAAGGAGATCATTCGTGGGTTCGAGATGCACTCATGTGCTCAAGAAGGCTAAGAGGGCACAAGGGAACACACCGAGGGATGAAGGGCAAAACACTCATGGGTTCAGGGTGCGCTCATGCTCTCAAGGAGTGCGCAGTTATTCATGCCGAAGGAGTGCTCAAGAGGAAACTTGTCTTTCTAGGTGTAGTTTTCTAAGATAGTTAGTCCTTCACTTCTAGAAGTTCCCTTTGGCTTGAAATGGATCAAGAACAAGTTAGAAACAAGATAAAATGATTGAAATTCTAAGAGGAAGGATCTACAAGTTCTTATATATTTTGTCGTAATCATGACTATAACATGAAGAGTTATAGAATGTTAAGGGTCACAACCTGTGACAGGGAATTGACACTTGTACAAGAAAGAATGAACTAAAACGCTAGCAAAGAAACTGAAAAGAAGTGAAATGTCAGCAAAGAGATAAAGATAAACAACCAAATATTAAAGGAAAGCAATAGAATAATGAAAAACTTACTTGGAATGAAAGTCGACAAAGAGCTCCTTGACCCAAAGAAGTGCTCTCAGCTCAGATGAGAATGATTATGTGAAATAATGATTAGCAAGATTGATTATAAATAGATTACATGAAAATCCATTCCATGCATGATCACCACTTGTTGACGAGTGAATGAGTTATTTAAGTGAAGTGAAGTGGGCTCCTATTTTCTAGGGGCACACCCACATGCAATAAGAAAGTGCATGCATGAGTTGAAGAGAGCACAAGTCTTTGAGTCGAAGGAGTGCACTCAAGTGGAGGGTGCACTAATTGAGCATGAAGGAGTGCATTCCACTAGAGCACAGTTGTTCATCCTGAAGGAGTGTGCTCAACAAGGGTGCAACTCTTCGCCATCTTTGAGTGCACTTTTTCCCAAAAGAAAGTTCTTTTCTTACTTTTGTGTCTCAGATGCATGTCAAACAAAGCTAGTTACTAAGTCGAGAAAAGTTATTTCTTCACCTATATTTGGATCAGATAACACAATCACTCTTAAGGATAAGGTGACAACACTTAGAAAACATTGACTTAGGAGGAAACGACACTTAGGGAAAACAATGGGATAGTCAATCAAACAATGTGATGACATAAGATAAGTTGGAACGATAATTCACATAGGATCCAAAATTGAGTTATGCAAACATTTTGGAGGGTCGTTGTTGCAACAACAACACATTGTTGACCTTTATAGCTTTAGATGTCTTCTGGGTAGTTCATTTCCCTATCAAATTCTCCTTTAGTCCACATGACAAGTTGAGGAACTCCCTCTATCATCCTACTTTTCCTTGGTTTCAGAAGGTTAGGAAATTTGAGGATTGGTCCTTAGTTTTGGGTCATTTGGAAATATGGGGATTGGAGGCCTTAGCCCAAACCCCTAATAATATGGGTTAATAAGGGGATTGTGGTCAAGAATTATCTAAAAGGAAGCTTAAGCTATAATGGATGGGATTTTCACTATGAAAGTATCAGGTATCGGGTGTTGAGTGACACTACAAATAGTTACCAACACAAACTCTTTATGCTAACAAGCCTCAAGAAGGAATGTTAACTATTGATAAAAAGTACATTATCAAGATGGTAGTTTATTGGCCTTTGGATATGGGATGTTGGAGTCTCAATTTTCGAGGTTTCAAACTATCAATATTGATATAGCACTCCAAACAACGGCCAACACTAGGACCTGATCATAACATATGTCTGCTAATGGAAATGGGATATTTGGGATTTATCAAGTGACAATATAAATCCATCAAGATATTGGGTGTCGAGACCTCAAGAAACTATGATATTCATGGTACAACATAGACCCCCAATATTAATAAATCCTAACAATATAGAATCTCTTGTCAACTAACTATGATTTATATGTTATCGAATGTTAGTTATCAACTATTGCTCTATAGGTTGACAAGGGTTAGAACTTCAGGTATCGAGAGATCAAGAAGCATCATGCGTATGTTTTCATACATACTCCCGATACTAACAGATCATAATAATGTCAATTAACTATCAAAGAAAACTCCATTATCACATTGCATGTTATCACCCTTCGAGATATCAAGCTATCAGGTATCAAGAGGTTGAAACAAAGTTATCGAGTTCCTCCCGATATTGATGAAACCCAATAAGGTTCTAACATGGCATGTTAGGTGATAGTGTTAGGGTCCAACCCTAACCCCCTTATTTATGTAATAAGTTTGAGTCATAATTATAGTTAGTTAAAGAGTCAATAAAGCCCATATTAATAATTGTAAGTGGTTGACCCACATTTAAAGTTGGGACCACAGTTAGTTGCAAATGAGCCATGGTATTAGATAGATGGTATTAATAAGAACCATGGTACTAACCCATGGTATTGCATGTATGAATCCTATATAAAGGATAGAGACTCCCCTTGAGGAGTGTCGTGTCTTATTTTGTAATGGAGCCCATCTCTATTAGAGGTTTCCCCCTCGAAGAGGCAAGTGAACATTACTTTCCTTTCTGAATAATAAAATACATGCTATTATTTCTTATTGTTCTGTGTTCTCGGTATATTTCTTCGCATATTTGGTATTCTGGTACTTCTCGCAGGTCAAGAGTAAAATAAGTGGTATCAGAGCACTTTCCAGGGCTGGTGGGATCTCCATTTTTAGCAGATTTTTTTTGGCTAGAGACGTGTTCCAGCGTCTCCACGGGATCTGTCGTTGAGCGCATAAACCTGCGGGTTTGGGGAGGCATGCACGTAGGAAATACAAGAGGTGGTCATGCTTGTTGGACTCCCTTGTAACCCCTGCGGGTACCCCTTTGAGTAGTAGTGCATTAGACAGAACCACACACGGACTGTCTTCCAAGTACCCTTTGGGTATATCGGAAGCCCCCTAGACTCTCTTAAAACCTCGCCATAGATAAACCATCGGTCGTCTTGCTGCTACAGTAAACCGAGAACAGCACTCGGGGAGATTACTCACGCGTACGATAGGGTAGTCGGGTTGTACGGCTAAGGGTACGGTTGATCCTCCTTGGTTAGTGCCCTAAAAGATTGGGTCGAGTACTACTGTCGGATCCTTATGTATATTGCAATCTGTAGCACCTGACGCTCCTTGAGACCATTGTTCCCTTGTCTCTCTCTAGATCACGCATCATCTTTGCCAGATCAGATCTAGCAAATTGGGTTCTGTCGCAGCTGCATCAATCAATTCCACCATTCAGATCCATCAAATCTAGATCTATCAAATCCACCAATCAGATCTATCAGATCTACCATTCAGATCCAGCAGTTTGGGTTCTGTAGCAGTCGCAACAATCAGATCCGCCATTCAGATCTAGCAGCAGGGGTTCAATCACTACCACATTCCTACTCATACTCTGCAGTTGAGGGTTTCGCCGACAGATCTGACTATTTGTGTGGCTCCTATACCTGGGCGTGATTCTCACAGGACATTAGGCAGAATTAACTTTTCTGGGAATCGGCTACTACAGTATTCCTAAGCGAGGATTAAAACTCCTTTTGAAGACTTAGCCCATAAGAATCAGGTCGACGGGCTTAGCAAGGTGGTACCATTCACTTGTCATCGTCAAAATTTCGGGTGGTCCCAAAAAAAAAATTCACAGTAATGACAAGTACACTGGATCTGTGCATGGTACAAACCAGAGCTCAAGCTATGGCCAATGAGAAGATAGACACACTTGAACAAAAGTTGGAGGCATTAACAAAGTAGATCCAGACCTTAAATGACACAATCACAAAGGGCAAGTCAAGGGAACAATCAGAGGCATATGATTTTAATGAAAACCTTGAGGGTGAGTCTAACCATTCTCTTCACTTCTATGGAAACCACCAACAGTCCCAACCTCGACCACCCAAGTTGGACATGTATAAATTTGATGGCTCTCATCCAGCCATATGGCTAGCACAAATGGAGCAATATTTCACATTGAATCACATCAGAGATGATGCGACTAAGCTAAGTGTGGGAAGCCTGTACTTGGACCAAGAAAGATGGCAATGGTGGCAGTGGCATAAACGTTGCTATGCAATGCCAATGACTTGGCAGATATTCTCAAAAGCCCTTTCTGATTACTTTGACCATGAATCTAACTTTTGGGTCGTCTTACTAAGCTTCGACAGACAAGCACAGTGCAAGAATATATTAAAGCCTTTGAAGCATTAGCCTTTTGCACAGGAGGTCTAGCAGATGAATTCTACTTGGAATGTTTTGTCAGTGGTCTCAAAGACACCATACAAGCCCACGTCCGACTGCAACACCCAGTCTCATGGCTGGTAGATTTCAAGATAGCTCGTGAAGTAGAACGCGTGTTAGCAACCCAGTTGACTCGTCCAAATTTCATAACCAAGGGATGCCCCACCCAGGCTCCGAGCACTACCCAAACACTTAAGGTTCAAAAGGTGTCACCAGCAGAAATGGCAAAAAGAAGAAAGCAAGGATTGTGTTACTACTATGATGAGAAATACTCCCCGGGGCATAAATGCAAGGAACCCAAATTCTTTCAAATTGATGCTACTAATCACAGTTCATCTGAGGAAGCCCCACCATTTGAGGGACCAGAGGAGGAAGATGAGGACAACCAGCTGGACAATGAGCTCCCAGCTACACTTGAAGAACCAGTTATCTCGCTTCATGCTTTGGCAGGAATTTCGTCTCCCCAAACTCTCAAAATCAGAGGTTTTATTAAGCATCGCCCTATAGTAATCTTGATTGATAATGGCAGTATGCATAACTTTATCCATCAAAGAGTCATTGAAGCAGCACATTGTTTTGTCAGAGCAGTCTCTAATTTCCAGGTCCAGATTGCTGATGGGGGGACAATGAAATGTGAAGGCCGTTGTGAAAATGTCAAACTTCAAATGGGGGATTATCACCTAAAGACCCACATGTTTGCCATCAACATGGGTGGGTGTGACATTGTCTTGGGTGCTGAATGGCTCCGCACACTTGGCCCAATCACAATGGATTTCCAGGAGTTATATATGAGCTTTAAGCAGAATAACTACACACATACCCTCCGCGGACTCCAGGCAGGTGCTCCTTCTATCATCAGCTCGCATAGGATGGAAAAATTGTTAAAAAAGGGCCACCATGGAGTTATAGCCCAATTTAATGCCATCCAGGCCTTCGAACCCACTTCCCTTCATATTCATCCTGAGATGCAACAGGTCTTAAACAACCATCTGTAGGTATTTGACAAGCCTCATGAGCTTCCACCCTCAAGAGGGGAACATGATCATAACATTACTTTGGTCCCAGGGGCACAACCACCAAATGTGTGCCCATATAGATATCCTTTGCCCAAAAAAATGAAATTGAAAAAATCATCAAGGAACTCCTGGAAGTCGGTGTCATTCGTCCTAGCATTAGTCCTTATTCATCGCATGTGGTCATGGTGCTCAAAAAAGATGGGGAATGGTGTATGTGTCCAGACTTCAGGGCCCTCAAAAAGCTGACGGTCAAAGATAAATTTCCCATCCCAGTTGTTGATGATTTGTTGGATGAACTAAGTGAGGCTCAATTCTTTACTAAGCTCGACCTTCGCTCGGGCTATCACCAAATTTGCATGAAAGAAGTAGACATTCCAAAGACTGCTTTCCGAACTCATGAAGGCCATTATGAATTCCTGGTCATGCCATTTGGTCTCTGTAATGCCCCATCCACTTTTCAGAGCCTCATGAATCACCTGCTCAAACCATATCTCAGAAAATTTGTCCTTGTTTTCTTTGATGACATCCTCATCTACAACCTCTTGCAACTGCTCTGGAAGCATAAATTATTTGTCAAATTGTCCAAGTGCTCTTTTGGCATGGAAGAAGTTGAGTATTTGGGCCACATTGTGGGGCGTGAAGGTGTTAGGGTGGATCCCAAAAAGATCCAGGCAATGCAGGATTGGCCTCAACCAAAGACCTTGAAGAGCTTGAGAGGATTTTTGGGTCTCACCGACTACTATCGCAAATTTGTCCGCAATTATGGTCGCATTTCTAGACCCCTCACTCACCTTCTCAAGAAAAATTCATTCCTCTGGAATGATGAAGCGCAACAGGCATTTATAGCTCTCAAACATGCCATGTGTTCCACTCCCGTATTGGCACTACCGTAATTCACCAAATCTTTTGTGATTGAATGTGATGCTTCAGGTATGGGTACTTGGGCTATCTTAATGCAGGAAGGTCGATCCTTGGCCTTCATTAGCCAACAACTAAGTGGGACAAATTTGGGACAATCTACCTATGAGAAGGAGATGATGGCCATCTTACATGTAGTGGATACCTGGTGACCATACTTATTGGGGCGGCATTTCCAAATCCGCACAGACCATCAAAGCCTTAAATATTTTTTGGAGCAACGCCTATCCTCGCCACAACAAAATAAATGGCTAGCCAAAATTTTGGGATATGATTATGAGATAATTTACAAGAAAGGGCACGAAAATGTCGTAGTGGATGCTTTATCATGCCAATTTGAGGAGGAAAGCACCCTGCTAGCAATCTCTTTTCCCATTCCAGAGTGGATTGAAGAGGCTCTCAAGGAATGGTTTTCACATCCTTTGCTCTCCCAACTCTTTAATAAATTGCAGGCCAATCCAAATTCCACAGCAGGCTACTCTTGGCAGGATGAGATTCTTCGCTACAAGGACAAAGTAGTGATATCACCAACATCCACCCTCAAAAGTCGCATTTTGGCAGAGTTGCACTCATCTCCCACTGCAAGCCATTCAGGCTTTCAGAAGACTTATGCTCACACTCGACGTTAATTCTTTTGGACAGGCATGAAAAATGACATTCTTACTTTTGTAGCTAAGTGTGATGTGTGTCAGTGCCACAACGGAGAAACACTCAAATCCCCAGGCACTTTATAGCCATTGCCCATCCCTGCCTCAATTTGGACGAAGGGTTCTATGGACTTCATTACGGGTCTTCCGAAGTCAGGCAACAAGTCAGTCATCATGGTGGTTGTGGACAGACTTTCTAAGTATGCTCATTTTTGCGCCCTACCCCACCCTTTTACACCAACTTTGGTGGCTCAATCTTTCATGGACCAGATCTTCAAATTACATGGCATGCCCACTTCCATTGTGTCTAATCGTAACCTGATCTTCACCAGTAAATTTTCGCAAGAACTCTTCAGGCTACAAGGTACCCAACTACAACTCAGTACTTCCTATCATCCCCAAACTGATGGTCAAACTGAAGCAGTCAACAAATGTCTGGAGACCTACCTCAGGTGTTTCACTTCAGAAAAGCAAC
The DNA here is from genome assembly GCA_031772625.1 of Pinus tabuliformis. Classification (NCBI taxonomy): domain Eukaryota; kingdom Viridiplantae; phylum Streptophyta; class Pinopsida; order Pinales; family Pinaceae; genus Pinus; species Pinus tabuliformis. The sequence goes on along the minus strand of CM062807.1, from coordinate 752,194,403 downwards.
ATCTATGGGTACAGTGGTTACCTCTAGCTGAATGGTGGTATAATACTAACTATCATGCCACCACCAAAATGACTCCATATGAAGCAGTTTATGGTCAACTCCCTCCTTCACCTACTTCTTATATCCAGGGATGCTCAAAGATACAAGCAGTGGATCAACTCCTACAGAACCGTGCAACCATGTTGACCCACCTTAAAGAGAATATCCATCAAGCTGAAAATCGCATGAAGCAACAGGCAGACCAACATCGTTCAGAGCGAAAATTTCAAGAAGGGGATTAGGTATTCTTGAGGCTGCAACCATATAAGCAAACATCACTCAAAGACAAGGGTTGTCAGAAATTATCTCCAAAATTCTACGGACCGTATCAAATACTTCAGCGCATCGGAGAAGTAGCCTACAAGCTAGCCTTGCCACCCACTGCAAAAATCCATCCCGTCTTCCATGTCTCATGCCTCAAGAAAGTGGTTGGGAACCATTGCAGAATTCAAACCAGTCTATCGGAATTGGATGAAGAAGTTTCAATCTAGCTCCAACCTGAACAGGTTCTTGACACGTGAGAATGGCATTTGCACAACCAAATGATCAAGGAAGTCCTCGTCAAGTGGAAAGACACCTCTCCAGAAGATGCGACCTGGGAACTAGCCACTATTCTTCAGCAGTTTCCATAGCTTCAGCCTTGAGGACAAGGTTATTTTTATGGGGGAGGGCATGTTAGGGTCCAACCCTAACCCCCTTATTTATGTAATAAGTTTGAGTCATAGTTATAGTTAGTTAAAGAGTCAATAAAGCCCATATTAATAATTGTAAGTGGTTGACCCGCATTTAAAGAAGGGACCACAGTTAGTTGCAAATGGGCCATGGTATTAGATAGATGGTATTAATAAGAACCATGGTACTAACCCATGGTATTACATGTATGAATCCTATATAAAGGATAGAGACTCCCCTTGAGGAGCGTCGTGTCTTATTTTGTAATTGAGCCCAGCTCTATTGGAGGTTGCCCCCTCGAAGAGGCAAGTGAACATTTCTTTCCTTTTTGAATAATAAAATACATGTTGTTATTTCTTATTGTTCTATGTTCTGGGTATATTTCTTCACATATTTGGTATTCTGGTATCTTCTCGCAGGTCAAGAGCATAACAGGTAGGTTGACATGGCCAAAAGGAAAGTCTTTGGTGATGTGGCATACTAGCATGGTTGAAAACATGGAAAGATGTTGAGGCATGGAATGACATGGGTTAGGTTGTGTAGTGATGATTAGGTGGAGTTTAATGTGGTATGGCCCAGGATGTCGCCCTATGAGGTGGTGATACATGGATGAGGATTGTTGTGTCTCTATCACATGGCATGGTATGGACGCTGACTTAGCACGTGGAAGGAATATTTTCAAATGGGCATAACTTTGTGCTAAGAGCTCAAAATGAGATGGAATTATTGTTGAAAATATCTAGATGAGTAAATGATAAAGGTGGTCTCATAAATTAGTTTTAAGGTGGTTGAAAGGAATAGAAATTTGACAACCTCACTTCCTTAATGTGACCTAGAATGTTGGTTATGGATACACTGCATCCTTAATCAGACACTTTAGGGTTGGATATGTTACAAATGGTATCAAAGGGAAGGTTCAGCACTTGGAATGGATGGGCTCAAGGGAGATAAAATTATCAGAGATGTGGTTCAAACACAAGGCTTGGAGGGATATAGAAATACCACATAGATGAATTTGGAGCTTTGATACTAAATGGTATCAAAGTGAAGTTCAAACACTAGACTTGGATGGGCCAAGAAACTGACCAAAGAGAAAATTTTCAAAGTTATGGATTAACATGAGGCCTAAACTGCCAGAGATAAACCACAGGGATAGAATCTTTGAAGTAATGAGTCATAGGTAAATCATGAAATATAGGTTCTAGAGCAAGGAGTATAACAGTAAGGTTGTACAACATGGGAACCAGGATTATTGGATACGACAAAATGGTTGTATAGATAGAATTGTTGAGTGGGTGAATGTCACGAGCTTCTTAACGTGTAACATATCTTTGATAAGAGATTGAGGTGATATTATTGAAGAGACAGTGAATGAAGAAATCGAGTGGAAGTTTATTACCAAAGTTGTGAAGAGTACAATCATGATGCTAACTAGATTTCACTAAACAACTCAATCGAATGAATAAGAACATTGCCAAGTGATGCAAACATAATTATGAGGGGAGGGCTCTTAGCTTATATCTTGTTTTTTGAATGTTTTCCTCAAATTTTTGAAAAGGTTTGTCATATGCTAATAAATAAAGAGCATAAGCATGATGAAATTTCAAGAGACTAAATAACCAAAAACGCATATGCATAGATAGGCATTATGACATTGGTGTGTTAAGTGCATGTAGATATTGGATGCATATAATAATGAATCAACATAAATACAACATGGAGGAAGACTCGGAGTAGTTTGTTATTTGAATATGATCATGATGTGTAACCATGGTTAATGATGAACATGTAACCATGAACAGGTTGAAAGCATGGCTAGACAAGCTAATGAGGATGCTACACATAGTCTTTGTGGAGATAAGGTTGAGGATAATAAAGTGTTGATCAAAAGTTTGGTAAATATGAGTGCAAGAACCCTTCCAAAGATACCAATCGATCATGTGGCATATGATAAATATTGACATCCATGCAAGTCTGGTTTTGGTATGCTCGAAATACTAAAAGGGGATTAGGTAAGAAATTCCTTCATGAAAATTTAATATTAGCAATTATACGAATACATGAATAGAAAGTAATGAAGAGTTGGTACTAGCTATGCTATGGATGATGTCCATGGTAATCTGAATATTACATTTTACTTGGAATAAATGATTTATTGTTGTTTGTTTCCATTTGGGAGAGGCTACCATGATGCATGTGAGACACATCATTTGAATGACTACAATATCTCATAAGGTAGGTTGTTACTTCATTTAATAGAGGTACATGAATAATGAGAAAAAGTGTAGGCAGTGCATAGGCATGTTAGTGTGCATGATTGGGGCATATTTTGAATTCATGGTTGAACGCATGTTTATGAATATTCACCTAAAATGATAGAGTTGGTACTAATTTGTGAAACTAAGATCATCTCGAGAGTTGTTGGATATTACAACTAGGGAGAGTTGCATGTTGATGTAGTCACATATGAGTGGACTGCAAGAAAGCTCTTACTAAGGAAGCGAAGTTATGAAACGATAAAGACAATAACTAAGTATTCTAACACTATTAGATTAGATTTAATCTATTGGTTTGAATCTAATTGCATAGGACTGATATGTTGGATACTAATGAGGTCTTGTGAAGTTTTTATGTTATGTAGAATGATGGGTTGAATCTAGGAGGAAATGGAAATTCTGGTTGATATTAACTTCTCAAGGGAAATGGAGCAGAGTTCTATGAATTCCAAGCTATGCAAAGGAATTAGAAGGGAAAATATCTTGACTCTCTTCCCTACTGATGTTTTGTTAGGGACAAAAGAGTTGGAATGTAAAAATTGTATAAGCCTAAGAATGCTTGATTAATTTGTTATTCCTAAAACATATCGAAAATGAGTAAGTGAGTAAAATGAACTGGCTATTGAATTATACATTTGTTAATTTATTTGACTAATAGTTGATGTGTGAAATAAATTATGACTTAGGAAAAGTTGCAAATATATTCTTAGAAATTACATATTAATGACCATTTATTTGAAGTGGGATTTGAGGAAAGGAAGTGCCTTCAGTCATACAAGAAACTTGAGGACAATGATAAGAGACTACAAGGATAAAGAAGGTGCCAGATTGACTCCTTGAGAAATCATTGGCTTAGTAGGCATAGTGATGGTAGCCAAGTGTGGAAATTAGCCAAACTACAACATTTGGTAAGTTGAAGGAATAAGGTAAGAATTCCTTCAAGTGGAGTTTGTATTTTTTTTTTGTATTTCAATTTATTGCATACATTGAATACCCCATAAGAATATGGTTGAAGTGGAAAGTTGTCAGCACAAGAGATTTGGTGAAATATTGGAAAATATGTGCATGTGTGAGCTATCATGATGGAAAACAATTAGAGAAGTGAGTAATACACTCACATGTTAAACATAATTTATGGTGATAATACATTAAAGGAATGCATGTATATGTAGTGCAATGATTTTCTCCTTTTGATTGGTGTAGAATGTAGCTAAATTGATTGAGTGGTTGACTATGTGAATGGTCTTGAAGACAAATTTAGTGGTTGTTATGATGATATGTTGAAAGGATTAAATGCATGAGAAACTAACAATATTTGGCTAAGTAGAATATATATGTAGTGCAATGATGTTCTCCTTTTGATTGGTGTAGAATGTAGCTAAATTGATTGAGTAATTGACTATGTGAATGGTTTTGAAGACAAATTTAGTGGTTGTTGTGATGTTATGTTCAAAGGATTCTATGCATGAGAAATTAACAATATTTGGCTAAGTAGAAATGCTAAGTAGGAAGAATGCCTTGGGCATGGCATGGAATGTAAGCCCATGATGAAGGTTGAAAAAAATAGCCAAACATTATGAGAAGATTCTCATGTTTTTGATACATATGCTTTGTATGAATCAAGTTTTGAAAATAAAATTTCTAATTAAAAATTTTATGATTAATCTAATAGGATCTGCATGCATGTGATACAGGTGTGATGATGAATCCAATGAATTAGGAATAAATAAGGACTGTGAAGTCGAGAGCCTAGGAACAAGGCCCCATTAATGACATTATAGCCTTGTGGCATACTCTAATCGTCATAAGTAATGAGAAGTAAACCATGTCAGAGAAAGCCAAAGGGATGCCTCAACCATAAGATTCCAGGAATAATGACATGGAAAATATGTTAAAGAATGTTAGGCCCCTATACTACTAGTGTAACCCCTTATTGTTATTAGTACAACCCCCTTATTATATTGTTGTACCCATGTAGTCCCCATAGATGCCCACTATTGTTATTATTGTGCCCCATAGAAGCCCACTATTGTTATTATTGTGCCCTTACATTATTATTGTTATGTCGGCTCTAATTATATTATGATCCGTTAGACTCCTATATATAGAAAGGAGGTCTTGTCATTTGTATCATCCAAGAATTGTTCATTTATGTAATGTAAAGGAGGTTGCCCCCTCGAAGAGGCTGAATTCTAAGGCATTGATCTAACTTTTCTATCTTTTTGTGAGCTGGTTTCATAACATTTGGTATCGGAGCTTTTGATTCTAGGGTTTCACTGCTCCAAATAGGTCATCGTGGCATTTTCGTTATAACTTTTTTCTGCAACATTTCAGAAGTGAAAAGAAACCCATTTGAGACGAAATCACACTGAACCTCGAGTCCGAATTTCAGAGCTTTTCGCGCTATATTTGCGGAGATATGATTTGAGGAAGTTGGTATTTTTGCAGAGTCCTGAATTACTGCATTCCAAACAGGTGACCTGGGCAAAATCGTTATAACTTTCTCTATGAGCATCGGATTGAAATTTCGTAAGAAGGTACAGAAATAGGACGGAATATAGTTTCTTGTATATATTTTTCAAAGCCAAAGGTCACTGTCACGACTATGGGAGATTTTTCGTAACTCTTCCTTGGAGAATCCAATTTGGATCAGACTAGTGGCATTGGAAAGAGGACAAATAGGGCTACTGCAGGGCACAATTTTAGAACTGGAAGAACCGAAATTACAAAGTTATAGTCATTTCAAGATCGAGCTCCTAAAATCAAGAAAAGGCGGTATGAGGAAGTTTGATGGCAAGGATCCGGTAAATTGGATACTTCAAATGGAGTAATATTTTGATCTACATGGTGTACCACTATTACAAAAGGTATGTATTGCATCTTCATATTTAGAACCAGATCAATTTTTATGGTATAAAGGGCTTTGTTCTCGTAAACAACTTGTTATGTGATCAATTTTCATGGAGGAAACGATACCACATTATGACGATACAAAGAGCAACACCTTCTTTAGAGCGACACCACAATAATTGGAAAGAGTAAAAGGGCTTTGTTACATAGTGGAAAGTAAAATTATGGCAACAAGGAAGTCTACCCCTCACAACTATAAAGATGGAAGTGTTGTTTCTCCTAGCCTTCCAAAACCTACAAGGGTTACACCACAACAATTGGAAGAAAAAGAAGAAAAAGGGCTTTGTTACAATTGTGATAGCAAATGCACTAAAGGTCATAAGTGTGCAGAGAATAAATTATTTTACATAGAGTATGAAGAGGAGGAAGAAAAGGATCAAGAAACATCAAAAGAAGAGGATATACGCCAGGACCCAACCCCATAGAAAGAAGAAATGAGTTAGACCATATCTTGTAAAGCATTGGCAAGAATTACCACTCCTCAAACTCTAAAGATAGAAGGAGATATCAAGAAGAAAAAGGTGCAAGAAGTGAAAGATCACATCGAGAAAGAAAAAATTAATCCAACCATATCTTGTAATTCATTGGTCGGAATTACCACTCCTCAAACTATCAAGATAGAAGGACATATCAAGAAGAAAAATGTTCAAGAAGTGAAAGATCACATCGAGCATCAAGAAATGAATCCGTACCATATCTTGTAAAGGATTGGAAGAAATTACCACTCCTCAAACTCTAAAGATAGAAGGACATATCAAGAAGAAAAAGGTTCAAACAGTGAAAGATCACATCGAGCATCAACAACAAGTTCTCCAACTTTTAAAGGATAACGCCACTTTGGTGCAAAATCGAATGAAACAACAGGTAGATCAACATCGTAGTGAAAAATGTTTTGATGTAGGTGATTGGGTATTTTTACTGCTACATCTCAAGCAAGCTATTTTTGAGAAGGAAATGTTGTCAATACTACATGCACTTAAGAAATGGCGACCTTACCGAATGGGAAGACACTTCAAGGTAAAAATGGATCATGATAGTCTTAAATACCTTTTAGAACTATTATCTTTAGAAGAACAGAAAAAATGTGTCACAAATATGATGGGTTATGACTTTGACATCATCTATAGAAAATGGAAGCAAAATTTTGTTGCAGATGCACTCTCAAGAAAGGATGAGGGTGTGGAAGCATTGTTTTCTGCTATTTCTATTATCCAACCAGATTGGATAAACGAAGCAAGGGATGAATGGAAGAAGGAAGAAGAATTATGGCCACTTATTCAAAAGTTGCAAAAGATCCCAATTCAAACAATATTGCCAGAAATTGAAGAGGAAGGAAAAATCATATTGGAACCTGGAGCAGTCACAGAAACAAGAACCCGACAGCTACGAAATCGATCAATTTTAGAGTATCTCATAAAGTGGAAGAACTTACCTATTGAATATTTCACATGGAAGGACAAGAATTTTATACAGAAGCATCAAGAATTACTCAAGCATTGAGGACAACACTTTTTTAAGGAGAGGGGCATGTTAGGCCCCTATACTACTAGTGTAACCCCTTATTGTTATTAGTACAACTCCCTTATTATATTGTTGTACCCATGTAGTCCCCATAGATGCCCACTATTGTTATTATTGTGCCCCATAGAAGCCCACTATTGTTATTATTGTGCCCCATAGAAGCCCACTATTGTTATTATTGTGCCCTTACATTATTATTTTTATGTCAGCTCTGATTATATTATGACCCCTTAGACTCCTATATATAGAAAGGAGGTCTTGTCATTTGTATCATCCAAGAATTGTTCATTTATGTAATGTAAAGGAGGTTGCCCCCTCGAAGCGGCTGAATTCTAAGGCATTGATCTATCTTTTCTATCTTTTTGTGAGCTAGTTTCATAACAGAGAAAGCCAAAGAGATGCCTCAACTATAAGACTAACAATATATTTGATCTTCCTATGCAGGAAAGCCTTAGCTGGGTAGATTTCCCAAAGGATTGTGTAATAGATAAGGGGATTTCCTGGACCAAAAATGGTGAGGAACTACAATGAAGAGCATAAATAAATGAACTAGTTATGAAAAAGATTATATCGCTAGATCATTGGGATCATGAGCATGAATGGGTGTGCCTAATGCAAACATTAAGTTGAACTTGTTATATATGGAAGAATAATGAAGTGAAGGATAACCATACAAATGAGTATTGATTTGAAATTTGATTTCTTGAAGTGCATGTTACTTTGTGGAAATTAAGATCCCCTATGGAAAAGTTAAGGAATGTAAATGGAAATGGTCATAACACATATGTTTTTATCAATTTTTTATTGTAGGGACTAGATGGAATGCCAAAGGTTTGTAGATGGCTAGATAATGTCAACACAATGACAAGGAAGAAGAGCTTAAGAGGACCATGTTGTTGATTCAGTTGAAGAAGCATTGAGGAATGTTGTAGTAATAAAAGAGAGCGCATAGTATGTTGTTGTTTCAATCACAAGACTGAGGCCCAAAATGGTGTGAACACTGAGGATGGTGTTCCTTTAGGGGGGGGATTATAACACCCAAACCTTTAATCCCCCATTGATATTGTAATTGTAATCAATTATGTTAACGATGTTTATGTGGGAAAGTAATTGTAAATAGGTTTAAATACCTAGAACAATTGTAATTATATGTTAATAACAATTGAAGAGGTGGATCCTTGATATAGACCATGAGAAGCCATGAGAGGGAGGTAAGCCAACAAAAGGGATTTAGGGAATTAATCCTTTCCAATAATTATTTGGTTGAACCAAATATTCATAAGACCTAGATTTTCAACTTTTCCCAATAAAAATATCTAATTGGAAGGAGGTGGTGGTAACTTCCATATTTATGGGAGTAGTTTAGTTGTACCCCAAATATCTTATCTACGGAATGGGTAGAGTACCACTTAAGAACTTTTAGAATCTAACCAGAAGTTTCCGATTTGACCATGATGGGAAGGTCTAACAAGAAACACATCAAGGAAGAAACTCGTGAAGGAAGGTAAGTGAAAACAATGGAAGCATGGGCAAGGGAACAAGAGAATCACTTGTGGGTGTGCAAGAAGAACAAGAAAATAAGAATAAGGAGAGACATGCACTCATGGGGGTGCAAGAGTAGAGCATAGAGATAGAAAAATATAAAAACAAACATAGAGGGAGGTGGGAGAGGCTCTCATGTGGACAGAAAGCCTTGTGTATGACACAACAACATGTGTCTACATCTAGTTTCCCTTATTTGGTGAGCGAAGTTAGTGTTAGAATATTTAACTTAAGTTAGAGGGACAATTGGAATTATGGATAATTTTTTCTAAATTATGCAGAAAATCACTAAATAAAGGAAGCATTGAGGGATTATTATATTAGTGAAGGGCCCTCTTTGTGTTGTGCAGGACTGGTGTGGCCAATTACTCAGAAAATCTTATTTTACTTATGGACTAAAGCACTAAGAATGGGAAGCATCAAGGGAACTATTGGCTTAGTGACTCCATTTGCGTTGTGTAGGCCCATTGTGGCCACTTTGTGAATGAGAACATGCCTTGGCTCAATAGCTTGAAAGACCTCCTAATAATTTCTATGTGGATGAAGGAGAATTCCCTTCATCCTTACACCATTGATAGCTTGGGATAGAATTTCCCAAGGGTGTTTGTTTTGTAGATTAGTTGAGAAACCACTCACCACGGTGAGGCAAACTCTAGACTTAGTATGATTTCAAGAGGAATTGATGAGCTTGACTTGATGAAGGAGAATGGCCTTCATGACTCCACATTGTAATTCTAAGTGAGAACTTCCCTTATGGCTTCTGGTCTAGCTCGAGGATGGCCAACTACAAGAAACATTGCAATGTAATTGAGATTATGGTGGGGTGGAACATGGCTCACGCTTCATCAGTTGTAGGCAACATTTGATCTTTGAGCATATGAATACCCTTGTGGACTTCAACTTTGTAATGTAAATCATGTTCAATGAAATAGAAATGTTGTTGATAAATTGTGTATATTATGTGCCTCCATGTTGATTCGTCATCTTAGTGTATGTGATATATGTTATTGGCGTGAATTGGTAAAGTTGGGCTATGATGACTATCTAATACTCATATGCATGTATGTTGATCTTGATGTGCTCTTATGATGTTCTTTTAGGAGAATAGGATTGGTGGATAACCATGATGGTTGTTAATTGTGAAAGACTCTTAGTTATTATTAATTAGGGAGCTTGGTTTGCTTTATATAGGCTATAGAAGCTCTAATTCTGTTGTGGAGACCAAAAGTTCTTTTCATTATATGGACTTAGATGTAAGAGTAAAATCCTTGATTGTAGAGTAGAGACTGAAAGGAAGGAGTCTTCACAAAACATATTGAAAAGTGTTATATAATTCATTGAAGAACTCTAGAGCTAGTTGGAATGAATAGGTCTAATGGAGGTAAACAATGATCAAATTGACCTCTTTTGACTCCTTGAAGGAAGGATTTTTAAATGGTTGTGAGATGAAGTATTTGGATGTCTTCATTTTCAGTGAGGACCTTTATAGCTTCACATCTCTTATGAGCATTCCTTTTCCCTCGAGAAGTCTCCTTCAACACATAGGATAGGCTGAGGAACCCCCTCTTTAAGCTTGATTTTCCTTAGTTTTGGAAGGTTTTGAAATTCAGGGCTTAATCCTTTGTTTTGGGTTGATTTGAAATTTGGTGATTAGGGGCCTTAGCCCCTGCCCCTAGTTATATGGGTTAATAATGGGGTTGTGATCAAGATTTATCAAAATGGGACTTAATACTTGAAGGAAAATATATCAATAGTCAGAGTATTAGGTAATGGGTGTTAAGTGACAATTAAAATAGTTACCAACACAAACTCTCAATAACGCCTATTAACTATTAGGAAAGAGTACGTTATTAGGATATTAGTGTAACAACATTTGGCTACGATATTTTTTAGTATCGACTATTGGGGTATTAGGCTGTCAATATTAAGATAGCACTCCAAACAATGCCCAGCACTATACCCCAAGGCTAATAGACCCCAATAACATTTGTTGACTCTGAACCAGACTTTGTGAGGTTTTATCACTCCTAAAGCAACTTGGCCATAATCAATAATTATCAACTAGGGTAGGCCTTTTTATTTGAAAGGAAACTCAACTATTTGTGTCGATATATGTAACAGCTAGGTAAAACAGAAAAGATGTCATTGAACACACTTGCAGAATGGAAATACACGCTTGCAGGAATTAAAAGGCACACTACAGGAATGAAACACACTCAGAAAGGAAAGAATCCACACTTCATAAAAACTTCAGAATAAAGATAGGTGTGCCATACACTATCAGCTAAATATGTAACAACAATTGAATAACATAGAATTGATTAATCTGTGTAACAGCACATAATAAATCTGAAAGTAGAAGTGTATCTATCCCATAATGCAATGTGTGAAACAGTAATAATAAATCCACACTAAGATATAAAAAGTAAATATCCTATTAACACTGTGATCCTTGTTAAAGAGGAGGGCCCTTCCTCCCTAGCAGGGTGCAAGAGTAAAATAAAAAATATTTAAGAATTCAACACGGAAATTGTAGTAACATCACTAGATATATGCTTGTATCAAAATAGCAGAAAATTTCAAGATCATAATGTCAGTATTATCTTTGTTCCATCGTCGTCCCCTTCTCATGAGACTAATCTCTTTTATAAAGTCTTTACTAAGCCCCAAAATTAGGGAAACGAATCAGTCATGAGAATTTACGATTCTCATTATGATTAAGCTAACATAAATAATAAAAAGAGAGATTGTTACAGACTTCTTTTAATAAATATTTGTAATGGTTACACCACTCTTGTTTAGAAACAGTTGTAACTTCTTAGATCTTCTTAATTGCATGCATGGAATTACTTCATGTGGCCCTTGACAGCTATCTTTGAAAATTGCATCTACAGTCTTGACAATTGGCAGTGTAACAACAGCATCGTGGTGTAACAGCAGGGAATGGCAAACCAAGGGTGTAACAGAAAGTAACAGCAACTCACACCATGTAACAGAAAGTAATAGCAACAACTATTCACCCATGGATATCATTAGTTATGGAAACACTTGAAAGAAAAACATTCAAAATAACTCTTCCAAAGATACCCTAGTTAGTCATCCCAAAGAAAGCATTGTTTTGTTCAATACTTAGCAAAAAAATAGCAAATAATACGTCAAATAAAAAGTTTTATTCTTCATCAGAGGGAGTGACATTGTATTGGGGAAATTTTAGATTCAATGAGAGAAAATGGAAAAAAAAAAAAATGAGGAAAAGGATGCTTGAAATATCCTCAAATATTGCACCCAACATCTCCCCCCAACTGAAGCCACTGCATGTCCTCATGCAGATTCTTCAAAATGTTCAGGGTCCTCATCTATTATGACACTGGCATGTTGCTAATGTAGTTTTGTAAAATCATAGGTGTCATCAGTGTCTTCATCATCTTTCCTATACCCCTAGGTAGACACAAGCCAATGTGTCCAGGAACGTTCATCATACTTGCTCAGGTGGAAGTGAGGTTGGTATTTCTCAACTAGGAGCCAAATCAGAGGAAACTTGAATTTGAGCCCCATCCAGAAAGCTCCCATCATTTTGACAATTCGTACATATTCAAGGACTCAAGTAACAACTATCACAAAATTGGGGTACCCAAAGGGATCCCTTGCTTTTAGTGTTTCACTGCAAGCTTCCCATTGTTTCAGGCTTCCAACTAATGCTTTACTTTTAAATTGTTCATAAATATTAAGGCAAAACCCAACAACCCTTCTCTTATAGAGGAGTAGTTGTTCTATAATGTCAGGTTTATTGAGAAACTTGTTGAATTCACACCTCATATCAGCAGCCATACCAAGTTCTGGTCTTATATTCAGGGTTTCCTTTTCTTCATTCATAGCAGGTGATTTTATGGCCAGGTGCCAATAAATTGGAATTCTCATGAAATATATAAGATCCCGTAGCTCCAGATATCCAACGTAAGGGGGAAGGTTTGTAGCCATATGCAAACTATAATGTTCAATAAATATCTCATGCAGGAAGAGTTCACAATACAAACTTTTCTCGTCGAAATCTCATGAGAAAAATACATCTAGAAAAGTTTTAGTGGAGATGCTCCTGTAGGGTCTGTTCTCATGGATGGCTCTCAACTAGAAAAGATAAAATTTATTCCACAAGAAGACTGTGTAGGACGGAGATGGCATCCTGCAACCTAAAAGGTTTAGGGATAACTCATACATTTTACCTTTCTCTTCAATCAGATTCTTGACCTCTTGTTGTAGTTGTTGTCCCTGTTATTCCTTTTCTGTCTTAGCTTTCCTCATTTCCCACTTTATTATCTCTTCCGTTAGCAATTCTTCGGCCCACTAATCCTTAAGGGTATGAATAGCCTTTTGATTTTCTTCCAAAGAAATCACTCCCTTTTTTAGGGAAAGTGCCATTTTCTTCCAATTCTCCAATTCTGATATCAACAAAAGTCTTTTTGAATGCCACCCTGCTTCAGGGTCCTGTGTTATTTTATGTGCAATAGCAGTAGAGGGTGTAACAACATCTCGTTTTTTGAGATGCTTTGCCTCAGTTGGTTATTCTTGTGTATTAGCAACTTCGTTGATAAGTTCTTGTGGAACAACTCTCAATTTTTCTTCCTTAAAAACTTGTCTTAACTGTTGGTTCTTGTGTAATGGCAACATCGTTGGCGGGTTCTTTTTTATTGGTTTCCAGGTTAAAATCCATGGGGTGCTTTATTTCAACTATTGGTTCTTGTGTGTTAGCAGCATCATCAATGAGTTATTGTGTGTCAGCCTCCCATGGTTATGTTTGGGTTTCTTCTGAGATGGTGTCTGCAACGCAAATCCTATATCATGTTGTTGCCAAATCCTCAACACATGCTATAAATAAAGGCCCATGTTTGGTTTTTGATCCCAACTTATCAACATCCTTAGCCAATGTATCGAGACCTAGAACCTTTGTTTTCATTTTTCTACCTCCTAATTGCTGCTTTAATTCCTTATTTTCTACTTTTAGCTTCTTAATTTTAAGCAGCAAAGTTTGGGTTTTGTTCTTACCTGATGAAGAAGTGTCTTCCTGCTTGGTCTATTTCTTCTTCTTATGCTTCTTTGTCTCTTCTTACTCCCCCTTTTTTCCTTTTTTCTTGTCTGGTTTCCTCTTGGACGGTGGCGAGGGTTCTAGTTGAGTACCAAACTTAAGCCTTTTCTTCGGTATTCTGCCACCCACAGGTTTCTTAAGTTACCTCTTCTTAACTCTAAGTCATGAAGATTGTCCCTGCTCCTTAGCTGTATCAGCTTCCCTTGGAGCATCTGTAGGAGTTTCAACTTGTCTCTGTCGTGGGGTTTTTGTTCCTTCACTGATAAAATATTCCCAATTTCTTCCTTGTTGCTCCAGAGCTTCCATTACGATCAGTTTTATGAGGCCATGATTGGTAATGAAACTCTCTAGATGTGAGGCTACCTTTACCGAGGTAGCCATGTGTTTCAAATTCTCCAATAGAAAATGGGGAAGATTAATCAATTATGCATGCCGAATATGGCTCAACAATGGAAAATGATAGTTGAAAACTATTGTCAAGCTCTTGTCCAATTTAATGTATTTGATAATGAATAGGGAAACATCATTCCACAACTGAGGAAGGGAAAGGCAGTCAATTCCTCTTCCCTTCTTGACCAATTGTTCTTCTCCCTGCAAGAATTCAGCTTTAAGGGATGGGTCATTAATTTTTCGGTTGAACCACCTCTTCCCTTCGGGTCAAAGTGTTGTTACTCTAGCAATCACTTCCTTCATAATCTCCAGTCTTAGGCCTCTAACCTTTGTTCAATTCATGTTCATATTTTGAGAAAATTCCAAAGAAACACTCTCATCCAATCCCATGAGTCACTCGAAAAAATCGATCCACCCTGCTTCTCTAAAAATTTGATATGCTTCTGAGCATTTTTCCAAAGCCTCGGTGGAATCTGGTTCATGCCTTACTATTGCTCCTCCCATCCTTCACTGTTATAGACCCTTCACTAATTGTTGCAACAGTCACTATGAACTTTCGCCTGCTTTCCGTCACAATTCTTGAAAAATCAGTGCAATGAGGGTGCAGAGCCACGTCGGGAATATATCAAGGCGATAAGAAAGGATATCAACTCAGAAAATTGTGTGATACGGGTTATTGTTTCATCATTAGTTCAAAGGTGTGAAAATCCAACTTGGATACGATTCGAATTAATGAGATGATCAGTCAGGAAAGGTGGTAATGATTAACAAATATTGTAATGGATCACAAAATGATTTGTCCCCCCCCAACTTAAATGCAAATGCCATCCTCGATCGTCAAAATGAGATGACGAATTAACTACCATAATTGCTAAATAAAGAAAAAAAACAATATTCTTTTTTGGAATGACTTACCGGAGGGTGATTTGATCGATACCGACAGCGGGGTACTGGTGATGGTGATTATTGAAGTGGATAGCTGCAATTGGTTCCGTGTTATAGCCATCTCCATCGGATCAGTTTCTATGGATGTAACAGCAAAAAAAATTATCCATGATGGTTGAAAAGATTTGTAGCAGTACTTTATTACAACAATGTATTCCTTTTAGGGCATTACAATTTGTGCCTAAAAAAGAATTCTTAGAATAATACAATGAAATGAATAAAAACGGGCTTGTAAAAATCATGTTGTTACACATATGTCATAGATGTCATGCTGTTACAGAATTTATTAAAAGGAAAATGTGTATCAGCTGCCACAAAGTGGTTTCTAGTTGGTACAAGTATTTAACCACGCCCTAGAAGAGGTTTTCACAGGCAGATTTATTTATTTATTTATTCCTTTTTTTATTTATTTTTTTTCTTTTTTTTTGGTGTAGCAACTGCCAACAAAAGTTGGTTTTCAGTTGCTACACTTATTGGAATTTAAAAATTGGCCAGCACAGGAGAATTTTCCCCTGCCCTCATAACTTGAAGATCAGATCCTGATACAATGTTGATAAATGAATCCTTTGAGGTGTTGGAAATAATACTGAGAGGGGGGTGAATCAGTATTATCAAATCAATAACTTTTTCATTTCCATAATCAGATTTATATACGCTACTTCAGAGAAGGGAACTCACGTGTGCACGCAACTATTCTTAAGGCAACCAGCATATATCTAGTGAACTTATGATTCAGTTAATTCATCATATGTTGATCTTTAATCAGTGCATCAATACTTTATTAAACATTAAACAGTAACCATGTGCAGTAATAACAGAATAAACCATCACACATAAGCAACACACATGAACACCAAGATTTAAGGTGGAAACCCAATGTGGGTGAAAACCACCTGCTGCTGTCATCTCTGTCTTCTTTTAATAATAAGAAAATATGTTTACAATCTTGTATTGGTGCAGACTCATACCAGTACATAGGCACCCACCTACAGAAGGCTACAACCTTCTCTCGTTCTCTAGCTTCTTCTGGAAGGGAGCTACAACCCCCTAGCTCTTGTACTAGCTGATCCATTTACTAGTACGTAGGCGCCGACCTACAGAAGGCTACAACCTTCTTTCTTCCTCCAAGGACCACGTTTCATGAATTTTTAGACTGGATACTCCTGGATCATAACACCACAATCTAAAGGCCATGTTTCCTCCAATATTCATGCTGGACCCATCAAAAACTTTTAAACTTAAACTGCATCAACCAACATTCAGTTAATCTGAACAATTAGATCATTGACACTAGAACACTTTGTTGAACCCAAAAACCTGCATCATCATTTAGAACTAGTTGTAACCTCAAAAACCATGCATCAGAGTGTATACGCTACTTGGCTAAACCCAAACTATGTGTATACGCTACTTCCGTTAATCAAACCTGCGTATACCTTCAAAAATACTGCAAACATAAACTTTTGAATCAAGTCTGTACCAACCAACAATATACTGAATATCTACTGTCAACTTACAGAGCTTTACACAGGCAGTGATAGAGATCACTTCTTCTCACTTATACAATCAATCAATCAAATACCAGCCTCCTTATGCATTCAATTTTTTACATTCAAATCTAAGAAGACTTTATTGACAGACAGCATTAAAACAGCAGCACTGATTTGATAGATCAGTCATCCTTAAACATCAAGCTTTTCTTTTGCATACGCTACTTGGAAGAGCCAAACCAGCATGTATATGCACCTTCATCAAAGCGAACCAACGTACAGATCTACAAATACTTACTTCAAAACTTCGTTGCACCTCCGGACTTCAGACAAACCCAGATCACGATATTTAAATAATAAAACAAGTGTACATAATCAGATCAAGCCTAATATCAGATCATTCAATAATAATAAGTCATTATGATCCTAATCCATCCTTAGATCTCATCCATCATCAAATGCTCAAGTGCATATTTTGTCTAGATCAAGCAAAGCATCAGAAACCCATAACATGTATATTTACTTTTTATATGACACTTCATAAGATATTCATTACTTGTACACTTATCCCTTTGATCTTCTCCTCCTTATATACTTAGATCCTTTGTCAATACCTTGGACCAAAACCACTTAGGACCAATACCTTGGACCAAATACTTAGGGTCAATACCTTGGACCAAACACCTTGGACCAAATACCTCGGACCAAATACCTTGGACTAAATACCTTGGACCAATACCTTGGACCAAAATACCTTGGACCAAAATACCTTGGACCAAAATACCTTGGACCAAATATCTTGGACTAAATACCTTGGACCAATACCTTGGACCAAAATACCTAGATTCAGAGGACATTGTCTGCATGTAGATGATCCATATAATGCATCAATTTTCCCATCTTACTCTTCAATATTTTAGCCAAAAATTATCTCTCGTTGAGTAGATTTATGCTTCTTAATTGACAGAAAAGGGGGGGAGGGGGGGGAGGGGGGGGAGGGGGAGGTAGGCAGGGGGGTGGCATGAAACACACAACCAGGCCCTTTCTTTTAAGATTGTATTGGAGTACATGCTTATTTTAAGTAAACAGAAGTGATAAGAAGTGAGTGGGTTGGTACGCCACTCAATCATGCCACGATACTACTAAGGTCACCCTAGCGATGAGATGATATTAGAGGGGTATGCCACATAGGCAACCTATGGGGTCCACGTGGTATGACAAGGTATCATTGTAGAATAAAAGGAGGTGACTTTAAATTGTCATAACTTTCATTTTCGGAGCCCGATTGGGGTGAAATTTTATATCACAGAAAATGTTTCAACGAGACTAATATCATAAATTGGGTTGTTTTAGTGTTAAGGGAGAAAAGTAAATGAAAAAATTGTATACCCCATTCTCATGACTACATATTGGGAGTCGATTTAGTATGGTAACCACCTCTACTTATCAGGTCATATAAGCGGGTGTGTTACAATTCCCCACAACTCTAAAAAAAAAGGTGTGAATGTTGTAAGGGACCCCTTTTGAGAATCCCTTAAAGATTTAATTTTTGATTGGGATCTAGAGGATGTAAAGCCTTGTAAATGTCAGTACACTTAGTCCTTGTAATCATTGTAAATACTGCATCGAGCTAAATTAGAAAGATCCATGGGCAATATGTTTTTCTTTCAGCAGTCTTGTTGGTTGTAGGTGATTGAACATCGACGATGGTGTTCCCCCAAGGAGGGGGGTTATGTAATAGCCTTGGTCAAAATTCCATGTAATAAATTTAATAAAGGAAAAAAAATAACCAAGGTCATGGGACACGTATTCCAAGCTGAATGTTGGGCAAAACATCCTAGTGTGGGTGTTCATTTGGTTTATTATGGCTAAGGAAATTGGCAAAGGCAATGGAAAAGGCTTTGGAAATGTAAAGTGGCATTAATTGGCATTTTATTTATGAAAATAATGGAAATTAGGAAAAAATGAAGGTGAAAGGTCACAGGTTGCATTTGAGGAGGAAAATGAAGGAAATAATGGAAATTTGAAGAAAATAGAGACCTAGTCAATAAGAAGGCTTCCGAGTATCAGTTGGTACCTTTTGTCAGTTTAGTTTTGGAGCTATCTCTCTCTCTCTCTCTCTCTCTCTCTCACTCTTGGCCTCTTAGAGAATTCTTGGATAACTCTAGAATTGGATCAAGGAAAGCAAAGGAAGGACAAAGAAGGCAAAGGGAAGCAAAGATCAAGTAAGGAAGAGAATGATCAAGCAGCTACAGCGGGATTATGTGCATGTATCGATTTGCATGTGTGAGTTCCTTGCTAGATTTTGGATGCATGGTACATGAATGTGTGTTTTTGGTTCTCTTGTTTTCATTGGCATGGGTTTTGCCACGTGTGACAGTGTTCTTCAGCCTTGCCTTGCCATTTCCGGATATCCATGGTGTGGTGGGTTCTCTTGTATTTAGTTGAGCTAGATTTTTATATGGACTCGAAACTGAGTGGGGTGGTCTCAGGATTATTCACAAGGCCTAGGAATCCTGGGATGGGATAGATAGTAAATCCTGGATGTGAACACCTTGATTAGGCTTAGGAATCCCTTCACCAATGAATGGTGGGATACACGATAAATCTCAGTGGTGAATAACCTTGATTGAGCCTAGGAATCCCTTGACCAGTGAATGGCGGATACACGGTAAACCTCAATGATGAATATGTTTGATTGAGCCTAGGAATCCCTTGACCGGTAATGGTGGGACACATGGTAAATCCTAGAGGGTGGTGAACTCATAAGCCTACTAATCCCTTGACCAGTAATGGAGGGATACACAGTAAATCTGAGAGGTTGAGATGGACAAATTCCTCATGGTTTAAGTGGAGAGATCTAGAGGAATCTGTGCTTATTTAGGTCCTAGTGATCCAGTGGGGATTGTGGTAAATCCTATTTGTATTAATGAGGGTTCGAGCCTAGGAATCTCTTCGTGGGATATACAGTAAAGCCTAAGGAAACATTGGTTGGTTTTGTTGTGGGTCCAACATTCATGCTTGGAATATGGCGCGAGGGTGATTGGCTGAAAGAAAGATTTGGTTTAACCCAATCTATGGTATGGTAGTTCATGGAAGTCCCATACCTGGTTGGATTATGCATTCATTAATAAGAGTTCCTTCTCCTTGGTATTTTATGTTTAAATGTATTGGTTCATATGTGATTCTTATGGCTATTATATCCTTGTTATTTTTGTTACTTATATGTTGGTTATGAGTATGTTTTATGACAGATTTGATGTATGGATCTCATCATGTTTTGATTATAAAATGAGTTTATAATGAATATATGACCTTATATATGATAATGCAACTATTGTGATAAGGCATTAATGCTTCTTTATGAATCTCAGATAAGTATGATACACCTATGCTTAAATCTCTTGTTATGACCTATAGATTACATATTTGTGACATGTTTGACGAAATGCTTGTCGTGGCTAGTAGGGGTTAGATCAAGTACTTGTACTAATTATTGCAGTGACCTGAGACCTAGCCCTAAAAAAGTGGCTAAGAATCTGGGGTCACTGGCCTAGAACTAGCTGAAAAAGTCCACAGTCGTGCGCATGCCTTGTTGTGGGAGCGACTGGAAGGCCTCAGTCGCATGCATGGTTTACCATGGGAGGGCTAAGGGTCTGGATCAATAAAATGTCAAGTTGTCTCAGGGGTTAAGCACCTGGAAGGGTTGGTTGCCTCCTGAAGGTTCTGTAACTCCTGAGGTAAATCAAAATGGTTTGGTTTTGTAGGTTCCACTTCCTTAAATGTACATGGGGAGTTGAATCACATCATAGTAGCCTCTTGTCACGTGTTTACCCCATCGGACCAGTTAACTTGGGTAAATGTGGGAGGAGGGTGTTACACTAGTGTCTTATCTTCCTAGCTCCACAATACATAGTGAATCAAATTTCCATGTATATCCAAAAGTTTATATGGCAGGGAGGATGATCTAAGGATATAAAATATAACCTCATAAATTGAAAGACATAATTGTCTCCAAAGGAAAGAGGTAGATTCAAGATCAAAGATCCAAGTTTGATGAATATTGCTCTAGGTGTTAAGCTATTATGGAACCTAATCATTGGTAAATTTGCCTGGTGAAAATAATTTTTACAGAAGACATATATCATAGTTCTAAGAACTAGAAACTTAAATCTTAATCTGCGAATCCATAAAGGCTCACCGATTTTGAAATTATTAAAATATCTTATCCCTTTGAGAAATTTGAATATACGACTAACTTATCTCCTTCGAAAAGTTGGCTATCAGGAAAACATTTAAACTCCTCGTATAATATATCTATGTGGAATAAACATTTTAGACTATGGTTATGGTGGAAAATAGAAGATCCACGTGTCCTGCCACAAGGAATGACCTCCTCTTAGTTACAATCCCATTCAAGATGTGATCCTTGACATAAATTAGAGAAGGACTTGTAGGCATGGGGGGTATCTTCATATATAGTAAACATTTTAAATGTATCTTGATTAAAATATATAGCTCCCATCGAAATCTTCAATATGGAAATCAATTTGAAATGATAATGATTTATTGAAGCTCAATGGTTTTTGTTGGATATTAGCACATAGAAAAATTCAAATTGCTAAAAACTTAAGAAAATGTGGAACTATTGGTCCATTGTTGTGTGCTTTATGTAGAGAAGATGAAGAGTCCATAATTCATTTGTTCCTTAAATACAAATATGCTAAGGAAGTCTAGGCCTGGGCAACAAGAAGTATACTATAGCTAACACATTTGAACAACTCCTTCTTGAGATGGGACACATTATACTCTAGAAATTTTAAGGACAAGCCCACCTTCAAAAGAATATTGGAATCTAGTCTTCCTAAATATATATGTAGGAAGAACTAGCTTGATAGAAATAACCAAATCATCTCCAATTAATTGATTCATCCAAGGCAAACAATTATGAGGACCATCTCACTTCTAGTAGAACACTTCCAATATCGCCCTCAACCTTAGGATGTAGGTCTAGGTAAATTGGAGGAGGAGTGGAAGGTGCATTTCAAGCTAAACAATCAAAATAATATCACTACTAAGAAAGGAATCCATTTCAATCTTTCGTGAATAATAAGAAAGAGCCCAACTAAATTTTTTAGTTGTAAGGCCTAGCAAAACTCACATATACTCTTCTTTGATGAGTCTTATAAAAAAAAACCTAGAGCGGTAGATAGGGGTGGAATCATCCTAGATCTCAAAGGAACCATAGTGGATCGATTTGCATGGAGTCTTTCAAAAGCATTAAACAATATTGCTAAGACATAGTCACTCTAGCTTGGACTATATATAGCAAAGAGTGAAAATATCCAACCCTTGATTGTAATTGGGGATTCATTGTTGTTAAATAAAGGATTAAATGATAAATCTTGGAAAACTAGAAAGCATCTATGATAATTTATCTAGAGAATCAATTGACTATCAACTCAAGGTGAAATCATCTCCTTTTCTCATGTCAAAAGGGAATTGAAAGCAAAGGAAGATTATTAGTCCAAACTTATGGCCAACCTTGAACCCAAACTCCAATTAAAATCATGTTCATTAGCACTCTTAATATTCCTTAATTATGAGTTTAAATTATTATCATAATTCAAATTCCAAGGGGCTCACCATTCAAGGGAACAATTGACTATCTTGTATGAATAATGATGGGCATTAGTTGCACATACCCTATGCTCACTTCAATGGCTATGTGTGTGGTTAACATATGTGGTTTCTTTTACTCTCATAAGTTATTTGGGACCATGGATGCATTCACATGTGTTGGTGTTTTTTTGGAAATTGTGGAGGGATTGATCCAATGGTACATCCTTGCAGCAAATAGCAATAGTGGCCATTAGTTGGTTCATGACCTCCTTCTTCAGAGCTTGCAACTCCTAGACAAGGTAAGACCCAATTGTTGGGTTTTGGGAAATCATTTATGTAGGTCCCATTTGTTCTTCCATCTCCCCTTCATAGATCTAAATGGAATGAATTAATTTTGTTTCATCCTATAAATATAGGTTTGCAACTATGAACCTAGGTGAAAGACAATCTAGTTTTATTCTACATATTGATTGGTTTCAATATAACTAATGATTCCCCTAGTTTTCTTTATTTTGGATCATGTTCATTAGACAAGGTAGAGATGGACAAGGAAATTTTCAAGGAAGTCTGCTTGGTCCTACAAAGGCAGGAAAAGACAAATATTGCAAATAGAACCCTATCAGTGATTACTATTATGTGATAAATCTTGAACAAACTAGTGCAGCTCAAAAAGAAAATGTCTTCAACCTTTAATAACTTGGTTTCAAGGCACTATCATCACATCGAGAAAGTTGAAGTAGAAACTATTCAATAGAGTAAGGAATTAATGGAGATTGAAAAGTTGAACCCCTCCCTTTCCAAAGGTTCGAACACTCAAGGTAGTGCCAATCATTAAATGTGTTTTATGTATTTCTTAGTTAATGTCTTTTGGGTATTTTTGTAAAGGAAACTACCTATAAAAAAATTTGGAATGACATTGTAAATGTGAAGCAAAATCAAGTATAAATCATCTTAAAAGTTTGTACACTTTGTCAACTCTTAGAATCATTTTGTATACACCTATGTAATTTGTAGTCGCAGTTTTCTCTTACACGACCCTTTTATATGAATCGAAATACTACTTTTTTATGGTTTTGATAAATATTCTTACATAGTTTGGTGTCTCTTGTCAAGGTAACTAATTTTGTGGAAAAGGGATTCTATTTCCAAATACATATTTAACATAAATGCATGACAATAGTTCCATCATGATCCAAGTATTGTGCATGCGATAAATGATGTTGTCGAAGTATTGTTCAACTTGAAATGGATCCAAATTGCTAAAAAATCAGTTTGAGTTTTGAATTTATTAGGTTGAACCTTTTAGAGGTATACAAGGAAACTTGAAACAAGCAATCCTCAGGAGTTGATATTTATCAAGGTTTCATAAAATTCATCCCAAAATACCATGAGTTGATTACTAGCTAGCAACTAATCACCCTTTTGCATACTTGTTAAGAGATCTTGGTCAAATCCTTGGCCTAGTGGTTAAATCACATCTTATCTAAATATGTGTGGCCAAAAGAAACATGGTTCATAAACAGAAATTTCATTTTGGACAATTTGATGATTTCCATCTAGGAAGGGATGGCATTGATTGGGTTGAATGGTCATTTATATTGGAATGCTTAAAGCCCTATAATTTGGCCCCATTTCCCTCATGGTTGTAAAAATGTTGTTTTCTATTGCTTTGTCTTTCCTTTCCATCAACATGTGTACATTTGAGGAAGTAGGCATGCATCAACCCATCTAAAAAGGTTATCCATGTGAACATCTTGTATTTACTAGACATATACATGTTTGGCTTCTTAATGAGACAAAAGGTAAGCTTGATACTAATTAAAATAATTCCCCTCTTATCCAAGCTTAGGCTAACTGGTCCATGGCAATTTTATTGACAACTATTTCTTGGCTATCCTTGAGGACCAGCCTTCCTAAGACAACACAGCGGAATGTTTGCACACATTTTGTTTAGTCTCCAAATCAAGCATTAGTGTAATTTAAACTTCATGTTATAACCAAAGTCAAGTTGTGCCCCACAATTTGGCTTAGCCTCCAACCCAAATAGATATTTAAAGTCTTGAGTATTATGTTTCGTTTTCATGTCTTACCCAAAAAACTTTGGGAGGTTGTCATGTAGAGAATGGAAAATAATTTTGAGAAATGGATTACTAAATCCTTGGGCATGGTAGCCAAATTCAAAATATACATCAATATTTTTAAGGCCACACATGTTTACTATTCCTCCTATTAGGTCCCCTCGTGGTTGGCTTACCCTCACTTGGAAAAATCCCTTGGAAAATTCCTATGGGTAAATTCTATTAGATGTAAAAGGTTTTTGCAAAGTCAATTGTGAGTTGCATTGTACACCTAAGGAGCAAAAAGCCTCAATCACAATTGAAACATAAAATAAAGTGTGGAACCTTTGTTCCAAATTCCTTATGCAAGTCATCTCAGGAAATGGAGCTTTAAAGGTCCTACTACAACATGAAATTAGTCAAGGTATCATGTTGTACAAGCAAGGGTCGAAGGGGATACACTTTTAGAACTAATTGATCACCTTAGCTAAGGTTAAATTTGTTGCTACTTTCATGCTTCAAAGTATATGGAAATCAGAGGCAGTCAAACACTTCCTTATGTGGAGGGAGACTAATTCTCTCAAAACATGGCTATCATTTAATGAACACAACCTATGTGGTCTCCTCTTATATTATTTGAAGGCAAATTAGTAAAAAAGATGGCCTAGTTTTTGGAATAAAATATTTTTTGAAGTGGCCTATAGTGGGCCAATACCATTTTTAATGTTTATATTCACTCTTGGCTACCTTGGTCATAGATTGGGAAGAAGTTTCATTTGGTGATTGTCGACAAGTTTGTGGTGGAAAGATTGCAGGGGTTGATATGTATAAATTGATGTTTAAGCTAAGCTTGTGAGGCTCAAGAGCTTTGTCCAAGAAATTGCAGTGGGAACATGCCACCACCTCCATAAAACACAATCTTGAATTTAAATATAAATGGTTTTGTGCACAAATAATTGTAAAAGGTTAATTGAAAAACATATGGGGAGCTAAAGCAAGCATAGGACTTGCGTATTTAAGTTGTGAATCTTATGGAGGTTAGTAATAGAGGATAGAACTCGAGAAAAATAATGTTTATCTACTTTATGATTGTTATAGGTCATTTTATTGCATCAAAACAAATGACCTTGAACCTAGATCAATCATCATCCATTTACACTTTGAAAACATCCCTTACAAATCCAAAGGAATTTCCTTTCCAGAAGTTCCAAAAATTATGCATTATATTGGTTAAAAACCCTGATTTAGGTCCTCATTGCATTTCCCTAGTTCAGTAAGTGCGATGGTGCAAGTTGCGTCAAAGGGAAAAGCATTGGTCAGCACAGATTGCTTTCACTACAAGTGTGATGACCATTGAAATGAGGAAAAACTTATGTATAATTTCGAAGCTTCCGCTTTTAGAGGCTTCTATCATGGAAGTTTCCATTTTCTGTTAAATATGTCCTCAAATTCCTACAAATGAGTGTTGGGTGTGTGTTATATTCTTTCCACGACTAGCCCCAAGTGCGAAGTCGGGGGTTAGAGGAGGTGTGGTAGGCCCCCGCTTTGTTGCACGGGGGCACAGCAGGATGGTCACAGGGGGGATTCGTAGGGCGGGAATAGCCCCCCTGCAAGGGGTCTGGGGAAGCACCACAAGAAAAAAAAATGGATCCTATATTAGGTGGGTGGACCTACCTATGGTTTTGTGCATGGGTTTCGCACTTGGTTTTGAGCATGATGGTTTTCTGCCCATGGTATTTTGTAGATTTGGTCAAGGGGACTGTGGTTATGTTCTAATCCAGGCTTAATGGATTGGGGTTTGTGAATGCTTCAACATGTATATATATGTATTGTAACATTGAAAGGAACATAATGAAAAATCAATCTGGTAGTCCCGATTTTGGGATCCAGGGAAAAATATCTATGTATGTTTTTTTTATGTTTTATGTTCTCGCCATTGTTTATTTTCTATTTTTAGAATTCGTATGCAGGTAATTTATGTACAAGGTTAAAACCTACAATGACGTCTTATCACTTATCACTTATCCCATGGAGCTTATCCCCTTCTAAAGTGGGTCTTACGCTAGTTTAATGGATATTTAACCTCCTAATTTCTCCTATAAATGCATTACCTGCTATTAGGACTGAATTATGCCCTTATGTTTCTCATTTGTGTCTAAAGGTCCATAAACCATCCACATTCTTGAGGTATGATTGAAGACTTGATATTGTGGCAAATGAAGGACAAGATAGTTGAGAGAGATCTACAAGGTCAAGACCTACAAGTGTTTTAATATTTTATTTCTTTTATTAATACAAAAATGAATTATTTCTCCTATACTTATGTCTTATTTATGCAGAAAATGAATCCTTGGTTTCTTGTTTAGAGTTGTTTGTATATGTTATTTGTGTGTTTTGGTTCTCATTCTTGTTTTGGATGTTTTCCAGGTTCCAATGTTAGAATTTGAAGTTGGAGCTAAAGCTTGCAAGCAGGGAGAAGAAGAGAGCTTTCATTGGTTCCCAAATAAGTCTTTCTTCCATATTTTAAACTTCTCTAAGGAAAGAATAGCAATTTTGTCTTCGTTGTTTCTAGATCAAGCCACTAGGTCTAGGGAGATTGATTCTGTCTGTAGAAGGAATTTATCCATAAAACAACTTGACTACTCCATTGGGAATGAGATGTTCTTAAGTGGTTTCCTTTTCATATCCTTTTAGGACATCTAAAAACGACTATATTTTATTTGTTCATATAGTTATTGGACCTGGGAAAGCATAATTCAAGCTTGGTTAGGGTTAGTTTTACGTGTTTCAAGCCAATTTGCCCCATTGCACTTTCTGTTCTGAGACAGAGTGCCCCAACACACATAACCCATTCTATAAGTGTGATGACTCGCACCAGTTTCTATATATTTCCTTAGATGACCCCTGTAAGTGAAAAAAAAAATGCATTTTCCTTGCCTTGCTCTCAGTTATGTTTTTTTTGCAGTGTCATCCTAATTCTATGGTTCAAGGTCTTTGTAAAGCCAACAACATGTTTGGAATTAACTGTGATTTCCCTTTTGATGAGAGTTTTTTTCCTTTTATTTTTTCTTATCAATTATAGCTTGTTATGATTTGGCTTGGTTATTGATTCATCAAAAGACATTGCATATTATAGTTGTAATCTGTTTTACTTGATTTTGTTTCAGTAAATCAGTCATAGTTTGAGTTTTCTTTGCATTACGAAAATCCAAAACAAAACAATAGGAACTTCTTGTTGATTAGGGCTTTGAGTTTGTAAAATTGGAAGTGTCTTTGAAGGTCTTGTTTTAGGAATTTGTTTTCTGCGAAAGATTGAATTGAAACCTCTTCCCTTCCTTGGTTAGATATTCATTGAATTAAAAGAGTTCATTTTCTCATGCTAGTTGCATTCTAGGAGTTCAAGTGAATTTGTTTCGAGCCTTGAAACTGAAACCTTAATCAAGATCAACATTAAAATTTATCAATTAATCTAAGGAGCATTTGGAACATTAAAGACACATTTAGTGGTCTAGGCTAGAAGACATGTTCTGGTGTCTCTAAATGTAGGAGTTGTCATTACTTGTCAGCGTTACAACCCAAGGATGGTTGGTTTTCCACGTATATTAGAGTATATCGAAACGTTCTTCCATGTACCTTTTGGCATATAGGATGACACTCCACTTACAACGAGCATATCAGAATGCCCCCATCATACGGTTATGCATTAGACAACACTACTACGGGCTATGCTTCCACATACCTCTGGGTATATTTTGGAAGTCCCCATTAGGTTGCAAACCTCCCATAGGTAACTAAGTTATCCACCTTATTAATTTTGATACAACGAACACAACATTTGGGGATATTGCCTACATGTACTTAATCGTATATTACAGTTCATAGTGACTTGGTAATCCTTAAATGTCTAATTACCCCTTTTTATTTTTATTTGTGTTTTTATTTTTCAAAATCAATTAATTAACTCACTTTCTACTCCTTAGTAGAACTTAGGTTAATTTTGATGGCAACAGTTCCGGAGTCCACCAGTGAAGGGAACCTGTAACAACCCTGGTTAAAAATCCATGTAATAAAATTAATAAAGGAAAAATAATAACCATGGTCATGGGACATGTATTCCAAGTTGAACGTTGGGAAAAAACATAGTGATGGGGATCACTTGTGATTAACTAATGGCTATGGAAATTGGCAAAGGCTTTGGAAAGGAAAAGTGGCATTTATTGGAATTTTATTTATGAAAATAATGGAAAATGGGAGAAAAGGGAGGTGAAAATTCATAGGTTTATAGTGAGGAGGAATTTGAAGGAAAATAATGAAAATTTGAAGAAAATAGAAGCCCAATTAATAAAAAGGCTTCTGAGGACCAGTTTGTAACCTTTTGTCGGTTCAATTTTGGAGCTCTCATTTTCTACTCTCTCTCATACTCTTGGACACTTAGAGTTTTCTTGGAGCACTCTTGGAGGAATGTGGCATACTTGGGATTTTGGAGCAAGAAGGAAAAGGAAGAGCAGGAAAGCACAAGAGGACATCAGGATCAACAACTACAACGGGTTTTTCTTGCAGGTATTGAGTTGCATGTATGATTTCATTTCTAGTTTTGGCATTTGTGGCACATGCATGTGGTTTCTTGGTTATGATCTGTCATTGGCATGGAGTATTGCCTAGATTGACGGTGGATTTGCATAGCCTTGCCATTTCCTGGAAAGCCATGGTGTTGTGGGTGTCTTTCATTTGTTTTCAGGTTGGTTCTCATGTTCCTTATGGTTGTGGGTTAAGTTACTAATTCTTGGAAGCCTTGGTTGGACAAACGCTCTGGAAGCCCTGTAACAACTTGGGTTGAGTTACTAGTCTTGGAAGCCGTGGTTGAACAAATGCTCTGGAAGCTCGGAAACAACTGTGGGTTGAGTCACTAGTCCTGGAAGCCCTGGTTGAAAAAAAAACACTCTAGAGACATCAACAGCTTGGATAGAGATAAATCTAGTGATGGTTAGTGATGTACGACCGTGAGGTGGAATCAGTGGTTGAGGGTTGAGATGGTTTTGCCTCTCGAAGCCCTGATTTGGTTTTACTTGAGTTGTTTCATGAGATCCCACATTCATGCTTGGAATATGGCACAAGGGTGATTGGCTGAAAGAAATATTTGGTTCAGCCAATCTATGGTTGAGTGGCATGTGGAAGTCCCATACCTAGTTGCATTTTTCATATGTTAATAACAGCTTCTTTCCTCTTGTATTTGATGGGTAAATATACTCGTTCATATGTGGTTTTTATGGTTGTTATATCCTTGTTATTTATGTTGATTATGAGTATGTTTTATGACAGACTTGATGTATGGCTCTCATCATGTTTTGATTTGCAAATGAATGAACAGTGAATATATGACCTAATAGATGATAATTCATCTACTATGATAATGCATCAGTGCTTCTTCATGAATCTCAGATAAGTATCAAACCCCTATGCTCATATTTGTTATTATGACCTGTAGATTGCATATTTGTGACATGTTTGACGAAATGCTTGTCATGGCTAGTAGGGGTCCATTCAAGTCATTGATCAATTTTTTGCAATAGTACCTTTATTTCAATGTTATTTATCATTTTTGAAAGTTTCATGAAGTTCTAAGAAGTGGCCTAAGTCCTAGCCCTCAAAAAGTGGCACAAAATCTGGGGTCGTTGGCTCAAAACGAGTTGAAAAAAGTCCACACTTGTTGGCATGCCCTTGTTGTGGGAGCAACTAGAAGGCCTCAGCCGCATGCATGCCATGTCATGGGAGCGAATGGAGGTCCAAGTCAGTGAAATGTCAAGTTGTCTCAGGGTTTATCACTTTAAAAGGTTGTTTGGCTCATAGAGGTTTTGTAGCATGTGTGGAAGGTCATAATGGTTTGATTTGGTCAGTTCCACTTCCTTAACTGTACATGGGGATTTGAATCACATCATAGTAGCCTCTCGTCACATGTTTACCCCAACGGACTGGTTAACTTGGGTAAATGTGGGAGGAGGTGGCTAAAGAACCCCTCTAATGGGTATCCTGCTCCTCTTTCCTCTTTTGGAAATATTGGTGCTCCTTATATGGCTACATTGTCCCTTCCTAGATTTACCATAGGTTTACCAGTTTGGTTGTTTTCCACCTCTTTGGTTCTGAATTTGAAAATTGTTTCACAATCAAGTCCTCCTCCTTAACAACATCAACCTCAATTTGATCCTCAAGTTGACCATTTTCCTTCTTCACCCAATGTCTCTTCCTCATTTTCTTCTTGCTCACCCACTGAAGGTATTTATGCTAGTAACCAGGAGGCTAAGAAGAAGAAGAAGAAAAATAATTAAGGTGGTAACCAAGAAACCATTTCTACAAGTTCAACTAATATCGATAAACCTTCCAACAAGCCCCATAAAATCAAATTCCCTTGCAAGATTTGTAAGGGTGATCACCTTCTCAGAGATTTCCCTAGCATTCCCAAGGTATTAGGAGTGTGGTCCATAGGCTCACTTCAGCCTTTTTTGTCTGCCTATGGAGATCATGTTGGTGAAAAACCATCATCTAATGTTAATAAGGTTCACAGGAAGAAGGATAAGGTTAAGTTTCCTTGTAAGTTATGTGAATGGAATCATCAAATTCACCTTTTCCCTTATATGGATGAAGCCTCAAAATTGTTTGAAAACCTTACTACTTCTCAACAACAAATTCCAACTAGCTACCTAAATTTATCCCCTAGTCCTCCACTAATTGATGAAATGATTTATCTAAATCCATCTTCGATCAATCCCACTCTCTCTGAACATGAATCCCATGAGTCTGCTCCCAACCAACCATTGGTTGAGAAAATGGTTGACTCAATCCTACCTTCAGTGGATTGCACTTTTTCCATAGAGTGAGGTTCATACTACTCAGGTTCTTCTTATTTCTTCAGATCCTGTCAAACAAGGGGGCATTTTTCCCATTGTCATAGAACCCCCTCCAAGTAATCATGTCATTGCCTTTCATTGGAATCAATTGGCGGAACCTCGTCTCCCTTCTTATATGTCATTCCAGATCATGGTGAAGTATTGTGATAAGGATATATATCGTGTTGTTGTAGATGAAGGTGCTTCTGTTAACATTCTATCCTTCACTACTTGGCAAGCTTTGGGTTCTCCTTAGCTTATGTCTGTTACTCAAAATCTATTAGTTTTTAACAAAAGAACCAGTCAACCTTTAGTGATCCTTCCTCAGCTACCTATTACCTTGGAAGGAAAAATTGTGTGTGTTGATGTTATGATAGTCCTAAGCCCCTTGGATTTCAATTTACTCCTTGGGTGTAACTATGTTTATGATATGAATATTATCGTGTCCATACTCTTTCAAGTGATGTGTTTCCCGCATGATGGAAAAATTGTGACTATTGATCAACTTTCATTCGTTGGTCTTGATTTAACTGCCAATCATCCAACTTCCCTAAATCTTCCAAATATGCAAGTGGTATCTCCCCCCCACCACAAGTTAATTATGTGGAAACATGTCCCATTCCCGCACCTATGGATGAAGAAGAGCCTTTCACTATTTGCTCAACTTCTTTTGACCTGGATCAAGTAGGTGATATGGTGAATAATTTACTAGGGCCATTGGAGCCTGATATTTTCATTGGATCCTTTGATATGTATCCCTTCCAAAGAATTTTTCTCCCATCTGATGAGAACCTCTTGGAAGCGGTGGCCTCCTGGAGGTCATGATCAAGATGACCTTTGAGTATATTTATTTTCTTCCGTTAAGCTCATTAAGAAATGAAACAAGGTGCTTTGAGAAAAGTTCCTTTTCTTATTCCAAGCTCGTTAAAAAATGAAACAAGGTGTTATAAGCAGAGTTCCTTTTCTTGTGTCAAGCTCATTAAAAAATGAAATATCTCATGAGCAGAGTTCCTTTTCTTGTGTCAAGCTCGTTAAAAAATGAAACAATATCCCCTCAACATAGTTCTTTTACTATGTCAAGCTTGTTAAAAAATGAAACAGGTCATCACGAGCATCGCTCGTATAAACATGAAACAACTTGAGCATAGTTCTTTTACTATGTCAACCTCATTAAAAAATGAAGCAAACCCCACTCTAATTGATTCAAGCCTTTGACTAGATCTCGTAAATGTTGAGTCGACTCTTCACCTAATCTCATGAATGAACCTTCATTTCATCCATCCATGAGAAGAGTTGGTGAACAAAACGAAGTTAGGGGGCATGTCTTGCCTCCACCCTTATGTTGGGGGGCAATGTACTTATCTCAAGCATAGTTTTTCCATGTTTCAAGCTTGTGTAAAAATGAAACCACTTGCAAGCAAATTTTTTCCTTTGTGTCAAGCTTGCATAAAAATGAAACCACTCTCAAGCATATTTTTTCTATGTTTCAAGCTTGGATAAAACTGAAACCAGTTCTCATTATTGTCATTTTTCATTTTTTGCAAGATGAGCCTTTGTTTTGTCACTCCATCATTATCATCTTCTTAGTCAGTCATCCACTTTCACTTGGTGTTTTACCATTTCTTGAGGAACCATTGCGATGAGTGGTATTATTAGCATGCCTCTTAACCTCTATATGTTTTGAGCAGTTCCATCATGACCTAAACCAATTTCTACCCTTTATGCCACTCGTTCCTCCAGGAGAAGTTTTATTTAAGCTCTTTTCAAACTCCCAAAATATAAAAATATTGACGAGCACTTGTCTCTTTTGAGCTCGTTAAAGTAAATGAAAGGACGTTTGCCCAATATAAGTTTAATCCTTTTCTAGGCTGGATAGACTATTTAGGAAAGAAAAAATACTTTAGTCGAACATGGATAAAAGGTTCTCCTATGTATTGTTTTATGCTTTTTCGGGCCCAAGAAACTAAATTTACAAAAATGAAACTCTTGGAATTTTGTTTCTCGCCTCTTTTTCAAAGTCTTTAAACATGAAAAAGAAGTCAATTTATACCTTCAGTGGACTCGTAAAACCATAAACAGTGTAGGACTCGTCAAGCATGACGAGACCGATCCACTCCTTCTCAAGGTTCGTTAAAAATACTCATAACGATTCATTTGAAGGATGAAGTTAGAGGCAAAGCATAACTTATCCTCCTTAAGCTTGTAAAAAAATAAAGAGGTACTCGCTAGAAATGGTTGGGAAATTAGGGAAACAAGGCATAAAGCCTATTTATGGAAGTGAGTCACTCCTGAAAATGGCACTCTATGTTGTCGCCAATTCAATCCCACTTAGATCTTCGCTCCTTCTATCGGTTTTTCCATGCACCTCCCTCATCATATGTCTCCCTCCCTTATTCTCGTGATAAAAAATCACTCCCTAAAATACAAAAGGGAAATAAGTAAAAGGGATTAGAATAAAAATAAGTAGGGCTTGTAAATAAGCGACGTTAAAGAAATGTCATACTATAAATCTGTATATGAAATACTTAATTATTATTTTAATTCTATATATCACATATAAATTCAAAATACAAACAATTAAAAGATTAAATAACACTAACTAGTATATGTGACTAAATATAATTGAGATAGTATTACTATCATTAAGAACTCCTAAAAATGGGGAAACAATTTCCACAAAATGGGGAAACATTGTCCACAAAAAGGGGGGAAGATATATATTAAAAATATTTAAAATTGGGTGCTCCAATGATTAAGGGAGTTGACTTCTTAAATGTATGCACATATATATTTTGTAATATATATTATAAACATAATTTTACAAAGGTTATCATGGGTAAATTATGATTTTTCACTTAAAGAATAAAAGGAATTCCCAACATGTATTGAAACCGTACACTTTACAATTTAATGAAATCATTGAGGACACACATATATATTTTGTAATATATATTATAGACATAATTTTACAAAGGTTATCATGGGTAAATTATGATTTTTCACTTAAAGAATAAAAGGAATTCCCAACATGTATTAAAATCACACACTTTACAATTTAATGAAATCATTGAGGACACACTCAATAAGTGGAAAATGGATTTTAAATTCATATTCTTAAATTTCAATTAATGAAATGAAACCTCTCTTTTACCATTCAAATGCACTATAAAATCACTAGTCAAAATAAATTTGAAACTCAAGTGAAATTTCAAGAGGTTATTATTAAGATTATCTAGTTTCACAACAAGTTTATTAAATCATATTTAAAATTCCAATGTAAATTTCAATTTACCTATGTAGATGTATTCATAACTTATGATTTTATTTAGAATTTCATGAAGTTTTTCATAAATCTCATGCCAAATATTTATTAAACATTATCACATTAAACCTAAGACAAGTATTAAATATTTCATTGAATTGACATACAAGGCCCCACTCCACTCGCCTTGAGGTCATCTAGTCAAAGGAATGAAGTTAATTCACCACCACCTTACCACTCGATATGAAATGACCATCATTTGATTAAAAAAGGCTAACCATTAAGATTTCATCGGATCAGGAATGGCTCATTAACCTCCCCTTAGTTCTTCACCTGATATAACATCTCAACCTTCCATTAAAAATGGCTCTAATCCTTAGGTTAGTTATTCACTTTAGCTGGGTGATCCAGATTTAAGCAGGAACGCAACAAATTACAGAGATAACCATATACACGAAGATGCAGCGGAAATAATACTTCATTTCATTAATGGAAAATACTGACATATGCTTACAAGCAGAAATGGCAATAAACTAGCTAGGGCGATGGTAGCTTATCTCTGAGAAGAGATGTGATGGCTACATGCCTCTGAACTGTTCTGAACTGTATTACAATGAGGCTCGAAGGCCTATTTATTGTTGAGAAACAATGGAAAACCCTTCACATACCGAAACCTAACCCTAGAAGATGAAACGCCAAATTGTGGGCCCCGTTTGGGTAAATTGGTACATCAATTTCCCGGGGTCGTAACTTTGGCATACGATCTCCGTTTGACGCGTACGATAGCTCGTTAGAAAGATCTATCCGAGTACTACCACTTTGGGAGGCAACAAAGGGCTCGGTCGCCCCAGAATTCCAAAAAAACGTCGTTTAGGGCCTCAAAACGGCTCCGGAAGTTCAGGACCCGAAAAAACTGCTAAAAATAGTAAACTGTGCTACAATTAAGGAAACTGAAAATGCTGAGAAAGACAATGGTGGGGGTCCAGGTGGACCTGGCAGGTGGCCACCAATATCCACCTGGATCACTGGGTATTTAGGGATTTTTACATCCGGAATTCATTTATTCATCCTCATGAAAGGGTTTATTTAGACTTGTTCTAGTTAAAGGTTTTATTTGTTGAGGAGGATTTACAACAATTTACTATGAGAACCATTAAACAGACTTACATAAAACAGTATTTTTCATTTTGTTATAAAGGGTTTACCAAGATTTATTGCAGGAATTAGCTTAAGAAAGCAATTATCTGAGGAAAAACATCTCAACCTTCCATTAAAAATGGTTTTAATCCCGAGGTTAATTATTCATGTACCTTAGCTAGGTATTTAGGGATTTTTACGGAATTCATTTATTCATCTTCATGAATGGGTTTATTTAGACTTTGTTCTCGTTAAAGGATTTATTTCAAGCTATGTTCACTTACCTTCCTTTAAAAATGGCTTTAATCCCTAGGTTAGTTATTCCTACACCTTAGCTGGTTATTTAGGGATTTTGATGTCCGGAATTCATTTATTCATCCTCATGAAAGGGTTTATTTAGACTTTGTTCTAGTTAAAGGATTTATTTCAAGCTATGTTCACTTACAAGAAATGTATTTTATAAACTAGAGCTTTATTTATAGGTTACAGAGGATTTACGACAATTTACTATGAGAACCATTAAACAGACTTACATAAAGGAATTAGCTCAAGAAATCATTTATTCAAGAAATAATGTAAGGTATGAGGTTTCACTCAATTATTTTCTTTATAGTGTTCTGGGAATTCATTTCGCAAAATAATGGCGCCTGAAAAATATATATATATATATATTACACAAAATATTGGTGAATTAAAGAGAGAACATTTACTTCTTCTATTTATGTGTTGCTTCTAATTATCCAAATGGTTAATTCTAATTTGTTTATTCAGGAATTGGGTTTCAATGGATTAGCACAAGACAAGGCCCAACAACAAATTACTATTTTTCTAATTGTCAAAACCACGGAGACAAAATATTAAAGTTTTAAAGTTCTTAGGAATTATTTGTTAAACAAATAGTTTTGTAACAATTATGTAAAACAATTATTCAAACCTTTGTATAAAACCCCTAAATTTCTCATTCGAGAGGGGGCTCGAGGGACAACTTTGGAGGCAAGAACATAATTATGATACAAGACGGTCTCATTGCACTTGCTACACAGACCGATTAGTAATGTCTTTATAACCTTCTGCTATGCAATTTGAAGATTGTAATATTTCAGTTTTCCTTTTCATTTCATTCTATTTTATGTGCGCATACATTAATGAATTATGTGATTTATACAAGGGACCTGATTGCTTTTTTACGTTGCATTACGTTACTTAATTCTTGATCCTTTCAAATATTAATATTATCGGAGGAGTCAGAGTTAGGAATTCTGTGTTTTGTATTGTTTTATTGACTAAAAACACTTGTTGTTCATTAGTTTTACTACAATATTTCATGCATAGATACATTTTATAGTAGCTTATGCTCATTTCTTTCATTTTTATTTCTTGTATTTTATCTGCTTGAATCAAGATATATGTTGGTGATCTGGTAGTTGGCTTGATTAGCACCATTTTGTCACAACGATTAGATGATTTGTTTAGTTTTAGATATTCATAATATCAGTAAATGAACATGTCTTAATGCTTTCCTTTTGAGGGAGAATGGAATGTAATAATACATGATGTTATACAGCTTGAGTGGGCCTAATGGTTAAGAGCATGTGTTTCCTCCTAAGAGGTCACAAGTTCAAAACCAAAGGGGGGTAGAGTATGTATGCCTTCATAGACTTAACATTCAAATCACTGCGTGGAGGTGGGTCCCTTGTCCCACAAACAAGGGGGTCTCATACACCAATTTGGTGTTTGGCTTGCTCATGACCTTAAAATTTGATAATAATAATAATTTTATTTTGTTCTTTTTCATCATGATGAGCAACCGATAAATGGAGTACAAGTACAACTGACATTTCTTTTATTTTTCTTTTTCCTTTGTCACATTCATCTCTAATTTGTGTTATGTCATTTCTCATTGCATACTTAAGGTTTTAATCACAGTTATTGATCTTTTAGTTACTATAAGTTCCATTTCCCAAAGTTTAACCTTTATTCCTTTAAACGACACACTTCCATATTTGTAAACTGGCCTTATTTATTTGCCTAAATAGAATAATTCTTTAATTAATATTAATTACAGGGAAGACCCCCTGAGGCTAAGGGAGTCCAGCCCTTTAGCTTGAAGTGGGACTATTCTTTGGATCCTCAATGATGTGGTCTTAGGTTGTCCTAAGTTATTGGGACAATTTGAGCTCCAACATCTTTTGGCATCATTGTCGGGGAACAAATTGTTAAAGTTTTGTTTTCCTGGTAACTAAGGTAATAGGTTAAGATTGTGACCTATTGGTGGACGAGGTTATAGTTGTATGTGCCTTATAGGATATCAAAGTAAATCTTTCTTGTTTATTTTTTCATCTGGCGACTCCTTAGTTTAATTTTCTTGTTAATTTTGTTTCAATGGTAGTTTCATGGATGTTTCACGTTTTGCTCCTTTGAATTTTTTTGATATTGCAGGTTCTCCACATGATTTACCTAACATAGATATATGGGATTCTTATCTGACCCATTTTCAAAATGATGAAAGGGACAATCCGATACAACCCCTTAGATACTTTCACGAGTGAATTTGAATAATGGGAGTACACCATGAAGACATTCTAATGAAGTTATTCATGTTGTCCTTGGAAGGCGACACTCGAAAGTGGTATAGAAGTCTCCCTCCTAGTACAATTTCCTCTCTCAAAGATTTTCATTCAAGTTTTCGTGACTATCATAGATGTATGTATCATATAGGATTACTTGACTTTAATTGTTGCGAACATAATAATGATAATAACCATGAAAATCAATATGATGACAACAATGAAGAAACCCAAATGGATTATGAATCTGAAATAGAGAACAACATTAATGAATCTAACTTTGAAAACCTTGAAAAATCACCTTCTATCACATTTATTAATGAACATGATGTGTTGTCAAATATTGAAGATCATGAACAAGTTACTTCTCTTTCTTTAACAGAATATCATACAACACACTTATGCTTAAATAAATCTTCAAATTCTATAACTCCTAATGGTTCTTATCTATCTTTTATTTCATGTTTAGAAGAGGATAATAATGAAAATAATAAAGGAGAGGTTACATCTGAAATATTTGATTCAACATCCTACCAATCAAACATTATGTTACATATTCATGAAATTCCTCAACAACAACTGATAAACAAATATATTCTTCCATCTATTGATCTTATTCTTAAACCTTTTTGTGATGTAATATGGAAGTTATTACATGAACTTATGTTTGACTATTTTGACTCAACTTCACCTGATGTTCATGTTGACTTTTCCCAACCCCCTATTTATGATCGATATGATGATGAATTAAATCGTGAAGTAGGCTTACAATCTGATCATGAGTTTAGTTCTTGTTTTGAACATACTTTAGATATTTTTAATACTTTTTCATAATAAGGGCTATGATAACTTAATTAAAAACATTTTCACAACCTATTTATGATAACTATGAGGAAAATGAATTTATAAATGAAAATGAAATTGAACATATCAATTCTTTCCTTTCATCTCCTCCTAGTTATCATAGCTATAACCGATGTAATAGCCTACAAGATAATCATGATTTAAATTCACAATTTTCAAAACATAAGTCTCATAATGAGGAAAATGCAGTTTCTCATGTTTCTAATGATGACATTTCAATCAAAATTGTGAGGTTCTTGCATCTTATAATGACAATAATGATTATGCTAAAGAATTGGATCATAGTACTACAAGCTTTGATTTGAAACATGTTAACTTTTTTGAAGAATACCCTTTATATGTTTTAAATCATGAATCTGAAGAATTTTGTGGGACTAACTCTATCACCATTTCGGAAAGCAACAAGAATCCCTCCTATGAAATAATTGTTAAAAATTTCACGTTTGAAAATTTTAATCATTTAAATTTTCAAATGGGATATCATGACTTTGTGGAGGAATGGATGAATGGAGTTTTTAAATGAACATCAATCTCACGTTGCTTTTATATCTACTCTCTTCTAATAAGCATGTTAGTTGATAAAACTTACTCCTTTCTTCCTATATCACAATTTTAGTTAAGAATGGAGCCCAGTGTTAGGAAATTTTCCATTGATAAAATTTTTGTCTAGTTACACTGGATTTTCAATTTCTTTGATAAAAATTGTTATTGAGACACATTGTATATAAATCATGTGTATATAAATAAAATTTTGTTTACTTACACTTCTTATGTTAAAAATGAATAAAGATGAATTCTTTTACATCTTGAAGTGTCTTTAGGTGATCATAATAGAATGGAATAGTAACACATATATGAGTCCTTAATATGAACTATATTAACAATATTTTTTAATACATACTTAAAGACTTTGTTTGTAAATCATGTTTGAGGGGTAACAATCTTTAAAGGGCTCAAATCTTAATCTCTTAGTAATGTCGCCTTCATATTGAATATTCCTTGCCACATTCCTCTTCTATTCTACTTACACATAAATACTAAAGGATCACATTAAGTCATAAGGGCTAGACCTATAACTATAAGATTGAGCTTTCATAAAATTCAATTGAAACTTTGGTGGAACTAGTTAGTCACATCACAACCATACATGAGACCTTCCCTTATCACCATACTACCCTAGGGAACCGATGTTTTCTTGGGTGGGTCATGTTGGTATCTTCATTGGGGCTATAGACGCTCACTGGTAGTGCAGCAAGGCTAGTGGCTTTAGATTAAAATATAGTGTGCAATCCTCTCACTCCTGTTGAGGTAACTTCCGATGGGGCATATCGACATCTCCATCAGGGCTACGAATGCTTACTGGCAATGGAGCAAGGTCAATGGTATTGGACTAAGTTCAGTACGTAATCCTCCAATCTTGTGAATTTTATGTTTGCAAATAAATTAAAAGAAGGACCTCTAACATGAAGAGAAAACAAGAATCTAGAAAGTTCCTCATCTCACGATAGTGGATGACTACATCGAGGCTATGGACGCCTACTTGAAGCGAAGCGGCATCCGATTCTGGAAACTTATGTTATGGACCAAAAAGGGAACCAAAATCCCTAACGGCTAGCCTCCTTAGTTTCAATAATCTCAAAAATGGAAGTCACTCTTATGTATCTTAATTAGCTCCATGGTTTATGCAATTTCTTAATCATTAACTGTAAGTAGGTATGCATTATTATGGTGTTGGATGTTCTTATGTAGTGAGATATTTATCATTTTTATGATCAACTGCCTTAATCATTATTATAACTACCCCAACAGACTTAATATACAAAAATATGTCTTTAATGTATGTAAATAATCATTGAACTTGTTAATCTATGCATGTTAAGACCTCACATTTATTCCTGTTTCATTCTTGTTATCAATTGGTTGGGCCTTTAAGATGGAAAATATCCTCCTTTTATTACTTTTTGTCTCTTCAGTTTCCTTTTTCGAATCCATGCCCAATACTAAGGCCTCTGGTCTACGTTCTTGATCCTCTGCGAGGGAGCATCATCCCCAGTTGGAGCCAAATGTTATCGCCAATTCAATCCCACTTATATCTTGGCTCCTTCTATTAGTTTTTCCATGCACCTCCCTCATCATATGATTCCCTCTCTTATTCTCGTGATAAAAAATTGCTCCCTAAAATACAAAAGGGAAATTAGTGAAAGGGATTAGAACAAAAATAAGTAGGGCTTGTAACTAAGTGTTAAAGAAATGTCATACTATAAATATGCATATGAAATACTTAGTTATTATTTTAATTCTATATATCACATATAAATTCAAAATACAAACAATTAAAAGATTAAATAACACTAACTAGTATATGTCATTAAACATAATTGATATATTATTACTATCATTAATAACTCCTAAAAATGGGGAAACAATGTCCACAAAATGGGGAAACATTGTCCACAAAAATGGGGGAAAGATATATATTAAGAATATTTAAAATTTGGTGCTCCAATGATTAAGGGAGTTTACTTCTTAAATGTATACACATATATATTTGTAATATATATTAGAGACATAATTTTACAAAGGTTATCATGGGTAAATTATGATTTTTCACTTAAAGAATTAAAGGAATTCCCAACATGTATTGAATTCATACACTTTACAATTTAATAAAATCATTGAGGACACACTGGATAAGTGGAAAATGGATTTTAAATTCATATTCATAAATTTCAATTAATGAAATAAAATCTCTCTCTTTTTACCATTCAAACTCAAGTGAAATTTCAAGAGGTTATTATTAAAATTATCTAGTTTCACAACAAGTTTATTAAATCATATTTAAAATTCCAATGGAAATTTCAATTTATCTATGTAGATGTATTCCAGAACTTATGATTTTATTTAGAATTTCAAGAATTTATCATGTTTACTATGCAGGTGGGTAATGCAAGTCTAATTACCAAAACACTTAAATATTTTGAAATATTTATATCAAGTCATTCAGATAGATCTTATTGTTTTAAAGCATAAATATTAAAAAGGAAATAATAAAAATAAAAATCATCCTCTCATTATAGTTTTAGGCATTGTAGAACAAGAACCAAATTCATCTTATGTTTTTTGTTTATATGAAGCTCTTCTTTATTGAATATGCAATGGAGTATCACGTAAATACATTTAATGGAGGCTTTAATATTGAAATATTTATTAAAATGAACAAAGGCTTCACATTATATCAAGTTTTGCATAAGGCATGTTAAATATTTATTAAACATTATCACATTAAACCTAAGACAAGTATTAAATATTTCATTGAATTGACATACGAGGCCCCACTCCACTCGCGTTGAGGTCATCGGGTCAAAGGAGGGAAGTTAATTCACCACCACCTTACCACCCGATATGAAATGACCATCGTTCGATTAAAAAAGGCTCACTGTTAAGATTTCATCGGATCATGAATGGCTCATTAACCTCCCCTTAGTTCTTCACCCGATATAACATCTCAACCTTCCGTTAAAAATGGCTCTAATCCCTAGGTTGGTTATTCCTGCACCTTAGCTGGGTATTTAGGGATTTTTACATCCAGAATTCATTTATTCATCCTCATGAAAGGGTTTATTTAGACTTTGTTCTGGTTAAAGGATTTATTTCAAGCTATGTTCACTTACGAGAAATGTATTTTAGAAACTAGAGCTTTATTTACAAGTTGAGGATGATTTACGACAATTTACTATGAGAACCATTAAATAGACTTATATAAAACAAAAGTTTGAATTTTGTTATGCGAGAATTAGGTTAAGAAAGCATTTATTCGAGAAAGAACGTAAGGTATGAGGTTTCACTCGATTTTTTTTTTTAAGTGTTTAGGAATTCATTTCAGGAATTAAAGGTGTGTGAAAAAAATATATTACAAAAAATATTGGTGAAGTAAAGAGAGAACATTTACTTCTTCTATTTACGTGTTGCTTTTTTTAAAGAAACAAGTAGCATTTTCATTATATAAACTGGAAAAGGGTCAGGTCCCGTACAAAATTCAAGATTGTGCACTCTGCAATTTTCGTCGATCTATATTGGAATGGGACCTTCTTGCTACCAGCGTTATTTACATATATTATTTGAACATAACTATAATTGTAGACTCTCCAGAAAATACCACTATATTCTATACATCGACAT
This sequence comes from Pinus tabuliformis, assembly GCA_031772625.1. Classification (NCBI taxonomy): domain Eukaryota; kingdom Viridiplantae; phylum Streptophyta; class Pinopsida; order Pinales; family Pinaceae; genus Pinus; species Pinus tabuliformis. The sequence continues at coordinate 752,150,969 of CM062807.1, read as the reverse complement.
AACATATATATATTATTAAAACGAAAATCTTTTAGTTGCTACCAGGATCGAATTCTTTGCCCGAAGGTTCATCCACATTAGTTGTCAATTCCTCCGTGACATCCTCTCCATCATCTAGAACTCGCTCAGTAGTAGCAACCTTGGCACCAGAAGTGTTGAAGACCGTGGCTTCCCCAACCCCGAATACTTCCTTTAAAACCCTGACAGTAGCAGTTTCAACTTTTATTTCGATGCTATCCACCTTCTGTTGTATGCTTATCACATCGACACATAGGCCTTCCATTGTCTTCTACAATAATTCCAATTCTTTACCTAATCCAGATAATTAAGCATAGAGAATCGCCATATTTTCGTTAATTTCTTTAACAATATCCTTTATAACTTGTTTACATGAATTATATACTAAATTATCGATGCTTCCACCAATGCCATGACCAGACCCTAAGTTACCAAACCTTGAGCCTCCACCATTGTCGTTACTCGCGGAGGCCATCTTCACAGCAATCCAGCTCTGGAAAATAACTATCCTTTGATTAACTGACCGCAACCATCTACAATATATAATAGCCTCTTCAACCCCAACATTCCTCCCGATCTTATGCTTCATAAATGTTAGACGATCTAGAGTCTTTTCAAGGAAAATTCCCTCAATTACCTCCACCACCAGAAATAACAAGGAGCGAATCACGATGGTACCATCTTCCCCAGAAGGTATAACTATATTGCATCTCCCGGTGAGTAACTGAGACCTCGACGCCCACCTGTCCTCATACATGATCTGCGTTCCAATGGTACCGCACATATGCCTTAACTCGAAACCTACAATCCCAACTTCCAAAGCACTGCAAAGGAACATTAAGGAGCTAACCTTCTTAAATACTATTGGCTTATATGGGCCTGACCTAGGTTCAGAAGAAGTATTTAGCCAAGCAAATCCCGCAGCTACCGGCCCTTTCGGCAACAGCCCGCGAAGCGCGGACTGAGGTCTCACCCGAGGTAGTAGGGAGGGTGCTGGAACCAGGTTTCTGCACCCTTGGGATGTCTAGATGTGGTCTAAGAGGTTCGCACGTTGTCCTGCAGCTTCGCGCTGCGCTAGATCCGCACAGATCCCGATAATCTTAGCTTTTTCTTACCGCACTGATTACAGATCTAATTTATTCGATTAAGTATTATAACCCAGATCTGCTTGGAGAGGTATTTAAGTAAACATTTATTACTTTCATTTAGTTCACATATTAAGATTAAACCCGATTCACAAGTACTCAATAAGCATATGTGCGCAGATCAACATAGTTTCATTAACCATAAAAGAACAAAGCTGCAATAGTTCAGAATTAACACAGAATTCAGAAGAAACTTATCTTTATTTCCACTTATCACCCTTACATCCAGATCTGCCCTGCGCACTCAGCTGCAGGGGTCTGCGCACATAGCTATGGACTCTTCCAGGCCTCTGTGCACACAGCTGCAGAGCCTCTATCCTCTACCCCAACCCCCGACTCGGACTTACAAACGCTCTCAAAATGCTCTTCTCAGACACCCATTACATTTCTGATCTCAAAATCATACTCTAAAGAGAACTACCTTTCCCCCCATAGATCTGTGCTCTATTTCTACCTCTCTATTGTCCGCGGACCAACTTACTTCATATTGTTTTACATCATTTCTTGGGACAACCCTTTGACTCGACCTTTTACATTTCGCGCTCCGCATACTTCGGAGTTTTTACAATAGTTTAATCCTAATTTCTAGGCTTTCTGTCCCAAAACCATTACGCGAGACCTCCACTACCCAACAGTCCCCCAACACAATTATCGTGACTCGTCCCGAGTCACTCGTTGGTGCGGCGCGATGCACTGTCGTGGCTACGTGGTTCACCTTCCTCTGAGTGACGTTCGTCGTCTTACTGCTTCTTCCTACAACGCTTCATCCAGCTCCTGCTTCAGTGTTTTTACTACTTCTTCCAACCGATGATGCTCATTCTTCTCTGCTCGGTTAACACAGAACACCCCCTCATACAATTTTAGCTCGAGCGGGGAAGCCTCAGACGGGACCTCCTTGTACCTCCACAGCCACTTCCAATCTTCGTATCTTCTCGTTGCACTATCTGTTGCAGCTTGTGTTGCAATTTTGCAAGACCGTTGCTACTGTCCGTGAGATCCCACAGCTTACAATCTTTCAGAGACGCCTTAGTAACTTCGTTCTAACCCATGGTCTCTGTTTTCCCATCTTTTCGCTAAATTGTTGTAATTTGTCGACCCACCCATGGACGAGGCGACGGCATCCGGACCACTTCTACTTCATGTCTTCTCTTTTCTGGTACATCCCCTACTGTTGAGTCTACAGGCTGCAGGACGCCCGCAAGTGTCAACACCATGCCCCTGAGATAGTCTAACTGCCCTCTTGGCCATATTACCACCTGTGGGCTTACTCCTTGTGCAGAGATAATAAACAGTGCCATGTCAAGACTCAGCATACGCTTTGTGGAAGTGTAAGTTTCCTAGTAGCTGTTCCTCAGTGATTTATAAGCGAGTCGAATTTCAAATTCCTGGATTGCTGCCTGTTCCAGCATCCCCGTGTAAATTTTACAGCAGCTCGTGCCATATCTGGCTCGTACTCCTTCCCTTAATTTCTCGCCGCCTACTCCCTTTTGCCATAATGCAGACATCATGTCATGAATAGTGACCTAAACGGTCACCTTTGCTCGGAGCAACGCAACAACGTACTTCTGACTGCGTGGCTGCGATCCTGATGATGGGCCCGATCGACACATATCCTGGCACTCGCGCCTCTTTCTCCCAGACTACTTTATCATCCCGCGCTCTCTTTCAACTGGCTGGAGCAGTGAGACTATCCCTCGAACAGTTAGTCAGGCGGCCAACCCGCCCGTGTAGAGCTTCAAGCGACTGCCATTCACTCGGCCTGGGAAGGGGTCTCCATTAAGTTTAGCCAGCTGAACCGTGCCCCCATCGGTAACTTCCTTGACCACATAGGGTCCCAACCAATGCATTCGGAGTTTGCCGGGGAATTTTTCAAATTTACTATCGTATAGCAGCACTAAATCATTCTCCTTGAACATGCGCACTTTGATATGGCGATCATGCCATGCTTTCTCGTGTTGTTTTTGTACTTGCTGATGGAACCCAGCCAAAAATCGTTCCTCTTCCAGTTCCTCTAGTTGCGCGAGCCATTCCTCCAAAGCCCCGTGGTCTGCCATACCTGTGATTACCGCGATCCGCAGACTAGGCACAATATATTCCATAGGCATAATAGCCTCTTTGCCATAGACTAACCAAAATGGTGTCTGGCCCGTCAACTTCTTGCACGTAGTTCGGTATGCCCATAGCACAACAGGGATGCGCAAGTCCCAGTCATTTCGTCGCACATTATAGACCTTGGTCAATGCAGTCTCCAAGATTTTGTTGAATGCCTCCACAGTCCCATTTGCTTGCGGGTGGTATGGCGTACTCTATTGATGATATATTTGGAATTCCTCAGTGAGTGTGCTGATGGTTTCATTCAAAAAATGCGTTCCCCGATCGCTCATGAGAATTTTGGGACAGCCAAACCTTGTCAGTACATTCTCAAACAAAAACTTCGCAGTTGTTGCAGCCGTGCAATCCTTAACTGGTTGTGCCTCGGCCCATCGGGTTAAATAATTTGTTGCAGTGATGATATAGCGCATGCCCATTTTTCCTCGTGGCTCAATAGGTCCTACGAAGTTGATTGCCCACTTCTCGAAGGGTTGTAGCGTCATCTGCAGTTCATGTCTTCGTGACGGTTTCCGCATCCGTTGACAGACGTCGCAGGCTCGGTAGTGAGCTTTCGAATCCTGATGCAGAGTGGGCCACCATAATCCTACGTAAAGTATCTTCTGGGCTGTGGCGCGACCTACATAGTGTCCACCAGCAACCCCCCCATGGGCTTCGGCCAAGATCTGTCCTCGCTCAAACTCCGGGACATACCAATGCAGGATCTCATCGTTGCCCATTTTCAAGAGGTATCCTGCAATCACGGTGAAGTCTGTCACACGTATCACCAATTCCTTCTTCTGCTCAATGAAGTATCCCTGCGGCATGGTCCCTGTAGTTAAGAAATGGATTATATCTTCAAAATGACCATCTGCTACGCGCATCACATATAGCTGAGCATCCGGAAGTCCATCTTCTAGATTTGTGGGTTCTTCGCTGGTCTCAATTCGGGATAGGTGATCTAGGCCTGCATTTAGACACCCCGGCTAGACGACAACCTCGAAGTCGTACTCCTAGAATAACAGCAACCATCGACAAATACGCCCCCCCAACACAAGCTTATTCATGAGGTATTTTAATGCCGAGTGATCGGTATACATCTTAAAGTGACCTCCCAGCAGATAATGGCGAAATTTTTGAAGTGTGTATACCATCGCTAATCCCTCGCGCTCAGTGGTGGAGTAATTCTTTTCAGCTTTTGACAACTGGCAACTTGCAAACGCAATCGAGTGGTCCAGTCCCTCCACTCCTGGTTGAGTAAGTACCGCCCCCAGCGCGATACATGACGCATCCACATGCACATGAAACTCGACATCCCATTTTGGAAAGACTAATATAGGGGCTGAAGCCATCTTCTCCTTAAGTGTCTCCAGGCTTTTTTTGCATTCCTCATTCCAACAATAAGTAGCATCCTTCTTTAGCAATTGTTCCATCGGAGCCGTGATCTGGGCGTAACTTTTGATGAACTTCCGATAGTAGCTCATGTGACCCAGAGTGGCACGTAATAGTTTGACACTCCACGGTGCTTGCAAATTGAGTATGATAGTGATCTTTGCCGGATCCACCATCAAGCCTTGCTTACAAACTACATGGCCCAGCAGGTTCCCGAACGGGACAAGGAAAGTACACTTCTTGAGATTCAGCGCAATCTGGTGTCGGCGACAAGTATCTAGCATTAACCGTAAGCTCGCTACATGCTTCTTGACTAGTCCAAACATGGTCCAGTTGTCCAGATAGACCTCTAAGAACTTGTGTATAAATTCTTTGAATGCTGCTACCACTATTCGTGAAAATATCGCCGGCACGTTCTTCAGACCAAAGGGCATCACCGTGTACTGAAAGCAACCCCATTCGGTGGTAAACGTTGTTTTACTCCTGTCTTCTGGCGCAATCTTCATCTGGTGGTATCCTGAGAGCCCATCCGTGAACAAGTAGGCTTCCTGCCCCTCCCCCCCCCCCCCCCACATTTTCCAATACCTCATCTGTAAACGGTGTTGGAAATGGGTCATTCATGCAGGCATCATTGAGCTTCCTGAGATCCACACAGATCTGAATCTCGCCCTTCTGTTTCTTTTCCTGCACAACCATTGGACTTACCCAATCAGACTCCTCGACAGGCTCAATGATTCCTGCTGCCAGCATCTTGTCCAATTCTTCGCGGACCTTTGCTTTATATTTTGGATTCAATCAGTAGGGTCGCTGCTTAACTGGTTTCGCGTCTAGCTTCAATGTTATCTTCATCACTCCCAAGTCCCCTAGGATCCCTTTTAGCTCTGTGATCTTTGTTGGAAACAAGTCTTGATATTCGCGGAGAAATTCAACGACCTTTTCTACTGTAGCGTCGTCCCAATAGTCCCCGAGCGTTGCATACTTCGGCTCTTCTTCGGTTCCTATATTGACTTGTTTTGTTTTCAACGGCGCCATCATATCAGGATCTTCGATTTCAGTCCGCGCACCTCGCGGCTTCCCTCTGATTCTGGAATATTGACGTTTTGCAGATCATCCTCATCATCTTCTACCTGTACATTATAGCATGCAAGGGCCTGGCTCAGCTGCCGCGACTAGTCGAGCTGCACAGGTTCTTCTGGTTCTATTGGCGTCTTGAAAATGGCGGCCTTTACCAGCTGGAGCACTTCATCTATAGGGTCCATCCATTGATCTTCAAATACGAATGTCGCTAAGAACCCTTCGCACTAGATATCCCACTCGCTTGTGTCATGCCGAAGCTCTGCTTCAGTATACCAGTTTCTGGGAATGACATCTAGGGTGTGATAGAATCAGTGCACCCATTCTAGCTTAGGTTCCTCTCCGTAGGCTTTGGTCTATCTGGTAAGGTGCATGCGCGAGTCATCGTTTCCATCGTATTTCTCTATTATGTATACTTCAGGTTTCCCAAATCTGATCTTCATCATACACCTGCAGGCGCGCCAATCTTCAAACATTCCTTCATGTGTGCCCCAAAATCGCGTAGGCGTCACGCAGTGCCCATTTCATCGCATCAAACTGTTGGTGCTCTGGTACTGCGATGTCAAATTTGGTAAGAAATTCATCTATCATCGTCAACCCATCATACTTTGGAAATTCATGATCCTGTTTAACGCAGTACAGCGATTTCGTCATCATGTTGCAGTGTATTGTGGTTACTCCATTCAACCAGTTGCGCCACCGCTCGTCTTCCTCATCTGAATCATCAGTGCAGGATTCTCCATCCCCTCGTGATATTCTTCTATCCTCCAATGTCTTGACCCATCCTCGCTCCTAGGCAGTCATTCTGTAACTACAATCTTCGTCGTCATCACTGTGCACCGGTTCGATGTAGTGCAGTCCTTCAGCCGGATCTAGTAGTATAATGACACGGATCGCCTTTGTTTCAAACATCATTGTCCTCTTCTTTAGATTAATAACTCCGTTCATGTCGGTGGCCCAATCTATTCCTAACAACGCAGGATAGGGCGTATTTTCATCCATGAGCTCAATAACTTCAAAATCCGTGCGGGTACTTGTGCCATCAAGGTCTACCGTAACCCCTTGCAGCCTTCCCATGGGTAGCACTTTCTGTTGATTTTCCATCCGCAATTGGATAGGGGACCATTGTAGTGTAGGCCTACCCATGCGCTCCCATGTCTGTTTTGGCAATATGTTGGCATCTGAGCCCAGATCCAAAATGACCTGCTCCATCTCATAATCGTCGATCTGTGTTGTTAACCGCATTTCCCTTCCGGTCCGCGATGCATGTCTTCCCAACTTTCGAATGATGCGAGGCTCACTCCACCCTGCGCACCTATTTATCAACTCCTGTAAGCCTTTAACCACCCTGTTGTCGCGAAGCAATTTTATACATGTCTCTAAAAAGGTAGTTATCATCGAGGGATCCTTGTCCATCTCGGGCTGATCCCTATTACCTGGGGTAGAGACCTCCGTGAAGCTCCCCCGAGCTTCCCGATATGTCCCCTTATCACCTCCTAGGTTCTGTCCATCCGCTCCTGTGGCCGTGCCACTCCTCAGCACCATGTTGACCTTGGGATCTTCCTCGTGGGGTTTGGACCTCATCATCTACACATTCTGGGTCGTTGTTGGTTGCGCTGCCCTCTTTTCCCGAATCTGTGCTATCAACGAAGGACAGTCTAGCAGCTCATGATCGAATTGCTCACAATAGCTACACGAAATTCTGGTTGGGTTGGTACAATCTCGCGCGTAATGTCCTGGTCCTCCACAGTTGTAACAAATTAACTGCCCACGACCCCTTCCTGGTCCCATTCTGCCCCGTCCTCGACCGCGCCCTTGGAACCCACCACGCGTAATCGCCGTGGCTGGATCCTGACTTCGCGCCTCCATCTGCATTCTATAGGCAGATGACTGATCCATCAACATTTGATAGCTACGACAATCCCTTTCTTCGTGGCCCACTGATCTACAAAAGTTGCAAAAGAGCTGTTGGGGGGTCTGGTTGTATTTTGGTAATAGATGACAGTTATCAGTGTTGTGCTTTCCTCCCACCTAACAGATTGCACACCAGAGCGAGGTGGTTGTGCTCGGTCCTGCTTGTGCCTCTGGTCGCAATGGTGTTGGTCCCCCTGTTACCACAAAATTCACTGAGACCGGACAGTGATCTTTATCGTGTCCCTGGCTCTTACACCTTACACACCATACTTCCTCCCAAACTTCTGAGCACGGTGTCTGTTCTTGTTTTAACTTCTGCATTTCCAAGCATAAATTTTGGACCTGCGCTTGAATTTGCTAAACTCCCAACCCTGGGTCTGGTATCGGGGTTTCGTGCAATTGCATTGCTGCCTCCAGCGCTTCAGCTTGGGTTGAGATCTTTTGTTGTAACAGAGCTAACTTTAGATATGGCGTTAATGATGCGATGAACCAAGCGCAGTGCTGCTCATCTGTCAGTGTCATGTTGGCCTCGCGGATAGCGCTTTTCAACCTCTGATCCAAATCCCACGGAGTTTCACCCGGCATCATTACAATCTCTTTGAATCCTACGACCGACTATTTTCCTAACTTCGGTCGGCTAAATTCCTTTTTTAATTCAGTCTGGATTTCTGCTACCCCCACTATTTGGTTACTGCTTGAATACTTCATGTACCATGTCAGCGCTCGGTCCTGCAGTGTGCTAACTAAGGTAGCTTTCCTGATATTATCATCCGCGATTTTCTATGCAATCCATACTAATGTTAGCACAAACCAGAATTGCTTCGGGTCTTTGCCTCCTGCTCCCTTGAATACCGGCAACTGAATCGCGCTTGCCATAGTTACCCTTGATCTATTAACGTCCTTGATCCTTCAATGTGTTTTCTCTCCACGTTCCACACCAGACACCCCTTAGGCAGATATCGGTCCCAACAACAGAACCATTTGTTGGCATATATGGGCCTGACCCAGGTTCGGAGAATTATTTAGCCAAGCAAATCCCGCAGCTACCAGCCCTATTGGCAACAGCCTGCGAAGCGCGGACTGAGGTCTCACCCGAGGTAGCAGTGGAGGGTGCTAGAACCAGGTTTCCGAACCCTTGGGATGTCTAGATGTGGTTTGAGAGGTTCGCATGCCGTCATGCAGCTTCGCGTTGCGCTAGATCCGCGCAGATCCCGATAATCTTAGCTTTTTCTTACCACGCTGATTACATATATAATTTATTCAATTAGGTATTATACCCCAGATCTGCTTGGAGAGGTCTTTAAGCAAAAATTTATTACTTTCATTTAGTTCACATATAAAGATTAAACCTGATTCACAAGTACTTAATAAGCATATGCACGCAGATCAACATTGCTTCATTAACCATAAAAGAACAGAGCTGCAATGGTTCAGAATTAACACAGAATTCAGAAGAAACTTATCTTTATTTCCACTTATCACCCTTACATCCAGATCTGCCCTACGCACTCAACTGCAGGGGTTCACGCACACAGCTGCGGATTCTTCCAGGCCTCTACGAACACAGCTGCAGAGCCTCTATCCTCTACCCCAACGCCTGACTTGGACTTACAGACACTCTCAAAATGCTCTTCTCAGACACCCATTACATTTCCGGTCTCAAAATCATACTCTAAAGAGAACTACCTTTCCCCCCATAGAGTCGTGCTCTATTTAAACCTCTCCATGGTCCGCGAACTGACTTACTTCTTATTGTTTTACATTATTTCTTAGGCGGACAACCCTTTGACTCGACCTTTTACATTTCACGCTCCGCATACTTCGGAGTTTTGCCAATAGCTTAATCCTAATTTCTAGGCTTTCTGTCCCAAAACCGTTACGCAGGACCTCCACTACCCAACAACTACCAACTTAATTCTCTGGAGACTCGTATCCCCGCAGTAGAGCACTAGTCTAGTGCTATAGATCAGGGGATGTGACATAATGTTATGTCTTGATTTATACATAAACTACCTTGTTCTAGCAACACCCCTGCATTGGACTGACCATCCGCCAAGTAGTTATTGGCATGCAACACATGGAACAAATTTACATTTTCAAAAAAAATTGACATATAATTAATCCTTACCATGATTGAGGATATTTCATCATCGAGAAGATTGAATTTCTTGAGGAGCTTCATACATTTTTGAATAATCATCATGGAGTCACCAACTATAGACAATATTTTGATACCATTAGCCAAACTGATATTCAGACCTTGCTAAAGAGAAAGGGCTTCCGCTTGATTATTTGTCACAATTCCAAGCCCCCATGCATACACTATTTCTATTTTTTCTTCAAGGTTAACAATTACCCCTCCCGCTCCAGCCTCCCTGATGTGTTTCTTCTAATTATCCAAAGGATTAATCCTAATTTGTTTATGCGGGATTTGGGTTTCAATGGATTAACATGAGACAAAGGCCCAACAACGAATTACTATTTTTCTAATTGTCAAAACCACGGAGATAAAAGATTAAAGTTTCAAAGTTATTAGGAATTATTTGTTAAACAAATAGTTATGTAACAATTATGTAAAACATTTATTCAAACCCTTGTATAAAACCCCTAATTTTCTCATTCGAGAGGGGCTGGAGGGAAGAACAAAATTATGATATAGGATAGTCTGATTGCACTTGCTGCATAGACCGATCAGTAATGTCTTTATAACCTTCTGCTATGCAATTTGAAGATCGTAATTTTTTCAATTTTCCTTTTCATTTTCATTCTATTTTCTATGCGCGTACATTGATGTATTATGAGATTTATACAAGGGACATGATTGCTTGTTTACATTGTAGTACGTTACTTAGTTCTCGATCCTTTCAAATATTAATATTATCAAGGGAGTTAGAGTTAGGAATTCTGTGTTTCGTATTATTTTATTGACTAAAAACACTTGTTGTTCATTAGTTTTACTACAATATTTCATGTAGAGATACATATTACAACAGTGTATGCTCATTTTCTTCATTTTTATTTCTTGTAATTTATGTGCTTGAATCCAGATATATGTTGGCAATCTGGTAGTTGACTTGATTAGCACCATTTTGTCACAACAATTAGATGATTTGTTTATTTTCAGATATTCATACTATCAGTAAATGAACATGTCTTAATGCTTTCCTTTTGAGGGAGAATGGAATGTAATAATACGTGATGTTATTCTATTTTGTTTTTTTCATCATGATGAGCAGCTGATAAATGGAGTACAAGTACAACTAACATTTCTTTTATTTTTTCTTTTCCTTTGTCATATTCATCTCTAATTTGTGTTATGTCATTTCTCATTGCATACTTAAGGTTTTAATCATGGTTATTGATCTTTTAGTTACTATAAGTTCCCTTTCCCAAAGTTTAACCTCTATTCCTTTAAATGACACACTTCCATATCTATAAATTGGCCTTATTTATTTGCCTAAATATAATAATTCTTTAATTAATATTAATTACAGGGAAGATCCCGTGAGGCTAAGGGAGGCCAACCCTTTAGCCTGAAGTGGGAAGATTCTTGGGATCCTTAGCAATGTGGTCTTAGGTTTTCCTCAATTACCGAGACAATTTGAGCTCCAACACTCTCTCACCTCTGTGACTATTTTGGGTTTGAGAATTTGCTTGCCTCTCCATTGATCACACCTTAATGAAAGCCTTCATGATGGGTATTTGAGTCAATGTTGCTAACTCCACACATAGTGTCGTCGATATGTTCAAGAGAACTCCACCCTCAGTTAACAACTGCTACAATACTTTTAAGCCTTCTTTCATGTTTGTCATCCCTGAAACGGCTCTTAATCATCAACATTTTGTCTCAAATATTAATACATGTTTTGTGTCATTAATGGGGGATACATTAAGGCCCTCCTGCGATGGGTTTCTTCCAGTCGACATCAACACATTATCCAAGAAGTTGACTTAGAAGCTCCCTTAAGTACCTTAGAGCTTGCATACCTCAATGGAAAGTTTCCTCATTTTCAGCAGTAGGTTCTCATCATTATTCTTCAACCAGAAGATTTTGTGTGGTGTTCGACTTCAGGTCATTCATTCACACCTCATAGATTTTACTTAGTACCTTAAGGGCCATTATCATTATCAGTGGTTCCTCTCATGTCTATTAATGACTTTCGCCATTGGTTGGTAATCAGATGGTGTCTACCATGTTCGAATCCAACACATCTGTTCACATGGTTCGACTCGTGTTATCGAGTGATGAGGTAGTAAACCCCAGATCTTGTTTCATCCATCTGGGTTGTGATTTCAGGATTCATACAAGATTACAAAGTATGATGTCTATGGTCATATAGAAATTCATCCAAGCATGGATCCAGTATATGTAATCAATGGATGTGACTTTGATCATTGTACATGTAAAATGGCTTATATGTTGAGTATGGGTATGCCTACCTCAGTGGTGATATCATGATGATAATGTATTGTAATAATCAATTAATGATCTCAACCATTCAATTCTTGATTCGAACTTTTCACATGGTAAAGCACTTCAGTCCTCAGCCACAACTTCTGACTTTGTATTTTAGGGGGAAATATGTTACATGACATTTTGTCACATCCAAAAAAATGACCTTGAACTTGGATCAATCATTATCCATTCACACTTTGCAATCATCCCTTACAAATCCAAAGGCATGTCCTTTCTAGAAAGTTCCAAAAATTATGCATTATATTGGCTAAAACCCCTAATTTAGGCCCTCATCACACTTCCCTAGTTTAGTAAGTGTGATGGTGTAGGTTCTATCAAAGGGAAAAGCATTGTTCAATGCATATTTCTTTCACTACAAGTGCAATGACCCTTGAAATGAGGAAAAAATTAAGTATAATTTTGAAGCTTTTGCTTCTAGAGGCTTCTATCATGGAAGTTTCCATTCTCTATTAAAGATGTCCTTGAATTCCTACAAATGAGGTCTTACCACTTGTTCCAAGGATGTTGGGCACGGGATCCCCGAAGGGAAGTTTTGGGGCTTAGAGCCCAGATTTTGGTCCAATTTTGTAATTCCAATGTAAGGACTCCGCATTTTGTGGGCGCGGAGCGCGTAGTTGTTAAAGAGTCATAGGGTTGTCTTCCCTTATTTTTATAATGTAATGTCGGTTGTAAAGATCTACCCATGGTCTGCGGACCATGGGATTGTATAAATAGAACAAAGCTCTAAGTAGATAAAAATGAATCTAATGAAGATGTATGTGAGATAGCTCTGAAGTGTAAGTTTAAGTTTTGGGTCATAGTATAGGTAGAGGTTCTATAGCTAAGTGCACAGAGGCCTAGAAGTCCGTAGCTGAGTGCGCGGACCCCTGCAGCTGAGTGCGCAGGGCGAGTTGAGTCTGTAATCATCTGGAAGTATTAATAAAGAGAAGTTTCTATCATTTCTGCGTCTTTGTTTCATGTTTATGTATTTGTTATATCGAGTATGAAATTCACTTCTAATGATTATATGATGTGCGAATGTGTATAATTGTATTGGTTAAGTGAATGCAAGTAAGAACATTTGTTTATGTGAAGCTAACTAAGTTCTGTTAATAATATAAGTAAGATACTTAGCGTAGCTTAGGGAAATATCACAATTCGTTTCCTTAGCAGCGCGAAGGGACTTCAGCCCCTAGTTAAGACTGCACGAAAGCTAATTGTAACATATCGCGGAGATACTGAAGGGTGGAACAGAGTGTGAAGCGACCTGTGTGAAGGCAAGTCTAGTCGGAATAAACCAACATTACAACCATCTCAAGGGTGTGGAAACTTGGTTCCAGCATCCCCCCATACTACTTCGGGTGAGACTTCAGTCCACGCTCCGTGGGTTGATGCCGAAAGGGCCAGTAGTGTAGGGATTTGGTTGGCTAATTAACGTTGAACCTGGGTCAGGTCCCCATAAGCCAACAAATGGTTCTGTTGTCGGGACTGGAATCTGCATAAGAGATGTGTCATATCGTATCATTGGAATCCAACTAAGAAAGAAATTGAAGGTGGGTTGGACAGAAGAATTCACGAGTTCGCGGCGTATGAGAACAAAAACTCGCAACTTTCAAAAGAACAGTGGTTAGACAACTACCTGTATACAGAGATCCATGAAATCTTTTTCACGTCCTTCCCTACTGATCTATATGAGTGGATAGTGAAGCTAGCAGATAGCCAAGGAAGGTGGAAACTTGACAGTCCTATTGTGTGGACCCCAGAGCTAGTGTGAACGTTGGAAGAACCGGAGGATAAGATCGCGCGCGTCGTCGATCATTAGCTTGATCGCATTATAGGAGGATTTGTTACTGAGTTTGCAGTTGACACCTCAGTTAGCTACAGCGAGACAGAGCAACGCTTTCTCAAAGGACCGCGAGGTAAGTACGTAAAGTCTTTGAATACTTGGATTAAAATGTTTTTGTGCGAAAAGCAGGTTATGCAGTTACCTTGATGTTCGGGGCTACACGAAGCAGAAAGGTTTATAGGAACAAAGGAAATAAGGATCTAGAAAATAGCCCCTTGATTTCACCTCCACGAGGAGACGAGGAAGAGCTCGCGAAGGTCTCTCCGCGAAGTGCTATTCATTTGATAAGACAAATAATTCTACGAATACCACCCCCGCTCACACCACCACCGGCTTCACCGCCATCACCTCCATCTTCGCGCGTACCAACTCCACCACTACCGCGATTCAATATGGCAAACACAGTGAAGTTTCCTATGTTCAAAGGTTTGGGAAATGAGGATCCGGACGAATTCTGGTTCGTTGTAAGGGCTGTATGAGAAGCGCAAGGTGTTACAAATGACCATATAAAGAAAGCGACGCTAGTTAGCACCCTGCAAGATCGCACTCTGACCTGGTATATTAAGTATTGCAACGATAACCTAAATGCGAGAGTCGCGGATATCCAAACAGCGCTAAATAGATAATTTAGCAGGCCTAAGTCTGAAGCACAGTCGATTATGGGATTTAAATAGATCACGATGCTACCAAGCGAGACTCCTTGGGAACTAGATTAGAGGCTGAAATGTATGATCTGCGAAGCCAATATGAATCTGACAAATGGACAGCATCGCGAGTGGTTTGTAGCTTCACTACTACCACACTTAAGGAGCGCATTGTCGCAACAGAATATAACGACTTAGGCAGAGGCCTTGGAGATTGCCATGAGACTACATGACACCCCGATGCAAGATCCTAACCTAGGAGTTCAGTAGATCCATGCGCAGCTAAAGAATCTATGCCTTGAGATGCAGAGTCTGAAACAGGACAGGACGGTTCAACCAGAAGTGCGTGAAGAAGTGTGGTGCGTGAAATGCAAGAGTCAGGGTCATGACAAAGACCATTGCCCAATCTTTACAAATTACCTCGTAGGAGGAGGACCAATGCCTTTAAGGCCGGAAGCTCAAGCAGGACCTAGCACGGTGCCTGCTTTGTGGTGCGTTATCTGTCAAATAGCCGGAAAACATGCCACGGATAACTGCCACTTGTTATAGAAGTATACGCAAACTTCGCAACAGTTGTTCTATAAATTTTGTAGGTCAATGCGACATGACGAGCGTACTTGCAGAAGCTATGAATTAATGATGGATAGAACGCCCGCCTACAGGGTTCAAGCCGAAATGTGATCCCTTGACCAGAATGTAGGGATGGTGCGAACAAGATTTCAGGGGAGCGGACGAGGCCAAGGCGGAGGAGGACCTGGTAGAGGTCGTGGACAGTTGATTTGCTACAATTGCGAAGGACCAGGACACTATGCCCGCGATTGCATTAATCCAACGTGCCCATCATGCAAGTATTGCACGTTGTTTGATCATGAGACAGAAGATTGTCCTACGTTGATAGCTAGGATACGCGACAAAGGAGCACTACCGCCTCCCCCGACTCAGAACCTGGAAACGATGAAGTCTAAGCCACGTGAGGAAGATCTGAACGTAAACATTGTGCTCCTAAGTGGAATCGCAACAGGAGATGACAAAGGCAAACAGCCAGAAGATAGTACTTGGGTTCGCAAAGCCCCGGCGAAAGACGTTGAGTTTGATTTGGAGCGCGCTCGGGAAACCTTCATGGAATCTAAGAAGAGCTTCGCTGAGGCCTCCACTTCAGGAAGCAAAGATAAACTGGAGCCAGAGATGGACCCATCCATGCTCACAACTTTCCTAGAAACCTGTCTGAAGTTACTGCGCAACAGTAAGGCTGTGAAAGGGCTATAGGAGCTCATCAATAGATGTGCTAGGACCGCGCCAGGTGAACTGCGCGTAGTCTAGAAGATAGGAAAACATAAGACAAGAATAGGACGAGAAATGAGACTCACCGCGCAGATCAGAGAATACGAAATGGATCAAGTCATTCTGGATTTGGGATCAGATGTGAATGTTCTGCTGAAACAGACATGGGAGAGAATACAACGACCTGCACTGCAATGGTCTCCAATTCAGCTAAGGATGGAAAATTAGCAGAAAATAATACCCATGGGGCAGTTGCAGGGAGTAACCGTGGATATTGAAGGAGCGAGCGCGCTGGCAGATTTTGAAGTCATAGAGATTGTTGATGACAGCAATCCCTACCCCATGCTCCTAGGAATTGACTGGGCCACTGATATGAACGAGGTAATTATCTGAAGAAGCAAAAAATGATCTTTGAGAAGAAGTCACTGCGCGTAATTATACCCCTGGACCCTACTGAAGGATCGCGCTATACGGAGCCGGTCCGCGACTATGAGAGTGATGATGATCTGGACTGCATCTACAAGATAACAGCGTGAGACCAAGACTGGGTGAATCCCACCACGGATGGGCAGATTACATGGGAGTGCGAGAGCTCCTACACTTCGGATTCCGACGAAGAAATAGAACGATGGCAAAATCGGTTACATGAGGTAACTACACTGAATTTCAATATGATGACTAGGTCGTTGCGTTGTGTGTCGTTGGAGGTAAAAAATCTGCCTAGTTATGATGGTCTAAATGAGGTAGATACCTTCTTGGATGCATTTTAAAGGGAGATTCCAGAAAAGCAACGCTTCCAGGCCTTGGACTGGGTACTGCGCGCTACGCCCACAAGATGGTGGGGTACGCACAAAGGAAGCTTTGATGATTGGTGCGAATGTAAGAAAATGATGCAAACATGATTTTGGAAGCTTAAGATGCGACTGACAAACAAGTGTGATGGACAGGATGATCCGCGCATGCATCTGGCCAAGTGGACGCAGGCCTATGGAGAAGAGCCCCAACCTACGCAGAGGCACATGTACTCCGCGCTAAAATACCTGGTCAATAAGCATGTGTTGGGGGGGGCGAATTTGCAGATGGCTCTTAATGTTGAGAAGACATTATGTAGGGAGAGCAACCGCGCAGAATATTCTACGCGCAGGGTTGTGGTGGCCAACCCTTCATCAGGATTCAAAATCATATTGCAAGGCATGCGACATATGTTAGAGAACAGGTAGGCCATCACGAAGGGACGGCATGCCTTTGAATCCACAAACGACGTTGCAGCCTTTCGAAAAATGGGCAATAGATTTTGTAGGACCCATCAAACCTCAAGGGAAGACAGGCGCGAGGTATATTATCACTGCGACGGAGTATCTAACTCATTGGGCATAAGCGCAACCGGTGAAGGATTGCACGAGCGCAACTGCCACAAAGTTCCTATTTGAACATGTACTGACACGATTTGGATGTCCGAAGATCTTGATGAGCGATCGCAGTACACACTTCTTGAACGAGACGATCAACGCACTAACGGAGGAATTTCAGGTGTACCATCAAAAGAGCACACCTTATCACCCACAAGCTAACGGGACAATAGAAGCATTCAACAAAGTACTAGAGACTGCGTTGACCAAGGTATGCAATGCTCAGCGAAGTGATTGGGACCTGTGCATACCTGCAGTGTTATGGGTTTATCGGATGACATGCAAGAAGCTAATGGGACAGACACCTTTTAGGCTTGTATATGGATTGGAAGCCATAATGCCTATGGAATACATCGTGCCTAGTCTGTGCATAGCAGCGCTCACAGATATGACGAATCGCGGAGCCCAAGAGGAGAGGCTCGCGCAACTGGATGAGCTCGAAGAAGAACGATTTTTGGCTAGATTTCACCAGCATGTCCAAAAGCAGCGTGAAAAAGCATGGCACGACCGACACAGCAAGCTGCACACATTCAAGGTAAACGATCTTGTTTTCTTGTACAATAGTAAGTTTGATAAATTTCCAGGAAAGTTCAGAATGCACTGGTTAGGGTCGTATATTATTAAGGAGATTACCAACGGAGGTGCGGTATAGCTGATTAAGTTAAATGCAGATCCCTTCCCAAGAAAAGTGAATGGCAGTCGTTTGAAGCCATACATAGGTGGCCCGGCCATATGACTAACCGACAAAAGCACAGTCTTAGTGCTCTAGGCAATTGAAAGGAGGCATGGGACTATAAACTACACTGCCTGGGAGCTGCGCGATGTCAAGACTGCGCGCAATAGCGAAGTGTCACAAGGTTTGCAACAACACGAAGATAGTTGCACTAGCACGTAGGTCAGCCGGAAAGTGACCGTTAAAGTCACTATTCACGATTTGATGGTTGGTTTGAGGCCAAATGGAGCGGGCGGCAAGAATTTAAGGCAAACTTTATGGGTTAGATTCTTGGAAATTTGTCGCCAATCTAGCGTTGATGGACTGAATGTGGGGGGAACAATGTAATTCAAATTCAAAAGGTGCTATAAATTACAAGTGGCTATCCAGCAAAAAACACTTGGCAATTTGAGAACTGAGTTGTTGCGCGCTCAAGTATTCATGAACCGAGACTTATTCAAGACTCTGAAAGCAAATTCGTTGTTTGAGCAGCTACCAGAGACACTGAAAGAACTGTGGAATAACACTATGTCAACACTCGAAGAAGCCATGGACACAGGAGTAGTGACAGTCGAGGAAGCTGCACAGGAAATTGCGAAAGTGGAAGCCCCAGAGAGCGCTGGAATAATCGTTGAGGTCCCTAAATCACCGCAAACACTGAGACCTAAGAAGGATAAGCATGCCATGATACCGATGCGCGTCTTGCCCTGAAATTCACTAAGGACCAAGCTCGCATTGCAGGATAAAGGGAAGGCCATTAATCTGGAAGCCGAAAAGGAGGAAGAGTTTGAAGAAATCATGGTGGAGGAGGAGGATGTAGAGATGGAAGTCGAAACCCAAGGTGCGGACCCTACCACCAAGCTCCCGGAATATGTTCCTCCACAAAAGGGTAAAGGTAAGGTGTCGAAGGATATATATGAGAGCAAGAGCTCTCTGCAAACTCCGTTGCTCCCAGATGATATTAAGTTTTAGGGAGCGCACTTGGGGCGATTTCCAGTGTTGAAATTTGAAGATTGGGACCTTGCAGACCACGAGAAGTTCCTGCATTTAGTGACTGCGAAGCTAATGCACCAGAAGATAGACGCATCGGCTGGAATGATTGAATTGGAGCCACGCAAATGGCTCAGAGGTGTCAAGAAAGCAGGGTTGCTAAACCTGCTCTGGGTGCCGCATTACCACCGCGCCCCAGTGACCATTTTCGTCATCAGGAAACTGCTCTACTTGGTGCATGATGGGTGCTTGTGGCTGGAGGAGCCCATCCCCATCACAGACCATCTGATTCACCGGATTACACGGCTCCCTTACTCAGGGGAGGATCCAACAAACATTTCAAAGGGAAAAGGTGGCAAGTTGGCCCTCACGGAGGCAATGAAAAAGAAGTTTAAGTTGGAGAAGAAGAAGTGAGGGTATGCCATCTCCAGCATCAACAACCCTGCAGTCAAGGTCGCGACACAGATATTGGCAGGGAAGGTGATGCAGAAGTGCCGCACAGATGAGGTTCCTACGCCAGTGGTTGCACTAGCGGCGCAATGCGTAGAAGGGGTCCAGTTCAACTAGGCGAACTATCTATGCGGTGAGTTCCTTGCGAACTTTCGCGAGGCATAGGAGTAGGGAAAAATGTTTCATTACACATGGCTCTTGTTGTCAATCATACTGGTGGCATGGGAGCTACCCGAAGATAGCCAGTTTCCTTCAATCACGTCGAACCTTCCAGAGGTAGCGAAGTACGCTTCGCTGTGGGCGACCAAGGACACACAGTGGATCAGAGAAAGCAAGATATTTTGGGTGTTAATGGAGATGAACATCTGGATGGGGATCAATCACAAGCCATGATTATCGCCCATAGTCTACAACAGTTTGCAGAGCTTTGCGGAGTTCAAAGCAAATTTCCACCATGTCTTCATCAGGGTGCAGAAGGACCCTACGAAGACATGGCATGATTTACCATATTTGGCAACTGACGATGTGATATTCACAGTCCTTGAGTCTTGGCCGCTGGAGTGGCGCGCTCCAGCTAACTTCGCGGTGGAAACAAAGAAGTACCTCGCGCAACGCAAGAAATAAGAGACAAAATTTCGAATGGCATAGCTGGCGGAAAAGCGCAGGAAATAAGAAGCAGTGGCTAAGGCCCAAGCAGCGCGCGACACTACAAAGTTGGCAGGGCAGCAGAGAACAGCAGACCCAGAGCGCAAAGGACAGAAGTCACCTTCGCTCGAACCAGAGACAAACACAAAATAAGGTGGTGCGAACCCGTAGACGATGTTCACCCAATTCAAACATCCACGACCATGAGAGTAGGTAGGGCTGCGAAAGAAAACAAATGCCTCGAAGACATCTTTAAATCCTATCGCCCTCATTGAAGGGGATTTGCATGATATCGGTGAAACAGTGAGGGATGTCACCATGGAGGCCCTCCAGTAGTTTGAGGAACAACACGAGTTGGTATTGGGGGCTCTCCGGACATAAATACAGGAGTTACAGGTGCACACTCCACAAGCTGGCACAGTGTCCACCAGCCTCGCAGTCGGCACTTCAACTGCTGAGGAAATGTTGTGTGCCAGGATGACCAACACAATAGTGCTACCAGATGGAGCACTCATTACAGAGAATGAGGCCGATAGGCCTATGGTCAGTAGTTTGAAAGGGGTTGGATTAAACATGGTTGCGCTCCCTCGGGAGACGCTCTATCTCTTGCAGGATGGAGTCACTGTAGAACTTCAGGCCAGGGAGAGTCACGCTCTACAGGTAATGAGCGAGCAGCACATCAACATTGAGCAGTTGAGCCTGTAGCGCAACGAGGCAGTAGAGCAGAACAAACAGATAATGCAGGTTGTGGAGGAAGCCTGCCAAATGGTCCCAGAGTTGGCCATTCAAGCAGAGGAACCAGTGGAAGCGTGCATCCGTAAGCTCACAAGGGTGCGCGACGCAAGAGTAGAAATGGCCAAGGTTCACCTGGAGCTGAACCTGCAGATCACAAAACTACAGTTGAAGGCTCAGCCTTCAACTCCGTCGGAGGTTAAGGAACAACGTACCACCGCGGTTACGACAACGATCACGGTGGTTGACAGTGCAGTGACAGACTGCATGAAGTTGTTCGAATAGTCATTCGAGGTCCTAACCACCCTGGAGGAGGACCCGAAAATACAACGCTTAGAGAAAAAGGCGTGTGAGCTTTAACAGAAATACGATGAGGTAAAAGGGACCGTGCAGATGGTTTCCCTTACACAAAGGCTTGCAAGGATGCAACAGGAAAAGGCACTCAAGGAACAAGTGGATGTCGCTCGACATAAAGAGGCAGTCTTGAAAGCACGCCTACAACCATGGATCGACGAGGCTTATACAATTATAGCCTCCATTGAAGCAAATCTCGTGCAACTGCAAGCAACTCAGGAGAGGATTCAGGGCAGCAGTTCAATAGCGGTCATCGAACAGCGCGTGGAGGAAGTCCAGCAGGCAGCCACTCAGTGCGTTGTCGAACTTGTAGCGATCCAAACAGAGCTAGGAGGTCTTCACGCTAAGATCTCCGCACCTACAGAGTGACTCGAGGGCAAGTCACGATGTTTGTGTTGGGGACCTATTAGGCGCGGGATCCCCCAAGGGTAGTTTTGGGGCTTCTAGATTTTGGTCCAATTTTGTAATTCCAATGTAAAGACTCTGCATTTTGTGGGCACGAAGCGCATAGTTGTTAAAGAGTCATAGGGTTGTCTGCCCTTATTTTGATAATATAATGTCGGTTGTAAAAGATCTACCCATGGTCCGTGGACCATGGGATTGTATAAATAGAGTGAAGCTCTAAGTAGATAAAAATGAATCTAAGGAAGAATCAATGAAGATGTATGCGAGATAGCTCTGAAGTGTAAGTCTAATTTTTGGGTTGTAGCGTAGGTAGAGGCTCTACAGCTGAGTGTGCAGAGGCCTAGAAGTCCGCAGCTGAGTGCGCGGACCCCTGCAGCTGAGTGTGCAGGGCGAGTTGAGTCTGTAATCATCTGGAAGTATTAATAAAGAGAAGTTTCTATCAATTCTGCGTCTTTATTTCCTATTTATGTATCTGTTATATCGGGTATGAAATTCACTACTAATGATTATATGACACACGAATGTGTATAATTGTATTGGTTAAGTGAATGCAAGTAAGAACATCTATTTACGTGAAGCTAACTAATTTATGTTAATAAGATAAGTAAGATAATTAGCGTAGCTTGGGGAAATATCACAGTTCGCTGCCCTAGTAGCGCGAAGGGACTTTAGCCCCTGGTTAGGACTGCACGAAAGGTGATTGTAACAGATCGTGAAGATACTGAAGGGTGAAACAGAGCGCGAAGTGACCTGCGCAAAGGCAGGTCTAGTTGGAATAAATGACGTCACAACCATATCAAGGGTGCGGAAACTTGGTTCCAACATCCCCCTATACTACTTCGACTGAGACTTCAGTCCGTGCTCCACGGGTTGATGTTGAAAGGGCCAGTAGTGTAGGGATTTGGTTGGCTAACTAACGTTGAACCTGGGTCAGGCCCCCATAAGCCAACAAAGGAACTTATCCACTTCTAAAGTGGATTTTACCCTATTTTAATGGATCTGCAACCTCCTCATTTCTCTTGTAAATGCATTACCTACTATTAGGACTCGGTTGGCTTTTGGAGACTCTGAATTATGCCCTTATGTTGCTCATTTATGTCTAGAGGTCTATAATACATCCATGTGTTTGAGGTGTGACTGAAGGCTTGTTATTTTGGCAAATAAAGGACAAGATAGTTTGGAGAGATCTACAAGGTCAAGGCCTACATGGGTTGTAATTTTTTCCTGCTTTTATTAATACAAAAAAGCATTGTTTCTCCTACACGTATGTCTTATTTATGCATATGTAGAACATGAATCCTTGGCTTCTTGCTTAGAGTTGTTTGTATATGTTATTTTTATGTTTTGGTTCTCTTTCTTGTTTTGGATGTGTCATAAGTTCCAATTTTAGCATTTGGAGTTGGAGCTAAAAATTGCAAGCGAGGAGAAGAAGAGAGCTTTCATTAGTTCCCAAGTAAGTCTTTCTTCCATATTTCAAACTTCTCTAAGGAAACCATATCAATTTTTTCTTGGTTGTTTCTAGATCAAGCCATTAGGTCTAGGGAGATCTCTTATGTCTGTAGAAGGAATTTATCTACAAAACAATGATAATGAAGGGCTAATTATTCAAAAAAATGCTATCATACTGAGGAGTTTGAAACCCATGTTGCCCATAGCATGGGCACGCTAAGACATTAAAGTGTGTTTGTGCACACGCATGTATGTGTGCATGCTTGTGTATTTGTTATTTTTTTTTATATAGATATTCCCTTTAGCCACCTCTACTTGGCCTTGGGTGGATATTATTTGCTAATTATACCTTCTAGTCTCCATTTCATGCAGAAAAAACTATCTTAGGGATAAATTACCTTCGGTTATAGAATTTTCCTTTATTTGGGTGATTGTGCAAATTGAATTTATTTATTTTATTTGGAAACAACACAATGATGTGATATTTAACAACCATGGGCCTACTCTTGTCTTTTCTATGGTATGGCAGGGCATTAGATCATGCAAATTTGTCTATGTAGATTATAGTACAATTACACAAGGTCTCAATGGAGATGAACTAGCTTCAAAAATTGTTATTACTAGGGGTATGCCGCACTTACATTGAGTTGAGATTCAGCAATCCCTCATCAACTTTCCTTAACATAGTTACAATAGAGAAAGCTTATCATAGGGCTAGAAGATTGGTTAGACAATGGCAAGAGTAGGCCCATAATCCACCAACTCTTGCTACACAAAGTGAGGAGTTTCCTTCCTTAGCCCTTGTTATTCACAAGGAGCTCAAGCTCCCTAGAGATAGTAATGGATGTGATACACACCTTGAGGAGCCTCCCATGGTCACTAATTAGGGCTCTTGAATGATCATAGTGAGCATTCACTTAATGCTAGTACTATGATTTTATTTTTCAATTGGAATGAGAGTTTGTATTAATGGAAAATATGTGTATACAGCAAAGCAGATACATCACCGAACATCCTATTATCATGTTTCTTTCTAGTTTCCTTATACATTTTTCAAACCATGACACTACTTCAAAATTCCAGCAAGATACTACCTCAAAAATAGAAAAATGAAAGGTGAAAAAATTCCAAAATACATCCAAAAGCCTACATACTTCAGCTTCCATACAACTTACACATTATGTGGAGGGGACCCTTCCTAACATGATCCCATGTCATTATCCATAGTTGGTTCATTTAAGTTTAGGATACGAAGATGAGGAGAGCTAGCCAAGGTGTTTGACGAGGATGGTTCTAAACATTGTTATCCTAGAGAGAGCTTAAAGTTCCTCCATTTTTATGCGAAAGGCCAAGATTTTATTCTCTGCTTTCTTTATCAAAATATGATGTTGTAACATAATTTATATGGAATAATTAATGTTGGAGATCAACCAATTGTGGTTTAATTGAAGAGATTATATCTCTTCTTGCATTGACTTCAATTGTGCTTTCAAAGTGTCATGCTCAAATCCCATATTGTTACTCCTCCTCATGAATATAGAATTGTGCCCACTTGGAGTCTGCTCCACCAACAAAGTTCTTTGATTGAGATGATTGGTTTGACCACCTATTCCAAAATCCCCCTTCACGGAAAGTTGAATGGCACAATTATAATAAGCACTGGCACGAAATGTGTTAAAAGGCATCACTCCAATCTGATAGTCTATGTTGCCTTTGCCTAGGTTTACTTCATTTCCTTCCTTTTGCTTTGAAATGTCACTAAGGTAGGTGATATCTCAACTTAGGATTCTTGAGATATCACACCTCCACACTTCATATAGTGTGTTGGAGTTGTGATTAGACCATAGATAACCAGAGAGGAAAGCACCCTGAAGAGAGAAGGAAACTCGAAATGAAGAATCACCAATACATGCACTTAGGGCAGATCATATTGGAGCTCTAGTGAGTGGCACCTTTGTGCTCAAGAGGATTTTCACTCTTTCATACTAGTTATTTCTACCCTTCTCATACCACTTTTTCCTTTTGAACGCTTCCTATGTGCATGATATCAATAGCTTAAAGCAAATATAATCCCATTTTCACCCACAACCATCCAAATTCATCATGAAGAAAAGTGAATACCACTTATGCATTCCATTATTGGGCTTGAGAATCCTCCACTTGATGGGGAAATACTTGGAGCTTCCAAATGCGATGCACTGGAGTTTGAATCCCCCTGTGTGACCTTATATTGCATGTGAGGAATTTGGAGAAGAACCATTGACCAAGACCAAAGAAACACTTACATCCCTTTCCTTCCAAAACAAAGATTACTAGATTAGTGTGCTAAGCAGTTATGCATTATCCATTATCATCTCACAAGTTGAATCTAATGTGTGCAAAGAAAATGAGGCGTAGCTTCCACGTTGTCGCCCTTTACCACATTGCCAAATCAATCCAAAATCGGATAATTGATCTTCCCCTGAGAGAAAAAACACAATGAGGAGACCTTGTTGCAACAATCACACTGGCTACCATGATTGGTTGCTTAGTACCTCATTTCGCACCCTACTCGAGATGTATTAGGAGGTGTTTATTAAATGGAAATGCATCCATTTTGCATGGATATACACTTGGTGCATTGTAATGTTTATTGTTCTTTGATTCCACAAATGGTCCCTTTGGAGAGGGGGGCCTTGATTTTTAAATTCCATAAGGGGGAACCATGAGACTTTCCCAATGACCCTCAATTCACCCATATTCAATTTAACCACTTCCATTAATTATGCTTCTTGGTTATTTCCTAATATGCAAACATGATATACTTTGATGGAAGGAAAAAATGAAGGATTTTTTTTATCCTTTTCATTATACTTTTCAACCTATTTTCATGTGGTAGTGAGTTAGCTACTAGATGTTGAATAAGGAGTTTAGAATCTCCTATAACAACCAGAGAGAAAAAATGATGTTCTTTTACTAATATAATCCTTGAAGCAATCCATATGCTTTCACTTGATTGTTTGAGATGGATCACATTCCCTAAACATAAGATGGTTCAATTTTTAACTTAAGGAAAAAGATAACCCCTCACATTCCTACCACCCCTAATTATTCCATTTTTTTTTATATAACTATATCTTATATATTATGTATGAGCATTTTAACTTAATTTAGTACAAAGATGGAGTACTTGTCTTCGACTAGTGTTTCAAATCTTCGTGGTAGATTACATTTCGTCGCCACCAAGGATTACAATTTTGTTTTAGGGTCTGATGGTAAGCCACGGTTCGTGACTAATCTGTTCTAGTTTGGCAATGAAAACAGAAAGGTTTTGGATCCAATTAGGCTTATGAAGGTCTAGCTCCTCTATGATGACATTTTTTTACTTTTGTGGTTGTGCTCTTTGAATGGGATTTCCATCACTCTCATCAGCTGACACCTAGATCAAAATATCAGGCTCATATAGAGAAGGTGTAACTCTTTTCCCCTGCTCAAGTTTTTTATGACAGTGAGGTATGGTAGTCAATGGGGGTTGTGGAAGATATAAGTGAAATTACCCTTCTATACCCTTTTACAGATCTAACCAGAGGCAAGGGGATGGAGCTTCTATGGGTAGCATATATCTAGTGGTCACACGATTTTTTCACTACATATATAACTATATAAATCTTCTCAATGTTGGATAGGAGACATGACCTTCAAATCAGATCAAATTTGTCCAAAATAAGGTTATTTCCTCCAAAGATGGGAAGAATGGAGGAGTTTGAAGTATATATGCACGGACCCAACACTACATGCTCAGATCAGGTTTCTTCTATACCCTATGATCCTCTGAAATGAGCAAATCTGATAGATTGGGAGCATGGTTTGAAATCGAAAGAGGAGAGGACGTTCCAGATTCTCATAAAAACGTTGGCAGGTAAATCTATTTTAATCTATGTAAACAATGAGGATTTAGTGGAGAATATCAAGCACAAAATACAACAACAAGAGGGAATCCCATTAGCTTCACGAAAGCTCATTTCAAGAAGTAAAATCCTTCAGGACAAGAGGTCTCTCAAAGAATACAACATCAGTAGAGGTTCCGCCGTAATTATGATGTTTGTATTACTTGAAGGATCAAGATTTGGGCCTTCAATTTCATATAAAGAATCCATCAAAAGGAGTGTAGAGTAGGTGAATGTAACACTTCCTGTTGGGACATTGCCTGGGCCTTACATAGTGGAAAGGATGGAGAAACACCCAAAGATCGAGATCCAGAATCCTCAAGTAAATGACATGTTCTCATATTTCCATGCAGAGGCAGTTATTTGTCGTTTTAACAAATTCTGGCCTAATCCAGAAGATCTATACCAATGGATTTAGACAAATTGGACTACAAAATGTGATATTTATCTATGCTCGAAGGGGTTTTTATCATTCAACCTACTTCAAAAAAATATTACCAGAAAATATTCAAGCAAGGACCATGGTTGTGGGGTAGAGCAAGGTTATTCATCACCCCCCAGTTCCCAAAATTTGATTCATCAACAATGGAGGTAACAAAAATGCCCATCTGGATTCGGCTACCCAATCTCCCACTTCCCTTTTGGCACCATCAAGTTCTTGAAGACATCAAGAATATTTTGGGAGATTTTATAAAAATAGATAGTGAGAGAATAACAAAGGGGATCTTCACATATGCTCGCATTTGTGTGGAGATCGACCTCAACAAGGGTTTGCTTAACTGTACTTGGCTAATCAACAGACAATTCCAGTGGACACAAAGCTTAGATTATGAAAACACGGCCTTTAGATGTCATGTATGCAACCAAACAAGGCACCTACAAGATAGTTGTCCTTTGGCTAAAAAAATCAGCAAATAAGAGGAAGGGGTAGAAGCCCAAATCAAAGCATTGGCAAACTTATGAGCCCCCTCCTCCTGATGAGGAAGAAGAGGTGGATCTAAAGGACCCACCAGGTAAAGAAAAAGAATAAGAAAATGAAACAACAACACCGGTAGAACCCCCTGCAAAGTCATCAAAACTCAACTAGACCGTGGATATGGCAGTTTCACATTTTTCCACAGGAAACGAAATAGCAGCAACAAAGATGGAAGAGTTTCAGGGAACTAAAAGATCCCACGTCTCTGAGAGCTTTGAATAAAAAAGGAGAATATTCTTAAAACTTTGAAGGAGTTGGCTCTAGCGATCATCCAACCCACTACTAGGGTTTGTAAGTAAAAAAGAAGGAGAAAAAAGAGAAAGTGGAAGATTTTTATAACTATTCCAACCAATAATTTTTTATCATGTTTCGTGATAGACCTTAATGGAATTTTCTAAATATACCTTCGTGCATTTGCAACATATAATTTTATTTTCTTTAATAAAATTACAATTTTTCCTCCATTAAGAAAAACATAATCCAATACATTTTTTTATATAAAATTATAAAAACTAAACCTATAATCCATCTCTATATATATATAAAAGAATATGACAAGCAGATCTGTAATCCATCGTTTTTGGAGTAAAAATTAATCAAAACATATAAGCTAATATCGATGATAAACGCATTACCATACTAACTAATCCAAAATAGATACTAATAATAAAATATCAACAATATCAAATATACATTATTAGTATTAAAGATACTTTACATGCAGAGTGGTAAATGAAAATGAAAGGGAATATAGAGTATAATATAACTTTGCATACTAACTAATCCAAAATAGATACTAATAATAAAATATCAACAATATCAAATATACATTATTAGTATTAAAGATACTTTACATGCAGAGTGGTAAATGAAAATGAAAGGGAATATAGAGTATAATATAACTTTGCATGAAAAGTGGCAAAGTAAAAATGAAAGGGAACATAGACTTTAAATATAATTGAAATATAAAAGGCACAACTAACTAATAAGTGAATTTCAAGTCAACATGCATTAAAATGCGTGCCATAATTTGTAAGCTACACCTATGTGGCATGTTATGGATCTCAAACGAGATGGCATAATTGAAAAGTACAGGCATAAGTTTATGTTATCAAATGACATTTCACAGTTTGTTTGACATATATATTATTTATTATTTTAAAAAGAAAAATAATAAAATAGATTTTATTTGATTTCAACCGAGATGGAAATATAAATTTAAAATAAATTTTAATTTTATAATATATTAATTTAATTTTGATTTTTATATATGACTAAATTTAAATTTTTATTTTTTTTAATAGATGTGTAGAAATAATATTTTAATTAATTATAAAAAGTAAATATATTAAAATAAAATAAAAATAACAAAATTAAAAATTAAATTATAATTGAAAACAAATTATCTCCTCACTGGGGAGTTGGAAGATATTGATGGGTAGGGTGTTGGGGTGCGCCTGCGACTTCATTGTAAGAAGTACTTAGGAGTGGGTAGGGCGGGTTGCCCCCCACATGCATGTGCATGCAAATGTAATTAGTAAATACGAAGTTGGTTCTTTCCATTATCAGTCTAGGCTTTCTCACGACACAGTTGAAGCGACAATTTAGCAAAGGTGAACCAGTCCCCTCTCCAGTGCAGATGTCGTGGCATGATTCTTGCAAAGGTCTCTCTCTTGCAATGTCAGTTTTTTTTCTCAATTCCAATATGGTCTCAGTTCAGTTTGAGGACAAATGGGGTATTGTGATTGTGGTGGTCTATATTGGGAGAGTTCGTGGGATTGAGCTTTTGGAGGCAGAGACCACACAAAGTGGCTAGAACCAAAAGTTCAAGAGTGTGGATAAACCTTGGTTTGATAGTGGGTCAACTGGGACGGTGCCTATTTTTTTCACTTTGGCAATTGCATTCTCAGTCATCAGCATCATGTCATTCCCTGGGCCAAGCCATACAACGTCTCTAGCAGTACTATACGTGCACTTGACTCAATTCCCCTTACTCCTGATAGATTAATTGTTGGTTTTTTCTTGTGTGGTTGTTTTGTAACTATTAGTCGCAGAGGTCAAGAAGGGAGGAAGGATTTACTCATCTTGAATTATGGGTCGGGTATATTTCTTCTTCTCTCTAGCTCCATATGTTGTCCTTCTCTCTGCATACCTACTCCCTTTTGCTACATGTATAAGCCTCAACTTTATTTTTTCATTTGCTTGACCTCCTCTAGTTCTTTTGCTATTGTATTACTCTCCTGGTGTTTGCAGAGCGTGAGCACCCAACCTCAACAACACATCTGTAGCCACCAAGGCGAGTGGGGAGGCCATGCTCCTCCAAATATAAATCATGCCCAAGCCCAAGTGCATGAAACTACGGAAATTTATTACGTTGTTGCTCCTCCTAACATTCGAGAAAAGATTAAGCGCCTTGAGACTCCACCTGTTGATGAATGGCTGGTTTTTTCAAATTCAAATATTTTTTAGGATGTTTCCCACTAGGTTCTCGACCCTAGTCATAATAGGGGAAGACGAAAACAATATATTAACTCAATAACTCTTCACTAGCAACTTAAAACTCTTCTTGGAAGAGTATTAATAGAAAATCAAGAGGTATAATATGATATCTTTACTGCTCTAAATGAAATAAAGCGTGATCAGAGATTTCAACACTCTTTCTTGGAAGGTTTGGACACTTAACTAGCTCACCTTGAGAGCCACTTCAATGCGAGTTTAAGCCCCCAACTCCACCCAATTCCAATGTGAAATATCCTCCACATGTGACCTCTTAGGATTCTTGAGTACTGATGATCTTCTTAGATGTTATCATTTTTATTGTTTTAAATGATGGGTTGTTTGAATTTCAGTTAATCTCATTGGTATGACTTATTTCAAGAAGGCGGTCAATATAGTTGGTTTCCCTAGAGGTAGATTTAGACCGCCTTCATTGATTTTTGAAAAACATGGACAAATGACTGATGTATATTGATGATTTGAATTTTTAAGGAAATGCGGAAAAAAATAATAATAATAAAATATATATATATAAAATAATAATAATAATATATATATAATAATAATAATAATAATAATATATATAGATATATATAATAAAAATAAAATAAAATAAAATTTATCACAATAAATAAACATTTCAAATTTATGTTAAACTTTAATTTTTAAATGCATCACAACTTTGATAATTTAAACTTTAAAGTTTAAATGCATCACAACTTTGATACTAAATATTTATATGAAGATGTATGTTCATAGAAAGCAGAGATGGTTGGCATCTCCCTCAAGAAGGACTAGAACAGTGTTCGAACTTTCTTATGACACGCGGTTAAGGCTTTCCATCCCCTCACCGGGGTGGATCTTAACACAAGTTTTTAGCCTCAAGGGTTAGCTCAATTGGTCAAGTTCCCATCACTAAAGTACATCGTTAATGAGAGCTCACAAGGTCAATTCTCCTCGATGCCCTCAGGGTCAGGCTCTGCTAATAAGCTGATGGGATGTGATCCCTTCAAGAAGATCTACATAGATATTTTCCTTGGAAAAAAAAAAGGTATTTATGTGACGATAAAAACATTTATCCATTTTCCATATAATTCTCAAAATTCAATTCTTTGAGCTCATTACATGAATATAGATAAATTAAAAATGTATATGCAAAGTAATATAATAAAGTCCTTAATGAACATCTTTCTGGATAGGGTGATAGGATGGGATGTGTGTTGCATGATAATTCATTATCCTTGTATTCCACTGCTTTGGGATGAGAGGTAACATGTGGTAGTGTACCCTTGATTTCCTAGCATGCAAGCTATAATGCTTGCAAGCAATGGTTATGGCTTTCATTTGGGAAACTTTCTCTATACTTTGTTGATTCTAGACGATTCTCAACCTAGTTGAGTTTGTAATTTTGTTGGTTATGGCTATCATGAGGAGACATAGTATGGTTTTTAGCCCCCCAACCCACACTCACCCTCCTCCTTCTTCGAATGTTTTTTCTAAGTGATGGATCTCCTATGTCTTATATTTTGTTCATTGTTTGTTAGCTTGTATGCAAGGCAATGGCATTTTCCTCCCCTAGGTTACAAACTCTTTCCGAACACATTCCTTGCATTTGGCCCTTTCTCATTGTCACAACTACTTCTTTGCTTCATGAGGTAGTCACACTTGGTCTTTTGAAGTTTGACCTCTTTCCCCGTCTGCTTTTTCCCATCCTTGTTTCTCATTCACTCGAGACAATGGCTCATAAAGACTTCAATCACAAAGGGCGTGGAGCTTGCACTCAACAATCGACCTCTTGAGCCAAAATGGGCATTGATTCTTTAACATGAGCCTTTCGTCAACAAATTTCGACTATTACGCAGCAGGAGTAGCCTCTTTTAACGAGGAGGCATGCTTGGAATAGGGCTTCATTCCATATGAAAAGGTTAATATAGAGCTTGAAAATTAAATATCGAACACTGGAAACACAAAGAGTCACATTACCAAATATAAACTTGTACTAACAAATTAAAATTTTAATGTGTAAGGTCTTGATAACAAAGCAAAATGAATTGAATAATGTACAACTATTGATAAAGGAAATTGACCACAAAATTATTATTCTTTAAAAAAAAAAAAAATTTCACCTACCAAGATCACTCAGAGTACGTACCCATTAAAGTTGATACCTCACCTTTTGTATGATTATCTCTATGAAAAGAACTATGACATCCTCTCTTTTTTTAAAGAAAAAATATGATTAATATATCTCAGTACAACTGTCTACCTTTGTTAAGTAGTTTCATTTTTGTCCATTATGACTATTTTTAAGTTAATATATATCATGTTAATGCTATTATAGATTAAACCTTCATTGTGTTCTTGTTAATTAGGTTTTTTTTATCGATAAAACAAGAAAAATAAACTAAATTAGGTATAATTTTATTTTTAATTAATACGAATTGATAAGAAGTTTAAAAAATAGAGTTGGTTTTTAGTGCGATTTTTAGCTAGAATCCCACAAAAAAAATTGTAATGAAATCTTGATTTGTGTTGTTTACACTGGTTTTTTAACTACATATATGGATTCAATCACCTTCCAAAACCCGTGGGACACTTCGATTATAGAGAGTTCATCCATCAAACTTGTGATTTCAATAAATCTCTATCAAATTCTAAACTAATTAAAAAATAAACTAATTTTTTTTTCAAAAAAATACACTTAAAAACAACTCATAAAAAATACTTAAAAAACATTTACTCAATTTTAGCAACAAATCTCTTTTAACTCTCTGACCTTTTAAAAAGGAACTATGGTCTAACTATGAGTTTGGGCCTTGGGTTCCATGGCACTTTCTCGTAACTTGGGTAAAACATCTAAAACTTTTCAAAATTTGATGGAATTTTGTGCATTCAACATCGATAACGTGAAACTATCTTTTACAAATTCTTTCGAGCATTCATGTAAAATATGCCGGCCAAGATGACTATTTAATACTTAGCCAATTAGGAGGTCAAGTAGTGGAAATATGATAGCGACATTTAAAAAGTGAACTTCTCTTAGTAAATTTCTTTTACTTTCATGATCAAGTTTGAAAGTAGCTTTTGCTTTATGACTATGTTTACTTTTATGATTAAGTTTAACATGAACTTTTACTTTCATGACTTTGTATGTTTGATAGCAATTGATTTTCTAAGATAAAGGTAAATGCCATATTAAAAATGAATAATTAAATATTTTAAATTATTTATTTTTAAATAATAATAAATCAATTTTATTTTTAAAGTAATTATAGATTAAAATTTATAAGTGAGTTGGAATTGTTTTAGATTGTTAGGTAGAATAGTTGTTATTTTTTTCAACTAGTTCAAATTTTTATTAATAACATGATGAGCTATAATGTTTTATGATAAATATTATTGTAATGGTGTTGTGCTTATGAACACTTAAGTGAGTAAATAGAGACAAATTTCTTTCCTCCAAAAAATTTCCTCAAGTTTTGCACTAAAAAAAATGCATCTTGAGAAATTTAATCCCTCTTCACAGTAGGTAGATACAAAGTTAAAATGAATATATCTCAATTATTACCAAAACAATATATTATTGATTGATTCTTAATAATTATTTTTGCGCCTAGAGGCCCTCTCCAACCAAGTGTGCAAGAGATGTTGTAATGCCATGTCTTGTAAACAATTTGACTCGGCCAAAGTAAAATAAAAATATAAAAAATATGATATTAAAATATTAAAAAAAACTAAAAGATTAAAAATAAAAATTCTATGTTGTTGTTGTTGTTATTGTTATTGTTTGGGTAGTAAAGGTAAACTTGACTTGGTCAATTTACTGGTTGTTTTTGAGTTGCAAGTTTATGAGAACCCATGATATTTGTGTGGAATATAGTCTATTTAAAGGGGAGGATTAAACCAACCTAGATACATCATAACTATGGATCTACCAAGTGTAGTTGAGAGGGATCAAATCTCTTGAGATGTAAATCTCTTTTAGAGTAAAAAGAGATTTATCTCAACCTTGGTACATTTGGAGTTATGATGGATCTACGTTGGTAATTAATTCAATTATATGTTTATATAAATTAAATAATAAACCTATTATGTATTAGAAGTGGGAAAATTTTAGGGGCTAATATTTGCAAGTTGGTTAATTTTCCATGCTTTTTCCCAAAAAAAGATTCATCAATTTCTATTTTCTTTAAATAATTCGCCCAAATTTTATAGTGCAAAATTATTTTACCTTAGAAATCGCAAAAAATTTACTCGAAGTATATAAGATCATTAGAAATTTGAATGCTTCTACAAAAATATCACCAAATATTTTATAGTTTTCATATTATGGACTTGTAAGACTTGCCGATGTTTGTAAATATTAAAATAAATTTCCTTCATTAAAATTATCCCCCGGCCCATACATGAAGTTTTTTGATATTGTTGTTGATCACAAGTTCAACTCTCTAGAATTCCCTTGAGGCGAGACCTTGTTACCCATCTTATTGCCCATGAAAAGTGGGGAAGTACTACGAGTTTCTCGTGTTTTCATTCCAAGTAATATATAGTGCAAAATTTCAGGAAGAAAAAAAATTTGCACCTTGAAAGTTTTGATTCTTCTCAACAGTCAGTTAATCCATAATTAAGATGAACCTACGTTGGTTCTTAATGATACTATTTATATTTATATAAATTCCATATCTCTATATATAGAAATATTATTAATTTAGCCTCGAAGGTTAGCTCAATTGGTCAAGTTCCAGCTGTTAAAACGTGTTGCTAATGGGAGGTCAAAGGGTCAATTCTCTTCGACGCTCTCAGGGTTAGGTTATGCTAATGAGCTAGTAGGAAGTTGATCCCTTCATGTGGATCTGCGCGGATATTTTTGTGGACGCATTCTCATTTTAATTTTTATTAAAACTTTTATCATATATGTGTGTGTTGTGAGAGAGCGGTATTTTTATTTAACATGTTTTATAAAAAAAAAAATATATATATATATATATATCTATATATATATATATATATATATATAATATATATATATATATATATATATATATATATATATATATATTTTAATATGATTTGAATAACATATATATAGAGAGAGTGTGTGTGTTTTGTAAACATTGAGTTTTTACATGCTTCTTAATTAAATTAAATACCTAATTATCAATGTTAGGAATATAAATCGTTATTGTTTAAATTTATTATAATGTGATATGCATGTTATGATTTTTTTAATTAATAAAATTGTTAGCAATTTTTAAATAAAAACAAAATTATAATATAACAAAATTGAATTGAATAGATTTATCAGTTTTATTAGCTTTTTAATTGAAATGAGCAGTTGAGAGGAGAGAGAGATGGTGGAAGTCTGCAACTTCTGGCGATAGATAGCATTTAGGGTTAGTGCAGATCTGTCAGTTTTTTGGTCGCAAGTGACAGGCTGAGGAGGTTTCTAGTGGAATATTGTTGCAGTTGCTTATTTTCGAATTGTTATTCCTCCCTTCAAAGTCGTTGATATCGGTTTGATTATTCCTAGGGTTTGTGAGTTGAAACTAGTATGGCAATTAATGAGGTGGATTACTCTATGGACCTGATTGAACATGTCTCTATCTAGAGGGAGATGCCACCTAAAAGCATGACTAGGGATGCATGGGTGACAATTGGCAGAATGGATTCAGGGATTTTTTCCTCCTTGCCTACCCCAAAAACGATCCCTAGTGTTTCGAAGGGTTTTCCCCCTAACTCAGTAGAGGGTAGTCAAACTCATTGTTACGATCAACCATTGGAAGCAGACAAACAAAAGGAGCTAGGATTTAATGTGTTGGTGTTTGATCCAACTGTAGCACCCACACAGTTTGATAATCTGAAGGAGATTGATTATGCTACTCTGGTTCCTGAAGGAAATAAGGTCTTTTCCCACCAAGATTTACTAGTGATTTCGTTTGTGGCTGAAGTGCAGAAGGAGTCATGGTTTGTTTGGTTAGCTCCATAAGCGAGTGTGGATTTCAACCATTTCAACCCCACAACAGTTTCGTCTGAAGGTTTTCTCGCGAAATTTGTCCTAACCATTTAGTAGGTATAGAAAAATGAGTTTTACCCTGACTTAAATTCCTACGGGCCTCATCCTTTGGTTGAAAGCTTTGGGCAAGTCTTTATGGGGTTTTCTGGGCCTTTGGCTAGGGAGGGTTTTTCTCAAGTCTTTGGGGATGCATCGGTAGGGTATTCAACAGCAGGCCCATATTTCTTGAATCCCATTATGGTTCCTCTAGATCAACCTATGGGTTCTAAAGGTGTTCAGCCTCAGGCGACAAAAACCATAGCTGATCAGAATCAGGGGGGAACTTGTTATAGTCGAGCAAGAAGAGAAAGGTAGTTAAATGCACAAAATTTAAGGTTGAATATGATACTTTGGTTCTCACTAAAGGGGTTTAATTTGGAGATGTAATGGAAACCTCAGATAAGTTCATAGTGGGACGAGTGCGAGGGTAGATTTTTATGGCTAATATGATCAAAGAGTGGATAGGGGAAAACCAACATTAGTCAATCAAAGTGCCCCTGGTGTTAAAAATATTGGTGTGCGACTGGTTTATGTTAAAGTTTATCAGTGTGGATAATGTTAGCTGGGTCCTTAAAAACCTTGGTGTGTTGATTCTACTCCGGTCCTTTTGAATAAATGGATCCCCCTTTTGTATGTGAGTAGGGAAAAGCATGGGTATGGTCCAATATGGGTCAGGTTTCCAAGGTATGGAGATATTTTTAAGCTCATTGATGACAAATTAGGTTCCTTCTTGGATGCAGATAGATCCTATGAGGAGAATGACAAAATGGTACTTGATTGCATACTAGTAAATTACGACACTCATGAGGGATTAATCATGGAGCTCAACAATACTTATAGAGGTTATGCACATAGGGAATTTCTTGACTATGAAGGCGTCCCTTTTCGTTGTAGGAGACGTAATAAGGTTGGACATGTTTTGAGGGATTTCTCGTTTCCTTATATCAAAAGAAAGGGTCAAGGAAACAAAGGAATCGAGGGGTCCGATAATAAAAAGGAAAATCAGGCTTCAGGGTTTTCTCCTCGAGGTTCGATGATGATATAGAATCTTGATGAAGAGACACACGATCAAATGGAAGCAGAGATTTGACCAAAGCATGACCTTGTCAAAGATTTTTCCTAGTCGTCTAAGGCAATTGATCTCCCAGCTCCCAAAGATTTTTCCCAGTCGTCTAAGGCAATTGAACTCCCAGCTCCCAAAGATTTTGCCCAGTCGTCTAAGGCAATTGATCTCCCAGCTCCCACAACCTCTATATTAGGTACTGACTCTCTTCCCCTTCATGTTTCAAATCTTATATGTTCTTTCAATTCTCTAGATATGGGGCATGTTTCATTTTCATCTATTTTTCCTTCATCTATTCCAGGGCTCTCTAGTTTATATATGCATCTCGTATCTTACTCTATTCTTGTTGCCCATGCATGTTGTCCTCACATGGTTCCCTCCATGGCCAGTGATCATTCTATCTCATTGGACACAGGCTCCCGATACAACCTCATATCTAAATCCATACATCATGACTTGTTGAAAATAGCAACAAGAAATGCTAAAAATAGAACTACTATAAATAGCATTTCGGGATACATTCCAATTTTAGTTAGTCCCTGAACTAAAATTAAGAATTAAAATTCGAATTTGATCTTAGCAGCAGTTTGTAAAATAATTAATTAATTCATCTTGAGTTAATTAGTTGTAGGAAATCAAACATGAAATCTATGTGAAGACATGTAATAATTTCTCCATTGATTGAGGAAGTTATCTCTTGATTAAGGAGATCAAGATGAGTTGTTGAGTTGTAATTAGTTAGCTCAGTTATCTGAGTTAAGTCTAGTTAGATTAGTTCCAACAGTTTGTGGAACTAATTGTGAGTTCAATTAGTTAATGCATGCATGCATGTAACTATTGCACTTCAGATAACTGAATATTCTCTCATAAATAAATCATGCATGTCAGTTCAGTCAGAGACCTAGTTGAGATCAGGTGATGGGATAGTGTACTATCAGTTGCAAGAATATTCCATGGAAGATATCTCTTGCATGCAGAAGGAATTCATTCCTTGGAGATTGCGCAATTACTTTTGAGTTTGATGTTTGTGTGATGAGGCCAATTCACACGGGTGGCAACATTGGATCCCAAGAGAAACTGCGCAAGGAAATAGGAGGCTTGGAGGGCTGGAGGAAGGCATATGTTGTGTCATTTCAGTCTGTGAGTTGTATTGTTCGATTGTGCTGAGATCTGGATGGCTTTTGAGCTGAAGATTTGTGTAATTTGAACATATTTCCACTTGTATGATATTACAAAGATTGGGTTTTAGGCTGAGGATTTCCCCAGATTATTCTTCTGTGTTCATGTGTGATTGCTTTCTCATTCTCAGTTATATGTGTTCTATTTGATCTTGCTCATATTCAGTTAAGCTTCCACAAATTTGTTGTAGAAGTAGATCTAGTATTTTTCTTTAGTATATTACATAATCTGTTGATCTACAGTGGGAATTTCTACATGGTATCAGAGCAAAGGTGATCAAAGGAGAGAACAGTATACAAGAAGGGAGAAGTTTGAAGTTTGAAGTTCCTTAATATAGAAATCGAGTTCTTATCACATCTCAATTTCACCAATGGCATTCAACAGTTTAAGACTCGAGTATGCCCTAGATGGCAGCTCGAATTATATAGCCTGGAAGGATCGCATGGAAGTAGTATTAGAGGCTAACGATCTAAAGGACTTCATTGATCAAGAAGTCCCCAAGCCGGCAGCGGCTAATGCTACAGAAATGGCGGAATGGAAGAAATGTGTGGCTAGAGCAAGGAGAATCCTTCTGGAGGGAGTTCAAGACCACATAGACTCGATTCTCCATGGGAAGGAGACATTGTTTTCAATGTGGAAAACATTGAAAGATCTATATCAGAACAACAGTAATCAGAGGAAGTTGGCGCTGAAATACAAGCTTAGAAAAATCAAGTGTGAAAAGGGCGACATGATCTCTACATATATGAACAAGCTCACCACCTACAGGGATGAGCTTGGAAGTGTAGGGATCACGACAACCGATGATGACATGGTGAGTCTTGCGCTCCTTGGTCTTCCTAAGAGATGGCATAGCTACCAACACTTGGTAAATGGAAGAGAAAAACTCCTAGATTGGGAAGGACTTTGGTCATCTAATGCAGGAAGAGATAAGAAGAAGCACCAGAGATGGATCCTCATCAAAGCAAGATGATGAGGAAAATCTAGCCTTAGCGAGTAAGGCAAGGAAGGGGAAAGGGAAGGCGTCCCATTCCAAATCCAGTTCTTCCCATGGTGGGAAGAATTTTGACAAATCGAAAGTGTGATGCTTTCATTGTCATGAGGTGGGAAATTATGCTACGAATTGTCCACAGAATAAATCCAAGAAGGGATCCTCGAAGGGATCTGATGGTGAGGCACTGGCCTCACAGTTTGAGTTGGATTTCTCTCTCATCGCATGCATGGTTTCATCCACGGTGGGATGTGTTTGGTAACTGGACAATGGAGCTTCATTCGACATGTCCGGTGACAAGAATCTGTTCAGTACCTTGGAGGAGAAGGATCTCCAAATGCGGATCGAGATGGGCGATGATGGAAAGTATCGTGTTTCAGGTTAAGGTACGGTTGTGTTTCAGAGGGAGCATGGAGCTTCTCTCACCTTGATCGATGTAAAGTATGTACCAGGTCTGAAGAAGAATCTTGTGTCCGTTGCTATGCTAGAAGATAAAGGCTATGATGTAGTCATTAGCAAAGGAAAGGAATTCCTGAGGCATATCGGCACTGTATAGACCAAGAGGATCGGGATTCGAGTAAAGAATCTCTACAAGCTAGAGGTAGACGACTGTGCTGCATTGAGTCCCAAAGCTGAGTTGTTGCACGGCCAAGATGTTGGCAAGCTATGGCATAGAAGATTGGGCCACTTGCACCATGGATCCCTGAAGATCGTGCAGCAGATTTCTACTGGACTTCCCAAGGGAAAATTGGAGCAGACGGATACATGCAAAGGTTGTACCTTGGGTAAGTATGCGAAATCTTCCTTTCGGGATCGAGACAGTAGATCTGGAGCAATCCTGGAGCGAGTTCACACAGATGTTTGTGGACCATTCTCTACAGCCTCCACCGCTAAACAAAGGAACTATTTTATTTTTATTGATGATTTTTCTCGTAGATGTTAGATCTACTTTATGCAAAAGAAGGATCAGACCTTCTTGAGGTTTTGTGAGTTTAAATCCTTGATAGAGAAAGAATCTGGAAAGAAAATAAAGGCCTTGCATAGAGACAATGGTGGAGAGTATGTCTCCCAATAGTTTAAGGACTTCTGCGTTGTAGAAGGAATTAAACGGGAGTTGATGGCACCCCATAACCCACAACAGAATGGGGTGGCCGAAAGGAAGAACAGATCGATTATGGGAGCAGCTCAAGCGATGTTGCATGACCAAATCCTACCACTGCATTTGTGGGCTGAGGCATGCAATACAGCAGTATACTTGTAGAACAGAAGCCCGCACTGTATACTGGGAATGAAGACACCTATGGAGGCCTTTTCCAGGAAGCGACCAGATGTGAGTCACTTCCAGATATTTGGATCATCGGTTTATTGCCATGTGACCAAAGATGCCTGGAAGAAGCTAGATCCAACAACTGAGTTGGGGATACTTGTGGGGTACACTGATACTCCCCACAACTATCGGGTGTTCCTGCCTACCAGTCATAGGACAGTGGTACGCAGAGATCTGAAGTTCAATGAGCAGAAAGCCATGCGAGTATCACTTGAGAGGGAGCTCAAGTTGCATGTAGAGGAGGAACTTTCAGTTCCTAAGGAGGAGGAGCCTCAGATTGATGCGGAGCAGCCGCATACAAAGGATCCGGGAGTGGAGACATCCACTCATGATGAGTCTTCCAGAGATGGGTGGAAACGCTCAAGGGAAGCTGACAGGTTGATGCTGGATGCGTGAGAGAATGTGGGACAACCATCTTCTCAGCGCAGACAAAGGAGGTCGCCTAAGCGGTACACTGGTTACATGACCCTGGTTGGGGAGTGTGTAGAGTCCGAGCCTTCTTCATTCGAGGAGGTAGTGCAGCAACCAGTCTGGGTTGATGCAATGGTGGAGGAGTATGACTCCATCGTTCGGAACTGTGTTTGGGATTTTGTCCCAAGACCTCAGGACAAGTTAGTGGTGAGTTCTAGATGGCTTTACAGGGTAAAGCAGGCAGCTGATGGCAGTGTTGAGAAACATAAGGCAAGGTTTGTTGCTCGTGGTTTCTCATAGGTCGAGGGGATCAACTACAATGAGACCTTTTGCTCCTGTAGCAAGGTACTATCAACTCAGGTACAAAAAGGTACAATGAGACCTTTTTGCTCCTATTAGATCGATGTTGGCACTATCAACTCAGATGGGTTGGAAGATCCATCAGATGGACGTGACGACAACGTTCCTCAATGGGAAGATTGAGGAGGAGGTGTACATTGAGTAGCCA
Organism: Pinus tabuliformis; assembly: GCA_031772625.1. Taxonomy (NCBI): domain Eukaryota; kingdom Viridiplantae; phylum Streptophyta; class Pinopsida; order Pinales; family Pinaceae; genus Pinus; species Pinus tabuliformis. The sequence continues at coordinate 752,109,036 of CM062807.1, read as the reverse complement.
GAAGGTTTCGAGACCTTCGATCGTGAGTCGCATGTGTGCCGACTCAAGAGGGCTTTGTATGGGCTGAAGCAAGCACCCCGTGCTTGGTACACCAAGATCGATAGCTATTTCACCGGGTTGGGCTTCACCAAGAGTGAAGCAGATGCGAACCTTTACCACATCATGGTAGAAGGTAAGCCATTGATCATTGTTCTTTATGTCGATGATCTAATTTTGATAGGTGATGATCAGTTGATCCAGTCTTGCAAGGAGGACCTTGCAAGAGAGTTCGAGATGAAAGACATGGGTCTTATGCACTACTTTCTATGCATGGAAGTGTGTCAGAAGAATGGGTAAGTTTTTGTGTCTCAAGGCAAGTATGCCAATGAGATACTCAGGCCGATTCCACATGGAGAAGTGCAAGCCCATGCAGACTCCTCTAGCTGGTAACTGGAGGAAGGAGGATGCTACTTCAAGTGAGGTAGTAGCTGCTACTGTTTATCAGCAGCTTGTGGGTTCACTTATGTATCTAGTGAACACATGACCAGACTTATGCTTTGTGGTGAACCAGCTGAGTCAAGCTATGGTTCAGCCTACCAAGTTGTTTTGGAAGGCAGTGAAGCATGTGCTGAGATACCTCAGAGGCACATCTCAGTATGGATTGTGGTACAGATGGACAGAGAGAGTGAAGCTTTAGGGCTTCACAGATGTGGATTGGGCAGGGAGTCCATCAGACCGGAAGAGCACTTCTGGAGGAATCTTCAACCTTGGTTTAGCTGCAATTTCCTGGTACAACAGAAAACAGAGGTCAATTGCACTTAGCACAACAGAGGTTGAATACATGGCTGCCAGCCAGGAAACATGTGAGGCCATTTGGATGCAGAAGATTCTAGTGGGATTGTTTGGTCAGAGGATGGATCCAACTGTGATCTACTGCGATAATCAGAGTTGTATCAAACTCTCTGAGAATCCAGTTTTTCATGACAGGTCCAAGCACATTGATATCTGGTACCATCATCTTTGGGACTGTGTGGTGAAGAGGATCATGTTGTTGCTGTATGTTTCGACCGAAGAACAAGATGCAAATATTTTGACAAAGGCATTGTCAAAATGCACGTTCAAGTTCCACAGAGACAGGATTGGGGTTACTGATAATCCCTTTCTTGTTGAGAGGGAGTGTTGAAAATAGCAACAAGAAATGCTAAAAATAACACTGTTATAAATAGCATTTCAGGATACATTCCAATTTTAGTTAGTCCCTGAACTAAAATTGAGAATTAAAATTCGAATTTGATCTTAGCAGTTGTTTGTAAAATAATTAATTAATTCATCTTGACTTAATTAGTTGTAGGAAATCAAACATGAAGTCTATGTGAAGACACAACAGTTTCTCCATTGATTGAGGAAGTTATCCCTTGATTAAGGAGATCAGGATGAGTTGTACTTTGAGTTGTAATTAGTTAGCTCAGTTATCTGAGTTAAGTCCAGTTAGATTAGTTCCAACAGTTTGTGGAACTAATTGTGAGTTCAGTTAGTTAATGCATGCATGCATGTAATTGTTGCACTTCAGATAACTAAATATTCTCTCATAAATAACTCATGCATGTCAGTTCAGTCAGAGACCCAGTTGAGATCAGGTGATGGGACAGTGTACTATCAGTTGCAAGAATATTCCATGGAGGATATCTCTTGCATGCAGAAGGAATTCATTCCTTGGAGATTGCGCAGTTACTTTTGAGTTTGATGGTTGTGTGATGAGGCAAATTCACATAGGTGGCAGCGTTGGACCCCAAGAGAAATTGCGTAGGGAAATAGGAGGGTTGGAGGGTTGGAGGAAGGCATATGATGTGTCTATTCAGTTTGTGAGTTGTATTGTTCGATTGTGTTGAGAACTGGATGGCTTGTAAGCTGAAGCTTTGTGTAATCTGAACATATTTCCACTTGTATGATATTACAAAGATCGGGGTTTTAGGCTGAGGCTTTCCCCGAAGTATTCTTTTGTGTTCATGTTTGATTGCTTTCTCATTCTCAGTTATATGTGTTCTATTTGGTCTTTGCTCATATTCGATTAAGCTTCCGCAAGTTTGTTGTAGAAGTAGATCTGGTATTTTGCTTTAGTGTATTGCATAATCTATTGATCTACAGTGGGAATTTCTACATGACTCTCTTAGAGTTGTTGGAGGCCTCATGTCGTCATCCCCTTTCAAGGTCATTAAGAACCCTCGAGGTCGTTAGTACTTTATCTCCCAAGTGAAGGCCAAGGCAAGTTAAGAAGTCATTGTGGGTAGGAAAAATATTTAGAAGGGATGCTTAGAGTCACGTAGGCCCCGATGGAGGTTTCCTTGTGATTTTCCTTTCCTTCAATTGTCGAGGGTTGGTTAGTCACCCCAAAATACTAGCTCTAAAAAATGTATTGCTTTCAGACCGAGTATATGTTATTTTATTTTAAGAGACTTTAGTGAAGGGGGAGGCTATTGAAATTATGCTTGAATCTTTGATCTCGGGTTGGTCTTTTATGGCTATTGACGTGAATGGAAGATCAGGTGGATTAGAAATCAATTATAATAAAAAATCCATAAAGATTCTTGGTTCCTAGCGTTTGGAAGGGGTTTTGGGGGCTAACATTTTTGTGGTTGACATGGGTATGGAAATGAAGATTGCAAACTTTTATGGGCCCTTTCAAGAGCGTAATTCTTTTTGGCGTCGCTTGATAGATTGTTCATTCATGAATGTTGAAAACTTAATAGTAGGAGGTGATCTGAATTTTTCTCTGGGTGCCTTAGAAATTTGGGGAATAAACGCCCATCCTGACCTACTAGTAGATTACTCGTCCACTTAATAGAATCTCACAAGTTATATGATGTGGACCCTGTCAAACTTAAACCCACTTGGAGAAATAGGTGAAAGGGAGATGGGATGGTGGCTAGAAGGATTGATCATTTTTTGCTACTTGAATCTCTTATGGGAAGAATTCCAATGTTCCTTCAGTGGGTTGGGGTGGGTGACCATTCATATCATCAACCTATATATCTTGAATTAAGAGGTGGGCTAAATAAGTCGAGGACCCCTTTTAACTTTAACTCTAGATGGCTCAAGGATGAATCTTTTTGAAATCTGGTTACTGAAAATTTGATTCCTTTCAACCCTAGTCATGAAGGCTCAACAACAACCTGATTCACTACAAACTTAAAGAGCATTAAATAGGCAACGAAGCAATGGTCTGTAACAAAGAAGCACAGGGATGAAGAGACTTTAAACCTAGTAGAACGAGAGCTGGAGCAGTTAGAGGACCCATAAGGAGGTGGCTACTCGTCAGAGGAGGTAAAACAAAGAATTATTCAATTAGAAGCCTCTGGACACAAGATTCTAAAGGAGAGATAGGAATGGAGGCTTAAGAGAAAGGTTGTTTGGCTAAAAAGTGGTGATGAAAACACCAAATTCTTTCATCAATCCTTAAACAAAAGAAGGGATATTAACACCATCTAGGAATTGGACGATCCAAATGGCATTAAGGTTACATATTTTGATGATCTTATGTGTCTAAGAGTCAACCACTTTACCAATATGTTTATGGCTCCTCGGGTTGCTTTCCTTGTTAAGGTTATTGTGATTTCTCGACATTTCCCAACATTTTCAAACGATGATGTTAATAATTCCCTCGTGGAACTTGTCTCAGTGGAGGAAGTGTTTAATATCCTTCATAGTTTTCAGCCGGATAAAAGCCCAGGTCTTAATGGATGGCCAATGGAGTTTTTCACTATTTTTTTGAATTTCTAGTTGATGATCTATTGAAAGTTATTGAAGAATGTTGAACTTTGTAGTCATATGTATGAGCCTTTCAATTCCACCTTTATTTCTTTAATTTCAAAAATTGATGCTCTCATATCCTTTAAGGACTACCAGCCAATTGCGTTATGCAATAATGTATATAAACTAATTGCAAAGATTATTTCTAACAAACTAAAGTCGGTTCTGTTAGAAAATGTTTCAAAGTAAGAATTCGTCTTACTTGAGGGTTGAAAAATACATGAGGCCATTGATGTTTCCTAGGAATGCCTTCATAGCTTGAAAACAAAGAAATTAAAAGGGATGGTTCTCCAGATTGATTTATCTCAGGCATATGATTGGGTGAATTTGACCTACATCAAATTGTTGTTGATTCAACTAGGATTCGAAGTCAACTTTATCAATCGGGTTATGTGCTGCATTATATCAACCTATTTTGTTGTCCTCATTAATGGGGTTGCATCCCCCTTTTTTGGTAGCGAACAAGGTCTGCATCAGGGTTTCCCCCTATCTACCATATTGTTTCTTCTAGTGGATGAAGGTTTGAGTAGGTTGCAAATTGAAGTTAAGCGGCGCAGAGACCTAAAGGGTGCAATTGTTGCAAATGACTTAACCATAACTCATCTCTTGTTTGTTGATGATGTTCTCCTCTTCTGTGATAGATCTAGAAGAGATTCAACTGCTATCAAATCAACTTTAGCTCTCTTTGAAAAGGCTACAAGTATGGTTGTTAATCTTAAAAATCCTCTCTTTTTGAGTTTGGTTTATCTAGGGATGAGATTGTATATGCACAATCTTTGTTTCCCTTTCAACCATTGGTTGTTGAGGTAGGATTAAAGTATCTGGGATTTCATCTAAATCCTAATAATTACAGAAAGGGGGATTGGTTATGGTTGATCGCAAAAATTGAAAAAAGGTTGAAAGGGTGATGTTACAGGTGGCTTTCCAGGGCTGATAGGTTAGCTCTTATTAAATCAGTTTTGGAAGCCATTCTTATCTTTTGGATGTCATTGTCATGGATCTCGAAAGGGATTCTTAATCAAATTCATCAAGCTTGCTACATATTCTTATGGAAGGGGTTGAAGGATGGGCGAGCTTTTCCTTGGGTAAGGTGGGATAAAATCACTTTACCCAAAAAATAGGGAGGTTTGGGTCTAAAAAATAATTTTCATTTCTCAGAAGCCTTAATAGCAAAGGTCAGTTGGCGGCTTGTAGACACGGTGAGTCTTTGGATTGAAGTGATCACCAGAAAACACATTCTCTCCTTATCAACAGAAGAATGCTTTTGGCTTCCAAATAAACCTAGTCAAAATGCTTCAGTGGTTTGGAAAGTTGTATTGGCTTCCTTTAAAGTGATCAAGAATGGCCTGACATGGAAGGTTGGTTCAAGGGAGAGGGTTATAATTGGAGTGGATCCTTGGGTTGGCTAGGGGGCTAGATATTTTTTGCCTTAGCCATTGGTGGATTTTTTGAATGAAGCTAAGAAGTATACTTTGAACTAAGTGGTTGATCCAAAAAGCACTTCTATATGGGCCCAAGGGTGGGAAAGTGCAGCGCAACTATATTTTCCTAATGATTTTATAGAACTTTAGTAGGCTTATACAAATTCTCTCAATACTTCTCATGTTGGAATTCGAGAGGAATCAGACACTCTCTATTGGGTTCATGCACTGTTTGGGGATTACTTTCAAAGATGGATTATTTATATATTATTTCAAGCAAAGAGCAAAAAATTATGGAATAGTGGTGGAAGAAAAATTGGGGATTGAGATGCTCAACCAAAGCAAAATTGTTCTTCTAGTGTATTCTAGAAAACAAGGCTCCCAAAAGAGATACTCTCAAGAAAATTCTTTTTGGGGCCAAGTTGGTGCATTATGTGTAAAAATGCAAAGGAAACAATTTATCATATGGTATTTGACTATCCATTCTCTGTAATTGGGATTCTGTTAGCATGCATATGCCTCTCAATCTCAGATGGTAGGGCCCCTCATGTAAAGAAGCCTTGCAATCATGGTGGGACAATGTGTCTCTAAAAAAACTTAGGAATTTGCCCCTATTTTCTGCTGGGGTATTTGGCTTGTTAGAAACAAAATCATCTTTCCATCTCATTATTTCCCTGTTGATAGAGTGGCTAGTCAAATTCTCACTATATATGATCATAATCTCGAAGATGTTATCTCTAATAATCCTTAGATTATTGTTGTGGAAGAAGTGGATCAGTCTTTTCCATGGGCTTATTTTGATGGGGGATCCAATAACAAGGGTGAGTGTGGGGGCGAGGAAATATTATGCTTATCTGAAAATAACATATTCAAGATACAAAGTGACCTGGGAAGGGGATCGAACAACTATGCAGAGATGCTCAACCTAAAATTGCTTCTATTATTTGCTATTGAAAAGGGTATTAGAAGACTTCAAATCTTTGGTGATTGCATGATTGTTATAAAATCGTTTAACGAGATTAGTAGATGTCACACACATACACACTGTTTCCCATTCTGGAGGAAGTCCCAAGGCTAAAGCTACCTTTTGATTAGATTTCTTGTGTGCACATCTATAGGGAAATGAACACTATTGCAAATGCTCTTTCCAAGTCTGGTACAGAACAAACGATGCAGACTTGGAAGATTTAGGAGCCGTTAGAGGACACAACCACTGAATATTTTCATCGGCCTTTCATTGAAGTCCCACAGATGGACAATTAGCTCTCTTGTTTTTATCAGTTTCATGTCATATTGCATATTCATGCTTATGTATTATTGATGTAGACTGTTATGGTTTTGTTGTTATATATTTATCAGCGATATATATATATATATATATATATATATATATATATATATATATATATATATGGACTCTTTATATGGTGGGACATTATCAAGGCTTATATCCCATATTTTATATTTTTTTGGACAGTGTCACTATTCTGATTATCAAAACAATATTTTGGCATGCACATTGTGCATATATAAAAATCTAATTTTCATATTTCTTAATGAAGATTATGATTTTTCTTCGGAGAAAAAAAATGAGATGACATTATGTTTCATTATTATTATTTTTTGATCTAATACTTCGTTTTACAAGACGTTACAACATCTCCCCCATATGGGGTTGTAAAGTGCCTCTCAGTATAATAAATTTAAAATGTCATATCAATAACATTATTGAGTAAAAAGTTATTATCCATGATCAAGATGAGAACTCAGTGAAGCGTGCAAGAGGGGAGGGGTTGGACCTCCGTCATCACCTCACTCCTTCGAGGGGGGAGGTGGTGCCATCCTTCCCTCCACCTGGATTTTGACATTAAAATCATAAGAAACGATGGCACACACATCCTCTAACACATTATTCAACGCATTCAGGAAGAGGTTGTTCATTATGGTGACCTCCATGGTGAGTGACCCTGCATTGTGCATGCTTCACTCTAGGTTCAAGATGTAATAGGGGAAACTTGCCACCTTGCTCCTACTATTCACATTATTTTGTGTTGTTTCTGCTTTGAAGAAAGGGGAAGGTCTAGGTCCTCCTGACCTAGCCTCCACCAAGATCAAATAAATGAACAAACTTATCATCACCTCTGAGCCGAATGGTCCAATTTAGTTTTCTCATGGTGTGACGGACTCTTAGCTAGCGAAAGGAGGAGGCTCCCGGGATGTAAATTGTAACAAGTCACCAGCCCCCCCACCTCTTAGCTTCAATGTTCACTCAACCACAATTGTGTTCGGAGTCAGGTGCTTATCCATTTTCTAGTCTTATGGTTTTCTTTGGATATCGATGGTATGCCAATTAACAATTTAGGCAGGGATAAATGCATTATTACTCCTCTTGGTTTAAGTAATTTGAGTTTTCCTTCTCTTATCATCCTGTATATGGTGTTTGCGGCTCCTTTAAAGTCAATTTGACTTGACACTCAGTACTCCAACCTAGTCGTTGTTTGATCCTTATTATTTAGGACCATCTGTATGTCTAGCCCCTTTGTTCCTCACTAAAAACCCCTCATTCGGCTGTGCTATTTTGTTGCATATGGTATGTTTCTCCCTTTTTTGTGGCAGTGCCTCTCTTAGCGGTGCACCCCTTCTCTTGCAAAGTTGTGCAACTAAAATTGGTCCCTTTTTTAGCCATCTTACCACAGTTTGTACATTGTCCTCCATCTTATTCACTTACCCATCATGCCTCACTATCAAATGTGAAGCTAACGCAACTCAACTGGTAGGGGTAGGTAGTTATCATGTTTGCTTTTGGGCACAAACAATAGCATAAAGATACCATCATAACACACCCAAGCATATACAGTACGTGGTAAATCAGACCGTTGTTAAAGCCATGCATGAAAGGAATGCTCACATAGATGAGGTATTCCTACCCAAGTCGTCAAGTGGATCCCAAATCCAGGCCACACACGTGACAAGCAGAATCAATACTTATGCACAATAGAACTCTACTGACACATAAAAATTCTCATTGGTAAGGCACTCGAGGAAAAATAAGACAAAAAAAGTAGTCTCTCTCTTTAACCTAGCATTATCCACTCAGAGAATCAACAAACGTCTCTTGAACATAGGGATATGACCATGAGGCTAGCAAGAATTGAAGCCATGCTTTCCAAGGGTAATAGATCTAACCCTCCAGGTACCCCGACGACACCAATCAATGTGTCAACCTCAACTTAGTTAGCTCTATGGTTCCTTCTACGACCAACAACAATGGTTCTATTTGGTTTTGGATGCCTACAACTATCACATGTCATAGGCAGCGTAGCCGCAATTTTGTAGAGGCTAGTTTATATGTTCACGTGTTATTACATTTGTGTATGTAGAGACATGATTCAACTACAATTTCTATTATTTATGTGTACTTTTTTTTACAAAAGGCTTATTTTTTGTCATTGGTCTAGTTTCTCTAGTGGTAAACCACAACTATAAACTATTTAATATATGATTTCTTTAGATAATCAATAGCAAATCAAACTTAATATATATACATATAATATAACAGAGATATTTTTTTTCCAAAAACTACATTATGACGTGAATATATCTTAAAAGCTTATATATATATGATTGGTTGAATGAAAAAAGTGTTAATCAACTTTGTTTTTCTATGATTAAAGTGCTTTGTGAACCCTAAAAAATATCTTTTTTTTATTAAAAAAAACATAAATACATTACAAATATTTTAATTATATTACAAATAATAATTAGGATAAGCATAACATTTTTTTAATAAAATATCTAATTGTGAACTTTAAAATGATAAGTATTGTGACATTAAGTATTTCTCTTTAAAAAAATAAAATAAAATGAGTGGCAACTATGTTAAAAAACTTGTAATTTTAAATTCTACAATGAGTTGATACGATTCAAACAGAGTCTAATATTACGGATTCAAACTTCATAAAAAGTGTAAAGAAACTATTTGTCGGTCGTATTGTTTTTCATTTCATTTTTCTTCACAAAACTAAAATTTAGCGTATACTTATAAATTTTAATATATAATATACTAGTCTATACTTATTAATGATACATGAAATTCTATGTCCACTATAGATTTTATGTTTGACATTTATTTAGGATTCCAAAGTTTCTTCTTCACATTCCTATCTCCCCATGAGTGTAATGGACTATATCTTTCTCCTTGGTGAGTATCTTAAAGACAACTAAAACTTTTGGGAGAGAAGTCATAGAGTGTGAGTTTCTAAAGACTCAACCGAAACTTTGGGGGTGAAGTCAAAGAGTGTGAGGTTCTAGTTAGTTTAGTTTTGGATGAAGTTAAATGTTATAGTTTGCGTAAGTTTTTCAATTTTTGTTTTTAATGGTTACTTTTATTTTTAATTTTGCATTTTTCACGAGCAAAGCTTTTGAATGACAAGACACTTTGTTGTTAAAGAGTGAGGTTGCTACTTGAAAATCTTCATATTGACACAAAACCTTTCTTAGTGCCTAACAAATATCTACAGTTTTGTATAGAGCATAGAGTTTAGTGTCATGGTGTCATGGGTATGCTTGTTGTTATAGAAACACAATAAAGACCAAATGGAGACGACCCATAATACGAAGGGTTAATAAAATCAATATGATACCAAAATTCTTAAAGTATTAGCAAAATCACAAGAAAGAATCAGGAGTATACGAAACAATTTGAATAAACACCACTTACTATACCATCTATAATAGAGCCGACAACCTTTTTACTCAAGGTGGACCCAAATAACTACATAATAGATTAAGACTAGACGAGGCCTCAAAATAAGGCTTGATTTGGTTATAGGATAAAAATAAAGAGAATAGGAAAACATTGCCCCATATAGACCAAAAAACGACATCTTTGCTACAAGGAGACATCTTATGGTCAATTGGGTCTAAGCCCAAGTGATTATGAGACGTAATGTTATCCTCCCTGCCTAAGTTATATTCTTACAAGTGACCTGTTGAATTCGTAATGAGTATATTTCTGTAATGAATTTGAGCCCTGTTGTTGACTTGGCCTTGTGCCTTGGAGAATCTAGAATTTACTATGGGTATCATCCTTGGAATAAGGGGAAGTTCTTAAGGGTTTTCCTCAATATGTGTTACTTCGAAAAAAATAAACCATCTTACTACCCTTAATTTTACTCCTCTGACTAAACTTGAAGACATCAATGTGAACAATGAGGGGAGGGGGATGGGAAGATTTATACAAATTTTCATGTAAGATAATGAACCTTACCACTTGTTTATTAATTTGAGTTGCATACCATTCCTCATGTTTTGAGGTGTACATGAATTGGTTTGTGTGGGGTTTAGTCCTCATTAGGTAACTATTTCAAATCTCATGGGGAGAGGTTGACAGTGGGAGCCACCTGTGGGGGATAAAAAATTGTCCCACGAGGCATCTAAGCTTGATCAAGCCTTGCACAATCCTAGTGATAACATCCCATAAGCAGACAAATTGTTCATCCATCCAACAATGGGGTTGGCCCCAGCCTAAGCTCAATGTAGTTGTGAAAAAAAAAAAAAAACATGGAAAGAGCTCATGACCACTTGAGCTAACCCTTTAAGTTAATACATAATAATTAATTAGTTGAACTTTAAAATATAAAATAAAACCATGCCATATTGTATTTTGGTCTTTTTCCAAGCATATTTTCTAGTAAAATTTACCCAAAATCTACTAAAAATTTGTTGAAATTGCAAATTTGACTTATGTAGTATGCAGCCTCAAAATTAAAATGCTAAATCCATTTATATATTCAAAAATATAATATAAACAATAAAAAATAATAATCTCACAAAATATTATATCACAAAATCCAAACTAAAAAATCCAAAACATAAAGCAATTCCAATACATCCAAAACATAAAACAATTCAACTACATTCCAAAAATGTCCTGTGACATGAACAACTATCTACCTATGATTCTCCAATTATTGTGCACATATTTAAAAAATATATATAAAAAGAATAAACGTATTTTTTTAAAACTCTCACAAAAAAATCTTTCAAATACTTTACTTTTAAGGGAAAATATAATTTTTAAAGATAAAAAATTAGGTATTGATGATAAAATATAATATTATAATTTGAGCAGCCTACGTAAAAGGCCCGCCAACGAGAGGGGATAAGCCCTTTTCGATGCTCAAGGGACGAAAATACACATGCGCGATTATATGCACATGACAAGTAGACAACAAATCTTCCACCGCTATCACCACTTCATTTGTGATTATGTGTAATGATATAAGAGAAAGGAGCCGTAGCAAGGAACAAAAAGAGGCACCGACCAAACCTAATACTATAATTTTAGCATAGAGTCAAGGTCATCTGGTCCAAGATTCCTCTATGCCTACCTCGTGATAGCCATGGGCGTTGAATTAGGAAAATATCCATTTTTAGTGTTACCTCAATATATATATAAGGGGTGTTTAATAAAGTATTTATGTTTATTGGATTTTGTGAATAATATGATGTTTTTGTATTTAGGGATTTGTGATCCATAATGAATTAAGCAAAGTTTTTAGTAGAAATTATATAAGAGAAATTTTGGTCGACATGTTTTGAACTAACAAGTGTGGTTCATCATAAGGACCAGATGATGAACCACACATGTTGGTTCGAAATGTGTTGGCCAAAAAATTTTCTTATGTGATTTCTACTAAAAGACTTTGCTTAATATGATGTTGTGACTGAAAAGATATATATATATATATATATATAAATATATATATATATACATATACATATACATATACATATACATATATACATATATACATATACATATACATATATACATATATATATATATATATCAAATTGAGATGTTAAATAAGGTATTTATTATTGCGGTTCTCATTATATTTGGCGTATTGCATGTACTCCCGTTACTATGTCGATCATATGGCACGGAGCCGACACAAGGTTAAACATCATTTGAATATTACAGGTTGTATAGGGAGGTATAAGAGGACTCAGCAAGAGAATTCTATTTGATTAGCAGAGTTGGAGGAAAAAATTGACAGTATAGACTGCAAGTTGACCATTCTAGCATGGAGATTAGCCAACATCTCTTTCTCCTCGGATGAGGTAGTGACTAGCCAACATGAATGCCTGGAGATTCTGCCCAATAGTTGTTACAACTCACTAGTGTTTTGCTTGCAGCACTAGTAGTCTTTTTTGTCTTCACATGTTGATATATGTCAAGATCTAGCACAACCAACCTGTTTTATAAGTTTCTATTTACAAGATGCTCTAGTTAGATGAGGTCTTAGCAACCTCAATACTGTAAACTTATGTTACTAGTCTAGTTTAACCTTCAAGCAAATCGATAACATAACTTTTTTTGGTCTATGTAATCCTCATTTGACATAATGCAAAGTTCCTAATTTCAAAAAAGAGAAAAAAAAATGCATGTATTGTTATATGAAGGGGTAATTTACTATTTGATACAAGAGAAAAATGATAATAAAATATTTGTAAAATTGAAAAAAATATAAGTTGACTTCAAAATAAATATAGATTTATGCTTTTTGTTTTTGAGTTAGAAATGAAAACTAAAAATTGTTAATTTTATTAAATGATGATAATAATAATGTCTATTTAGTCTGTGATAAGAAAAGTAATAAATACTTAATTATAATGCAATTACAAAAATGAAGTTTTCACTCTTTAATAACAGAAAAAAATGGAATCATTT